>VWZS01002669.1:1337873-1749583 GCA_013397075.1 Rhabdornis inornatus
TTGTTTTTTTTTTTTTTTTTTTTTGGAGTCAGAATGATGCTTTGGTACACACTAGAAAGAAGAACCTTTTAAAAAAAGAACTGCTTCCTGATCCTGAACATTTTCAGCTGGTTTCAAACTATGTCACTTCCTATGGTAGCTACAATCAAAAGTGATTTCTGAAAGTAAACACTAATATTTTATTGTTGGGATACTGAAAGTGTGGCGCCAATATTGGCTTGTGATAACCTTGAGTTCATGTAAGTTGTGCTACAGGGAGATGCCATTAGTTTGAAGCGTTGATTTTTGGAGACTAAGAGAGAGGTTTGAGGGAAAGAAAACATATCTCCCATACTGGTAAAGCTGTACTGAGTGAAACAGATTACCAGATTCTCCTCGCAATTTCAACAGCTCCATATATGCTTGTGAATATTGGGCTGCATTAAACAGCCTTTGAAGCATACAGCGATTACAGAATGGAAAAGGAAATGCATGAGATTGTCAGAGTATTAAATATTCATTCCCCAAACAGCTGTGTAGAAGGGCAAAATCAGTTGCATTAATTGCACTAGTAGACAATCCAAGAGATTTTGCTGAAAAGCTTATCAGTAAAGCTAAATTAGCTTCCATAAACACAAAGCAAAAATTTGTCTGTTGAAAAATAAAATTCTCAGTTTAAATTTGACATGTTAAATCCTTGGCACATGTGAAAGAAATCTAAAAAGTGACAAATTTAATTACATTTTTTCCATACTTTACAAAATACACCTGCTGACAATGCTGAAGATAGGTGAGTTACTTCAATAGTTACTCAATAGTCACCAGCTGACCTCTCTATTCTAAGATTTCTGCGCACAGAAGTTGTTCCCCAGACCAAAGGATCAGTTTAAGAGCAGAGATGACCACTGCAGACAGGTATGAAACCACAGACACAACAGTCAGTGACACAGGCACCACTGTGGCAGTCAAACTTCTCACAAGTGTTTCTCTGTTTTTCAATCCACCACATCAAAAGAGAAGTTTTAAAAGGTGAGAATAAAAGCAGCAAGTTTTGCAGCTGATTGCAGGGAACTCTTCACAAATAGGTCCAGACAAAGCAGGAAGCTGTATTGGAAGCTGATTTCAATGGCTGTGTGTGGTAGGTGCAAGACAGCATTTGAAAGTGTATTACAAAAGACATACAAAGGTATGGAGAGCTTTGAAAGTGAAGGCCATAAATCTGGAGAGAGAAAAATCAGTGCCACAGAAATACTGTAACAAAATTTGCAGGATTTAAAACAAAAACATTAAAGTAGAGAGATCACAGTCAAAGAGAGAACAAGTCTAGCTGAATGTAATTAAGGGAGATGTTAAAAAACTACAACAAAATAAAATCAAGGTGGGGAAAACTTATTTAGTCCCATTACACTTGTGACATTTAGTTACATTACACTGCCTAACCAGACCTTAGGATCTACCCTGGAACACAGGCCTAGGGATAGAACAACACCCACAAATAATTATATTGGAAACAAGAGCTGATGTACATCTCCTTGACCTGAAATAAGATTTGAAGGGAGGAGATCATCAGTGACTGAATTACTAGGATAAAAAGAAGGGCCTCCTTCAGCGTATAGCAGAAAAGTTGCTGAATAGAAAGTCAAACAATAGCACCAATAAGAAAAGCAAGTTTCAAAACACTGTTCTCCACAGAAAGCATTTTCTTCTGGTTCACAGCGCTATAGAGGAAAAAACCACACACACACAATTAGCTTTTCTTCTTATGATGGAAAAGATGAACACTTTGAGTAACATATGCCATAAAGACAATAGCAGGACAGCAATTAAATTACTAGTGGTCACAACTTTTACAGATTTGTAAGTACCCTGTTCTGCATCTCAGCACCACTCACAAAACCCCTCAACAAAACAAACAACAAGGATTAGATTATTTCTTCATACTGGAAGATGGAGGTAGCAAATTTGTATACGGTATTTCAAAATATTTTTTGTTCTATCTGCACATTTGCTGAATAATGAGACTCTAATAGCTGTCAGACAAAATACCTACTTTCTTACCAGTTGTGCAGTCTACTGAGAAATGAGGCTGAAAAACCCGTAGGGCTCTGTTCTAGAAAAATTCCACTGCAAACCTACATGCAAATCAGACAGCACAGTGTATCTATTAACCCTTTGGTTACTTTTAGTTTTTATAAAATGTTTTTTCTTATACTTCAGGTCTGTATGAAAAAGAACATTTTATATAATGAAATAAACCTGTTTGACACATTCTGAAGAGAATAAATTTTGTCTCTATATGAAGACGGGAAAAAATGGAAGCTATAAATATAAAGCTTTTCCCCTCAAACACAAATGTGCCCTCAAATAAGCTGCAACATATTTTCTCGCAATGCTGCAGCTACATGAGGAAATGTCTGGATGGCTGTGCAATATTAGGTGAACTTGGTTCTTGGTAGCTAGAATGATTATTTGATTAACCGCATCACTACTCTGCAACAGGCTCAACCCAAGTATCTTTTCACTTCAGAAGTATCGCTTGCATGGCTATGTTACAGCAGTGATGCTGGCAGTTTCTGAGATATTTTATTTCTGATTTGGCATACCAAAGGCTCTTACAAGGGAACCTGCATTTTCTTCAAAGTATGAAAATATTTGTGCTGATCAGAATAAAGATGTAATGTTAAAAAAGTTCACTTCTGCAATTTTGGTTGGATTTAATTTTTATGAAAGTGGACTGATAAGAATTAGAAAATATTCAGAAGCACGTGTAGTTCTGCAAGTGTAAAACCTTGCCCTGCAAAATCTATTCCTGTACCTATTTGTACACTTTCCTGAACTGAAAGTTCCTGCTGCTTCAATTACTGGGCTGTCAGAGGTGATCCTGCTGTATTGCCTAGGATTTTTAATCAATTACTTACACATTTGGAGATTCTTAAGGAATTGGTTTAGGTTGGCTGGCTAGTGTCTATTTTACAAGACAAGATCAAGAAAAATCTGCATGCACTCATCAGCAGGGGAAGAAAACAAATACGTTGGCACAAACATATAAAACATATAGTAAAATAACTGCAAAATTGTTATGTGTTAACAAAGGGCATTCACATTTCAAAGACATCTTATTTAATACTTCAACACAATGCAATTTCTCAGTCCAAAAGCTAGAGGAATAAGAAGGGTTGATTTTGCACTGTTAGCCAAAATGCAGGAGTGTATGTAGGATATCTGAAGAAAACAAACTTTGAACACTCACTTAAGGCCATTTGCATTGTCTCTCCATGTCACCTGCTGATCTTTAAGGATATTTTACAGAATGCATGTTGTATCAGACTTCTCTTTTCCTAATTTGAAAAAAGATTATTACAATTTCCAGCTTCCTCCTCCTCTAGGTTTTAGACCTAATAGGGTGAACAAGTAACTGTGGCAAATGCAGCATATTACTTCTGGAGAAAATCAACTTATCTACAAGCACCAATACAGAGCAATTTCCTAGTGTACAATGCCAATATCTAATTTCTCAGTGACATGTTGACAGGTTGGGAAAACTATCACTAGACGTTTGTTTGTAAAACTCAGCAATTTCAGTAGCACTACAGTGCTGGCAACTGAAAACAAGGTGGGTCTAAAAAACAGCTAGCAAGTGTGAATGCTAATTCAAAGAGTATCCATAAACTGAGATCATCCAAAAGCTCAGTCTTCCTGAGTCCTGTTGCTTTATAGTCAGTCATATTTATTTTCATCTTTCCTGAGCTATGCCAGTTTGTTTGGGCTGGAATAGGAAAATTTGTGAGTTGGAAAATTTTAAGCTTGAATTACAGTATAAGATTTTCTATAACAAAATATGGCTTTCCTGTGGGTGAAAGCAAATGTTTTTTGCTAGCTATAAACTTAGGTTTTTCTGACATCAGACATCTATTATTTTGAAAATATTTTATACTCCCATTGCAAATTCTGGTACATCTATTTCTGATGTCCTGGAATGCAAACTTTCTATAGTATTGTACTGTCTTTTAAACTTCTTAATAATGTAGGAATGCTTAGAAAAATAACTTCGAAAGATTATAACAAACATACAATATTTTGCCCAGACATCCTTCACTTCTTCTTAGTCTCAGTTCATCATCTCAGCTGTAAAAATAACATTGGTTCCACCATTTATGAATCTGAAATATATTATTAGAAACATATTTCACTTGCTACTTGTGCAAAACAAAAATCTTAAAACTCTATGCTCAGATGCTGAAGTGCTTTGGAACTCATTATGAAATTTATAGGCATCTAAATAAAAGAATCAAGGAGAACTGACACATTCTGCAAGTAAATTCTGGTGGGCCTGTGTCTGAACTATTCATGTGGTTCTTGCCCAGGCAGAACTGCAGTTAAAGGCAGCTATGAAACACTTGTCTTCATTTCAGTTAAATGACATCTATAATTGTGCATTCTCACCCACTTCTGTAGCAGGTTTGCCTGAGCACTGTGAGTATTCAGTCGTGCCCTCAAGATTTGACAAAAACATTGCATTTCAGATATAACTTGTCTAACCAACACTAAAATATTTTCACTCTCCTTGAAAACAAGTAATAAGGAAATAATGAGTAGCCTAATGTTTATATAAATATTTTTTCTACTACAGGAAATTGAGTATATTTCCCCCTTCACTGCTGAAGCAGCATTGGTCCTCAACCATTATATTTGGACACTAAATTCATCCAAGGGCTCAGAGAAAAGGAGAAAACTTAAATTTTGCAGCTTCGACACAGCCTTCTTCACACAAGTGAATGCAGAGAAAACTTTATTCAACTTCCAATTATATGAATAATCACCAGAATCCTGTTATTTATTTTCCAATACCAGTGAAAAGTACGTATCTGTATCAGAAGAACTGCCTTATTTCCTTAGGAACATGTTGCTTCAATAAGTGTTGTGCAAGTATTAAATATAATCAAAATTATTTCTCCCAGGGTTGTTAAAAAACCCAACAGAACCAGCAGGTGTCTTTTTAGCAAGTTATATTGTTATTTCATACTCACTATCATTCCATTATCACCATCATCTTATTAAAAAAATCCTCTTGAGATATTCGATAGGTAATGCTATATTCAATCATTAACAGAACAAACAAGAAAAACAGATGCCTGATTTCACAGCATAAAAGAGGTGCTGAAAGATCCAATGTATATGAAAGGATTCTTCAAATGACCACATACATCTAGCTAAAAAAGCTCCAGTAGCTGATAGCATCCCTGGCCCTGCTGCCGTCATCCAGTTCCACCAGTAGAGTCAATTTTGCTGGGCCAAATGCCTGTCTCTACTTCTTGAAGAAAGAAAAGCTTTGTATCATTTCAAGAACGCTAGTAAAAAAATGCTATGAAATTCACATTTTTAGAACTTGAGTAAGTAGAAATACTAGAGGTATACAGTTTTAATGATACAGGACATGAGTGCTCAGGCACAGAGCAGAACATTCAAAATAGTCTTATTTTACCTTACAGTATATTTTTGATACCAAGCTTATGCTTATTTTACTACAAGAAAAGCAAAACCTTACCATTCCTTCAAAAGAAAATCCTGGTTTAATATATTTCTGATTACTATAACTGGAGAGAGAAAAGTTTGGCCTTTTCCAGTTTGAACAAGAATTGCAACAGCTCGTCAATGTACATGTGTCAGCTGCAGAGCTTTTTTCTCAGTTAATGGCACCTATAATCAGTTTTCAGTAGAGGTGCAGAATTTGAAATGTGCTAGCATTATAGACAGACCAAAGATTTCCAGGAGCTGCCAGGAGCTTATCAACAGCAAAATGCACAGTATGACTGGTTTTCCATTCAGATTTAGACACACATAGAAAGATGAGTTTTGACTATGCGCTTTTGAAAAGTATGAACAGTAAGACTGGCAGGGAAGAAAGTGTTTAAAGATCCCAACCTATTATAATGATTTCCTGTTAACAGACTTTGACTTGCTAATTTTTCTTTTGGGTCACCTTTCATCCTAAGAGCATAAACCAAACAACAACTTCCTGAAAGAGCTGCTGAAATTTCCTGCCAGAAAACTCCCAGAAGCTATTTACTATGAAATCAAATACAGGCATTGCATGTGCCATGGATGTAAGTACAAATATGGTAACTGCAAGTGTAATTGTGATTAATTTACGAGCATTTATTAATCATATTTTATATTATCCATTGTAAAAGCACTGTGGTCAAGCAGAAAATTCTATACTGTGCCATTACCTCTGTTTTGGGGGTAGAGTTTCAACAGATGGCAACATGGGAGGATCTTTATATGGCTGTGAAACACTGAATCAAAAAAGAACAAAGCTTACCATCCTCGGAGGATGCAATGGAAAAATGCCCTTGAAATTACTCTCCTTGGTGGCTGAATCAGATAGAATTTACTACTTAGTTGACTGTAAACTAATACCTTTATCTAACAGAAATATGCCTGTGCTTAGCAGGCACCATCTGAATCCACATAAACACAGATGCATGGTTATTTTATAGAGTGTAGCCTCAGCAGAATTCTTTATGTCACCATAAAAGTGAAGGACTGATGAGACTCATCAGTAGCTTTTGAAGGAGGCCAGACATAAGCACAAGCATCTTTGAAGGGCGTAAGGCAGAACCTCTAAATAGGGCACAGTGACACTCTGGGGGACACCAAGCCAAACACATCCTCGTCCCCTTCCTCTCTTAGAGCCCCTCCCTATCCCTGCCCCATCCTCAAAATTCAATTTTGTCACAACCTGTTTGGAGGTCTAGAGCTCTTTAGTACATTACAAAAAATGATAAGATTGAAAAATAATTAGAAACACTTTAGCTTTGAGGTTCTTATAATGGTATCTGCGTGACAAATAACCTCAACTTTGCCAGGATAGATACACCACAGTTCAGATGGGTAGGTTGTATGTCTTTGGCTCCTAGCTACTTCTGAAGGATCATATAAGAAACAGTTTATTTGGGCTATGTAAACAAGCCATTCCTCCAAAATGTGTGCAAAACAAGGTGATAAATAGAAACAAACGTTAAGGTGGAAAAGGATTTTGCTAAGAGATCTGGTATAATTTTTTGCATTAGTCCAAGTAAGGAGTTGCATATATAAAAGTTTAGAATTTAAGCACTGGCAGAAAGATGTTTAAAATAAAAAACGACAGCAAGATGAGCAAGGGAGTGTCCTGATGGTGGACTCGTGAAATACAAATGGAGCCCTGCAGTGGGACATTTCACCATTGGTAGTTGATGAATATACGGCACTAGCAATGGGGACACTGGAGAAATCCAACCCATCATAAGCTTCCTGAGTAAATATCATTCAACATGTTGCATGCTACTTCAGGAATAAAAGGAAAAAAATGTCAGTTTTTGTTGTGAAAGCATCCACAGACAGCCCTTGATGAACTAAAACCCACAGACAAGACCACAAGGTCAACTTATCTAAATCTGATAAAGCTTGGAGTTGCCAATCCTGTCTAATGGGACAACTAATTACCAATGTCTATAGGACATCAAGTCATTTATTAGGTCCATCAACAGGTCAAGGTTATTTTCCAAATATGATCTAGTTCACTCAGTGTCAGACACTGTGCCACACTCCAGCATGACAACGTTCCTCAAAATAACCTCCAGCTATTTTGAGCTATGCAGCTGTAACGACTGGAATAACTCTTACAGGACACACTTAGGATCGAGAACCTGGCAATAAACTTTGCAGTCACAGCCCTTTCCTGCCGTTCTTGCCATACACAGCAGATCAGCCCAGGACTGCTCATATGCCGGAATACCATCACTATGACCCTGTGCACTGCCTGTTGAGCTGTCCTGAGACAGGGCCCCAGAGCAAAGCTGTAGTACAAAGGGTCAGGGTTTAAAACAGGTTCTAGAGATTGGCCTAGTTAGGAGTGTAACGTTCTCTGTTCCTGTACCAGCTGAACAAAATGGTGTTTCAAAGAGCATCCAAAGATTTATCTCTACCTACTTATTCCTAAATAGCAGAGTCTTCTGCTCTTACTGCAATAAAGACTGAACCTGAAATGCCTATACCTATCATTTCACAAACGGGCACAAAGCCAATAGAGCATACAGTGAATGATCAAAGGCCAAAAAAAGATTATCTTTTATAATCTCAAATATGATTTTGACTCTTGAGTAGTTTAAAACAGTTGCATTTACTTGCCAATTTTCATATCAAAGCAAAATGCAAAGAAGTTGATACCACATCATTTGTATGCTTCATTTTGAACTATTTATTTTGATTTAGAAGTAAGATCAAAGAATCCCTCTTTGCTTGATAAGTAAACAGTGACATTTCAATCCAGTCATTATCATATGCATTCCTGAAGGATTCATCACTGTAAGCATCTAGACTATGCTGACCTGGGGTCACAGACACCATCTTCTATTGCATTCTTAGAGCTATATTTAAACCACACTTCAAATATTCTAAACTCTGTTGTGCTGGTTATTACCCTTGCCCTTTCTCAAAGCAATGCCTCCCATAGATGTATCCTTCTGTGTAGCCATCTTGAAAACCCTGGGCTTCCACTGGGAGGGAAGGGAATCTTTGCCACTATGCTGAGTTTGTGTGGTTAAGCTTTAGTGGCGGGAGGCCTACAGAGGTGGCTTCTGTGAGAAGCTATCAGAAGTTTCCCTTATGTTTGACAGAACTTGACTCACAAGCGTTTTGCTGTATTTTCTCTCCCCTGCCCAGCTGAGGGTGGGAGAGGTAGAGTGGCTTTGGTGGGCACCTGGCATCCAGGCAGGATCAACCCGCCACAGCAAGAGCAGCTCCCAGTGCTATTAACACAGCTGTTCTGTAACCACATATCAAAGCAGCTACAAAAAAAGCTTGCAGGGTCACAGTAGTGATTTTCTAGCATATAAAACTGTAATATAACCTTTACTGGACTTTTCCTGAGTGGTTTGAGAAACTGTGTGGGAGACAGGTTATGCATACATCCCCTATAGCTATCTCCAGTCTGCAAATACCTATCAGGACAAGCAGAGATTGCCCAGCTACAGTAGGAGAGCAACAACTTTGTCACACCACCTGTGGTGATTTTTTCCTGTCTGCAGAGTGAATGGGGTAGGGTGGTTGTATTTACAAGTACCAATAAATATTTTCTGAACAGCAAGGAGTTGTGAGCTTAGACAGTGAGATCACACAGTAGCCTAACAAAGAGTGCAGACTTGGTCAGTGACTTGATATCCACTTAGGGTGCAGCCACCTGCACCATTCCTGCACTATGGCTTTATCATTCTATGTTTGCTGATGACCAATTTACAAATGCCATTTTCAAGTCACACTGTATTATTAAAAATAGCTGGGAAGAACTGTCTCACAATGTGGGCATTGTCATGTTCAGACCACAGTCACACCCTTTCTGTTTGGCTGAGGCCACTTTTGTCTACAGGAGAGCACGTTCTTCTGGAAATATCCCAAAAAACCTTAAAGATTAATTTAACTTTTGTAGAGCTCTACTAGCAGCCACATTTCTCACGCTGAAAGGAACAGCTATAGAGACACCACTGCTTCATATGTTTTGAAAAATAAGGACTTTGAAAAATAAGGATTAATCTGTATTTTGCCTTTGATAGATTCATCACTAGTCAAGCTAATAGTGAAATGATTTTTCCTTTTAGTACTATAATGGTGACTTCTGACACGTGAGTGTTTTGGACTTCATGCTATGTCTGACTCAAAGAACACATGGCTCTGTAGCAAACTTAACCTGACATTTTAGTTCAATACTTTACAACTGTTCTGTCTGGAGAGCTCCAAATCATTCATCATTATCTCATTCAAAATGACAGCACATCAGAAAGGGTGCTACTCATGCCTGTTGTGCCCCTTTATTAGCAGACCTATGCAAGAGAATAATTGCAGATTATCACTTTACTGTAATGCTCCCTACCCTTTCTGCACTAATATCCATGGAAGTACATACATTAAAAAAGATCACAAGAACTTGTAATTGTCTTCTCTATTTAGCTTCTCTTTCTAGTCTTCCATACACTAGAAAAGGACACCAGAAATTATTTACTACTTAATGAACATTTCCCAGGAACTCTCCAAAGTACAATGGCTAAACAACAGCTTCACAAGTGGTGGAATTTAATTCTCTTCCATAATTTCATTTAGCTTATGTACTTTTAAAGCAATTTTTTCAGACCTACAACACACATACACACTTTCAACTGTCCCATCCTGAAGGCAGAGTCCCTGGTCAGACAGCAGGTCAAGCAAAACAGAGCTCACATGGCAGCATCTTTCAGGAATAGACCAGAAGTTAGGACTTCTCTTCTACCTAAGTGCCAATTTTCATCAAACTAAAAGGATTTATAGGACTTATTTATATAATTTATAGGATTAAAATCTCTGCATCTCTTTTTTTTGTTTGTTTTGTTTTTGCACACTAGGCAATGCAGGCAAAATTGTGAAGACACAACCAGAAAATAACAAAGATAGGAATAGCTGATATGACCATTTCCTCTGGAAATCAGGATAAAAAAAGAACACAAATACACACATGAACTGAAATTCTTAGTATTAAAGATATCCTAAGGAAAATGAAAATATTCCTAAAAAGTTAATATCTAGTACTTGCACATTTCTCAGAGAACAAAAGCTCTGTCAAACAATTCAGAATTGTCAGAAAAAGGGTATATGCTAATTTTTTGCTCTAAAGCAGAAAAAACAACCAACCAAAAAAAAAAAACCCCACAAAACAAAACACCCCCAAAACCCCCCAGAAAGCCCAAAACACTACCCAATGTCAATTTAGTGACTGCTTCAGTTGCAACAAGCATTATGTTAAGGAGATAAATATATGTCAAAGAACGTATGGGCAATAGTAGCTGTAAGGGAAAATGTAGGTGAACAAAACTATGATTTGTTCCAAGTCTGGTAAAACCCCCAGTCTTCAAGTTGTTCTCCACCTCTGTGACCAGCTTTCCCTACAAATACAGAAAATTTCCTCCAAGTTCAGGTTTCTTCCTCCCAAACATCCCATCCTCAGTCTCCTGCACAGCAGTAAGAGGCTCTGAGGATCCAACTCTCCACAGAGAATACCACTGTTCTCCTGATGGGAAGAAAGTGTTTAACTAAATTGCCACTGGGATTTATTTTTAATGTAGAAACAGTTGCAGTGGTGTAATCCAACCAATACAGATGTCAATCTGTCTAATTTGTATAGAGCAATTAATAGCATAACAACACACTGTCAAAACAGGGCAATTAAAAAATATCAAGAGCAGGTTTCCCTTTTGACTTGTTGTATTATTTTATCAGAAACTGAATGTAGATTTTAGATACATTGCAGAGGAAAGAAAAGAATTAATGCAATTCAGACCTCATAGTCTGGCAAAGAAAACACAAAACAGCTCCAGGTGGTTTCTGGAAGAGAAAGATGGAGTTTGAAAAAGATGAAACTTTTGCTATCTGGACCTCAATGTTTAGCATTGGAGAGGGAGGGCATTATAAAATTATGTTACCACAGATGAATTCTTAACACGTTAAATCCTCTAAAGTCCTAACTGACATTTTACTTTGGCAGTTGTCTGAGTTCTCAGCATGTACACCTGGAGCAGTAAGCTATCTTAAAGCTATTTTCAGTATTTCAGAGAGTAAACTATTTATCAAATATTTTAAATCTCTTTCTGTTCAACAGTCCACTTTATGTTTAGATCAATGGCAAATTGCTACTGTTTTATACCAGCATGTCTTGTTTACCTGAAGATGCTACTTGGACTTAGCTCATCTCTCAAAACTAAAATGTGATTTGCTAGGTAAATCAACCCAAAATTTGGCATCCACTGTCATTGTTAAGGACCAACATATAGTTTTGCAGCTGCTGTAAAAACATCAGGATGACAAATAATCACTGATGCTTTTTTTGAGTTGGTTCTTTTTCTTCTCCTTATTTTTTAATGCACACGTCAAAAAACTGTTATTCACCTCATGGTACCCGAGTCAAGATCAGCTCTGGTGAAGAGGATAATAAATTTGCTTCCCTAGGCAGAAGCAAATTTATCAGCAGTAGTCTACTGGACTGCCAGTCAGGTATATACACAGTAGGGTCCTTCTCCTGAATAACACTGTCAGTGAGTTCATGAAAGTCTCCTGTTTCATTCAGTAATACAACACTGACAGCGCAGAAACTCTGTCAGCGATTCCACTGCTATTAGTGTTGCTGACCTTCCTCAGATTACTCATCTGGAAGGTTAAAAAAAAAAAAAAGAAAGAAAAAAGAAGTGATGTTGAAGCATTAATGAGCTAAGAAAGTCTGGAAATACCCAGACCACGAGGCTTCACACTTCTGTAGGTGTGTTTTCCTATTAGAGCAACATTGTCTTATTCAGAAAGGAAAAAATTCTTACAAAGGTTTCTTGTGCTTCAGCTAAATATATAACCTCAGAATTCACCCTTCACCCACATCCATCCACTATTGCCATAAGAACATTCATACTTTTAAATAGTAAATTTCATAGGTTTTAAAAAATACACTTTAGCATTCAGGGGCACCAGCTGTTTCACAGACATGACAATGCAATTTGAGAGTATCAAAAGAAATCAATTCTGTACAAGGAAGCATAGTAAATGGTTTAGAAAAGAGAAGTTATAGATCACTATCATGCAACCAAATTCTCCCATACAAACATAAAAAACGTAGAAAGTAAAGGATGTATAGAACAAAAAGTTTCCATTGACCTGATTTGTCAGAGATGTTGGCTGTGACTGGCGTGGCGGAGCAGCCCATGTTAACCTTTGTGCTGTCCTTGGAAGAACCAGCTTTGGGTTTGTTTTTCGTTGCCTCTAGTGCTTTGACCTTCTTGGCATGTTTACTTCCTTTGTAGTGGGCCTCGGCCTGGCTCTACAAAGGAGAACAAATCAGGCTCACTTTTTTTTGCACTTGCATATAATACAATGGATGACAAGGCAGAAAAGTGACACTTTCAATAGTAGGCACCATATTACTCCACCTAAAAAAATTTAATAGTTTTATACTAACTGTTTTCGACAGGATTTTAATGAATATTGCATGTTTTCAGTAACTTGGAAAAAGAGGCTCTAACATTACATAAAGCTCTGGCACTCCTAACATAATTCTGTACTTCTGTGGTGCTTAAAGATTTAAAGGACTATACAAATGTAAACACATCCAATTCAGAAAGATGCTACTCAATTTTCATGTGGTGTTCCCTCATCTTTATTGCTTGCAGCTAGAAAGATGCACTGTGCTGAAACATGATTAAATAATCCATTCTTCCTTCTGTTTGATCTAGTACAGATGTCATAAAATACTTTCACCTTCACACTAACAGCAACTGAGACAATTGAAAATTGAAAAAATATTACTTCAGTATTAGATCAAAAAAGAAGAGTTAAAATGAGGAAACACCATACCTGTAAACTTCAGTAGACCCAAGTACCACACAGAAAAATAAATACTTGTCAGTCTTGATTGCTTTATAAATTGCCTTGAATATTATTTTTTAAATACTAAGAAAATTGGAACCTGAAGAACAGGGAGAAGAGGAACTTTTTAAAATTATTATTATTTATTTCATCTTAATCTGCCCAAACAGAACAGTCAAAATATGTACTGAGATATTTTGCCTTAAAACTATCTTTGGAAACTAGGTCAGTGTTTTTGAAGTTGCACAGCTAAAGCTAGACATATAAATATCTGCCCATGTTTTTCAGTGCTGTTGAGTCCCCTTCATTGTTCCTGACTCTGTAGAATCAGATCCCTTGACAAATCAGTTCTACTTTTGTTAGAAGAAAAACTAAGAAACTACATATTTAATATAAACCCCAAAGCTTGGAAATTTCAGCTAATGAATTTAAGTGTTTTTCTTGACTTCTCAACAAATTAATTTACCAAACAATGGGCAAGAAAAAGTTCTATCCAAAACAGTCTGTTTTCATTACATTGTCCTCTTCAGCAACAGCTTCGCATTATTAATATTTCTGAACACAGTTTTAAAACATTATTTCAGGCATACCACTAGGTGCCTCTATTGAAGGTTACATATTAACCGAAGAAGTTAATATTGTTGTTTACTTCAAATTAAAACACTCAGAGAAAGCATGCTTTTTCTAAGAACACCTTGGCACCCGGCATGTAAAAACATCAGTGCAAGTAAACTTTCACTGTATTCATGCAAAACCACATTCATTCTTTCTTGTCAATCGATTATTGACTATTTAGTTCACTGTGTTAAATGAAGCGAGCCATGAAACAAGTCACATGCTTTTTATAAAGAGCAACTATAATAGCTAAGATGCTTGAACTCCATAAAGAGTGCTGCCCTAATGAGGAAAATTGTTTTAAGATCAGCAGAAATTGGCATTACAATACAGTCACCTTGGGACAGCATAATAACAGCTTTATCATATGGTAGAGTAGAAGTGAAGAGTAGAAACAGCTGGAGTGGGCAAGAGAACAGACAGCACGTTGGAGTCCTCACACAAGTTACTGGCACCGTTAAACTGATGGAGAATTGCTGCTAAAATAGAGGAATGAAGTTCTTACACACCAGAACTTCTTAAGTGATTATATAGTGCTTTCCACCTCAGAAGGACAGTATGTTGTTGTGGGTGCATCTTTCCTTTCATAGAGATTTTAGTAAGCAAGCATTCAGTAAGAAAGGCTGCTAGACTAGTTTTATTTAGAAAGTAAGATGTCTTTCTAAAACTTTGTTATAAATTCGTTATAAAAACAGTGAAGAGTTTACTCATCAATTGCTATTAAAATATTTCTTGATTTTAAAACCTTTGAAATACTAACACGCATACAAACACAATTTAAGGATCATAAAGAAACAACTAACCAGCTATACCACTAGTACTACGTGCACTACTTAAAGGGACACTTGTCAACTTCTGGGTTGGATGTCTCCAGGTCTGAATGCGGGCAGAGGAGCACATCCTGTTTGTGCCCTGCTATGCCCATGTGCCTCATGAGGCACAGGAGTCCTGCCCTGTCTCTCTCCACCATTGCTGGGTTTTATGCATTTCTCTTAAGCTTTGCAGTTGCCACATGATGCACCAGAAGGGGTGTTTTCCACCAACAACATTCAATAAATTCAATTCAATTCACACATTGCAGTGTACAAAAAGTGGAGCTAGAAAATTGGGGTGAATATATACCCTTTCCATTCCAATACTTTTAACTTTTAGTAATAGCAAGTACAATATTCTCCAGTCAAGCATTCTCAAGTTGATGATGTCCCTTTAAATATTTTAACTCTATGCTCTGCGCATATGTGTACTGTTGATAGGATCATATGCTGCCTGAGGCCAAAGCTATGACATTAGAGACATAAATGCACTCAAGAGAAAGACTTAGCAAGTCAATTCTTTGATAATAAGCCTTTCTGCTGATATTTGCAATAATAATGCCTGCAATATCAGTATTAACCTACTATAGTCTTTGATTCCCTTCATTCAATCCTCATATACTGTACATGAGACCTGTTGAGAACAAACAAGCCCAGGCAGAATTAAAATTAAGATTTCCATAATAACAAGTGAAGCTTCATGGAAACATGATGAATGGACTAATTTTTAAACTTTCTAATTATCATAATCTGTCAAATTCATAGTTGTACGTTATAAGGCCAAAAGTATTGCTACCACCAACCTAAGCAGGAGTTTGGAAATGCCATCCTTCAATACTGTTCAAACGAGACCATATTCCTTTGGGCGCAGGGGAAATTCTCCCGGTTGGATTTTAAAGTAGTTAGGGGATACAAAAATCTACCTTTAAAAAATGGTTTCAGTGCCTGACTCTGTCAGTTAAGTATATACTATTCGTTTCTACATTGACTTTGCCAATTTTCAGTTCCAGGGGCTTGATATTGTTAAACCTTTGGTTTTTAGTCTTTTTCAACTCATCTCTGTTCTGTGAATAGAAACACAGATAGTCTTTCCAAGCATGAAGTTAGAGGAGTATTCCTTAAAGTATTGAAGCAATCTTTCCTAACCACATAAGCATTATTTTCTAGTCCTTTCAGATACACTTGAAGTTCAGAGTTTGATTTTTATGCACTGTGGGATAAATCATTTGATTCAGCTGCCTTTTGGTAACTGAAATGCTATATCACCATTTTATGTAAACCTTTGGAGTTTTCTGGAGTCATAGCAAGCAAAAGAAAAAAGGGCAGCTGAGGCAATCTGAAATTGGAACTCAAGCTCTGATTATTACTGATACCAATTATTGTGATTATTAATTTCCTGATCATTAAAAACTCTAATTTTATAAAATATTTGCAAAAACACGATATCAAAGGCAAACATATTTGTTCCAAGTCTCACTTAAAACTTGCTTATGACACAAATACAGCAGTAGAGCAGAGGTTATGAGCTTTGTAGACTATATCATTGCAATACTGGATTTATCTTTGAAATAAACCATGACATATATAATTTTCATTTTTAGTTAAGGCAAGAAGCTGAAATTTTTTCTTTATTTTCTCTTTCTCTTTTGAACACAGGGTTCAAAAGTCATTGTGCATAAAAGAAAGATACTTTACCAATTTTAATATAAACCCCCACTAAAATACAAAGTTAACTTAAGAGTAAATATCTTTGAGATACAATATTTTAAATGGATACTGAAGGTACTTTTTGGTCATTATTAAGTACAAATAATTAATGCAAATTCTGTGTCAGCAAAAACAATATTTAAGAAAAAAAAATAGGAAAAACCAAAAATTAAAATCTCTTACCTCAAAATATCATTCTATACTCATGTACTATAATGATTTTAATTGCAAAATACTTTATTCCAGTGTATACAGCTGCATTTACTGTAGGGAATAATTAATTCTACAGTAAAATAATTTAGCTGTGCCACAATTCAATATTATTTAAATATTTATTTTTCATTTCAAGAAGATTAAGTTACATCTATTGCTTATATAGTCAGCATTAAACCTCACCATTGAATTATCATTATTACAATTTTAAAACTAAATGCATAATAGGTTAGGAAAACACTTCTTGAAAAAGTGAAATAAGAAAATATTTCTATGAAAGAACTCTTTAACTGAAAAGAAAGTTTAATTTTGAATTGAATCCAAAACTGACTGTGATCTACTAACATGATATATATACATTGTATATATGTATATATATCATGTTAGTAGATCATAGTCAGTTTTTAATATATTTACATTAAAAACAATGTAAATATATGTATATATATATGTTAGTATATATGTATATATATACTAACATATATATATATACATATATTTACATTGTTTTCAAAAAAGAGTCTGCCTACTTGTTAGCACAAAAGGCCATCAAGTACTGGCTAGTAAGGTTCAAGGAACAAGAAAAGCTTTAAGCTGCCATAAATGTGACATAATGAATCAGAATGTAAAAAATACCTGACAGGTCAAATTCCAAAAAAGGGTTTATGCATTTGTCTAGCATTACTTTTTGACCAATGGGATGCATATTTTATGGCACTCAAAAAAAAAAAAAGTCTATATATTTTTAAGGCCATAGCTTAGTGAATAGCTGTATTTCAAAGAAAGTTGCTAAAAATTAAGAATATAATTGACAGACTATTATGCAGATTTCCCCCATAATTTTTCTAATTTACGTACCTTAAAATTTATACACCTTAGTTCTATCCACAGTCTTTTATTACCAATTAAAAACTCCCAACCAATCAAACCTTATGAATGTTTTAATTTTTAAGAAAGTCTCTATTTTATAAGGATTAATGACTTGGCTGTAAGAAAGGATAACTTTTTCTGCTCTTAATAATTACCCAAATGCTGTATTTTATTTTAAATCTGCATTTAATTTCTACTTTCAACTACAAATTAATAAGTTTGAAATCCAAGCAGGATGCTAAACTGTATGACTACATACAATACATATACAATAGACTTACATACTAGACTACATTTACTAAAACATCAACTATTTAGATTGAAAAATAAATAAAAACAATTTTTAAAAATTGAAAATAAATGTGAATGACATTAGCATATTGTGGTGCCTAAAACAACCTCATTAGCTTTACTTAGTAGAAAGTTAAAAATGCTAATAAATCTACATAAATCTAAAGATCTAGATAACCAGGAAACAGGTAGATCATATGGATTCATTGCTAGCAGTATCACCTTTAAGAAAACTCTGAACTACAGGCAAGACTATAATACAAAAGATAACAGATTAGTCCCCATCAGGAACAATGACTGACACTGTGTTTGAAATCCACATGATTCATTTTGACAGTTCACAAGTGACTGAATTTTAAAATCTACTTGTCATATGAATGACTAATTAACCGAATTTATCGCTACACAAAGAAACATTAACCTGATGAAAGGCTTGAGTAAGTCTAAAGGTTCAGTGCCTATGTGTGTGAGATCAAGATTTTTTACAGCTTTATTCAAGATCAGCTGAAGTAGCCCTTCATTTGGTCTTCATGGAAATAAGACAATCGTACCATTTATTCTTTAGCTGAATGCTTGAATCTGCTACCACATCATCCAGTCTGGAAATTAACATATACAATTAAATATAAGTAGATATGCATGGAGAGAAAGAAGGAGAAATGCAGAAAGAAAGAGAGACTCTGCAGCATCCATGTGGGAAATGCAGGTTCATGCCTTGAGCTGTGCAGTATTAGGTGAGTGCCACAACTAAATGGAACTGAAATGGTGGCTCACAGCTCCTATTTCTTCTTGCTTGCTACTGCACCTTCTTAAAGCAGGAATTCCACCCTCGATGGGAAATACTCTCAACAGCAAGTCTAATAGGCTGCCCGGTGAAGTGGTGGAGTCACTATCCCTGAAGCTGTTCAAAAACCACCTGGGTGTGGCACTCGGGGATATGGTTTAGTGGTGAACATGGTGGTGGCTGGACTTGATTATCTGAGAGGTTTTTTCCACCCTCAACGATTCTATCTCAAATCCTGTGTTCATTTGATGTTGATACAATTGGTAATCTCTAATAAAAAATATTTTGTTGAAAATACTACAAAAGCCTCTGTCATAACAGTTCAACCATGGATAATGGAACAACTGAAAGACTGAACAGATATGTAATAATTCTGAAAACTTCCATTCTGTTATGGAGTATTTACAAAGATGAATTTTTTTCCTGCATATCACAAAATAATTAAAGCTAAAAAAATAAACATGTCCTAAATATAGGCATAACTTATATTGTAGAAAGAACACCTCTCAACACCTGTGTTCCTGCCCAATTTTATACATCAAGTTGAGTACAATGGTCCTGGTAGAGAAGGAAACTAACTGTGCAAGACAGGAGCAGAGAGGTATTTATGTTTGTAACATATTTTTATTTTAATTCACAGCAGATCCTAAATTAGAAAGCTCTCTTAATAGTAAGATGTCTACAAATGTTTGATCACTTAGTTTTTCTGTTAGAACCATTCTCTAAGAGTATGCCCATTTATATGAGTATACAAATTATGAAGAATTTAGACTAGAATCATAACTCTAATAAAAATTGCATAATAAATTAGGAAGAAGTGTTGCAAAATATAGTTTTATCTCCTTTGTTAATAATAATAGACGTAATTGAGGAAATATGCAAACCTGGCATGCTCACATATTTTTTACAGCAAAGGCATGCATTAGTTTTTCAATTCCATCCTTACAGATTTCTAAAACCTAACTGCTCAAAATAGTAAGGTAAATTTTTATTGAAAAGAACATAGAAAAACCAAAGAGCTGTGAATATCAGCCATGCCGTAAGAAGTCAACTCATATTTTAAATACCTTACCAAACTTAGTTAAAAGCTCCATTAAATAGCTGTTATTTGAACAGAACTTCCATCATGTTCTAACCCTGTACCCTATAATCATGCGGTATTTCTGTCATGTTGGAGCTAACAACTTTCATCATTTTGTCAGTTCTGTCTACAAAACAGAAAATTACCTTCACAATTTCCTGAGATTTATGCTTTTAATTATCTCCTATCTGCTTCACTACCCTCCATACCCAAAGAATCAATATAGTCTTATAAATAAGAAAAATGTAAAATGTTTGACAGAAGACAATGACAGTTCTGTAGATTTTTATGTGATGCTATTGATTATTTTGTTTATTATCCTTTTGACAGCATGAATGATTTATTTAAATCTGCAAAGTCATCTTTTGTTAATACTTGCCTAAACTTAAAAAAATTACCTTCTGTCTCTTAAAAAAGATGAGCACTATAATCTCATCATCTTTATTAGCTTTAAATGTATTCAATAATAAGATGACCTTCATTGTTTCTCAATCCCAAATCGTTACATCCATTTTTCTGATATGCCTACAAGGTGTTTCCTCCTGATTTTTTGAGTCTCCTCCTGATTTTTGAGGTGACACCAAAAATCCAAGCTGACTTGCACTCATTACCCACACAGCAACACGCTGTGCAAACACAAGTTTGTTTTCAATCCAATTATACCCTATGAACAAGATGGTGCCTACCAGGCTGTACCACAGCCAAAGACATTTCTATAAGAAACAGAAAGTGTGCAGAGGGAAGCAGAAACTTATTTTACGTGCAATCAACAGATGACAAAATCTGTTTATGTAAAGCACACCATCGAACAAAAATCAGAACAATAACATGTGGACTGCCAGCATCATGTATTTGCAAGTTTGGACTATAGAGAAGTAGTTTCCTGGCTGTTGGAAAAAGGGAATGGATTAGTACTGGGAATGGATTATTGTATAGTGCCTAAGCTCCTAAAGGTCTATGGACTATCACAGTATCCTTTGGGTTGGAAAGGGCCTTTAAGAGCAAGTTCAAATGTTAACTCAGCACTGCTGTGTTCACCACTAAAACATGTCCCTACACTCCACCACTTCCCTGGACAGCCTGTTCCAAGGTTTGACAACTTCCTTTCGGTGAAGAGATTTCTCCAAATATCTAATCTAAGCCTCCCCTGGCCCAAACTGAAGCAGTTTTTTCTCATCCTATCACTTGTTTCCTGAAGAAGAGACGGACACCCACCTCGTTACAACCTTCTCTCAGGTAGGCATAGAAAGTGATAAGGTAACCCCCGACCCTCCTTTTCTCCAGGTTAAACAATCCCAACAACCTCAAGACTAAACAAAAAAATAAAAATAATGAGAGAGAAGAGCAGAGACACTACTTGAACACAAGGTAATGATTCAGATAAGGACAAGAGAGCAATTCTGCAGGAACCAAACAAATATCCTTCTAACTACTGCTCACTTCTCCCTTATGTCTGCAAGCTACAGTGTCAGATATCATAACAAAATAGACAATCTTGGGGTCAAACCTCCATAGCTGCTGGGAGACTTATTGCCACGCACCAGTCGAGGAAAATGCTGCAGATTCATCATGTGGCCCGAAGGAATGAGAAAGAATGAGCCAGGGGTAGGCAGAGTCTATATGGGATAAAAAAGAGCCATTTTTCCTCTTGCCCTCTTGCTACTGCATCCTCTCACTGGTATCATATGGATTCACTAAACTCACTATTGTGGTTTAAAAATGGTACTCCCCAATTTAATACTCCAGGTAAAATCACGTGTCACTTCCCTTCCCCCCTCCAAATGGAAGCTCAAAAGGAAAATATCCCAGGTTGATATAAGAACAATTTAATGGAAATAGCAATAAGATAAGAAGATGAGCAGTAAGACCAATATTAATAACAAAAAGTATAAGAAAAAGAATCTCCGAACAATAAATAATACGGGACTGCTCCATTCACCACATTTATGTGAGTGGAAGGAGCTCCTTCTTAAAGAGAATCCCTTTTGTCCACTCCTAGCAAGAATGTGAGGTGGTGTAGAGCAATTTCCAGAACGTGGCCAGCTACTGCAAAAAATTAGCCCTGTCCTGGGCAGAACCAGGACACTCACTTGATGATTTTTAGTTTTGCTAGAATGTCTATAGTATATATAATTATTATCATCATACAAACCTATGTTACTAATCTCAGCATTCTTAGAAGGAAAGAAAAAAGTATTTCTTCAAAGGTTAAGCTAGATCTTTCACAGCATATCTTGCTTCCTCTTGGTGGAAAACACACACCCTAAAATCTGACTCACAATCACAATCTGTTCCATGGAGAGGATTCTTCCTCTTCTACTGCCTAGTCTTCTCATGGTAGTAAATATAACTGAGTATTTCTCATTTTTCCTGAGCTGGATTATAACACAAGACCATAGCTTAAACTTCATTGACACATTAGTCATTGCTGCACTGGAGCACATGCTGTGTCATCACCATGAAGAAATTAAAAAGTAACATGGTGTTTACAGATAATTTGATGCAAAGATGGAAATACCTGTGTTTATTCCAAAGCACTGAAGCATATCCAATTGCAACTGCTAATGGATAATATTGCTTTCTTCTTTTTTAAAAAACTATTTTCAAAAAGAGTATGTTCCTCTGTATAACAGAATTAAGTTTATGCAAATTAGAATAAGTATCTCATTGACAATACTGTTTAATCAAACTCATTAACTATCAATCCTCATAACACTATCCTTCCTAAAATGAGATTTCTAAACTAATTCAACTGTACTGGACTTCCAGTATCTACCACCATTAAAAAAAAGTTTAGGAAAGAGCCCTTTTCTCTATTCCCTCCTAACATTTGTTGCCCACGTCACTTCCTCTATTCCTATACTTTTATGCTTTTTCTCCTCACTACATCCTACTTCTCTCTTTCTCATCTTGAAAAAGGAAAAAGAAAAAAGAAAAAGAAAAAAGAAAAAGAAAAAAGAAAAAAGAAAAAAAATGAAAAAGAAAAAAGAAAAAGAAAGAAAATTAAAAGAAGAAAGAGGAAAAGTAAACCAGAAGGCAAATGAATGAGTGGGGATTCAGAGGCAGGCATCCTATAAAATCTGGCATGTCCTCAGGTGTCCTCACCAACTAATCAGCCTGTTGTGGATGTCCCAGACACCTCATATATTTGAACAGCCAGACACCTTGATTTAGGCACCCAATCCCACTCTGAGTTCCAGCCAGGGTATCTTAAGCAGATCATGCAAAAAAATGTTGAAGCAACCTCAGTTATCACCGTGGTAATGTTGATACTACTTTTACAGATATAATTCCCCTGAAGGACTTCAAAGTTCAGGCTACTAAGGCAACTTTAGCTTGCTATTACTTCAGAGATGACATTTTATTTTTCTGTTTTGCAAGACTTTGGATCATCTCTTCTGTATTACAGTTTCTTCTGGAGATGACAGAGATTGGAAGGGGTGTCCAAACTAGTTGTACTAGAATTTATTAACAGAAATAGACAACCTCCAATTCGACCAAAATGCAGCTGAAAATATTAAAAAAGGAGAGGCAGAGTATGATGGTGAATGTCTGTAAGTATGAGTCAAACACTATAATTTCTTTTTTTGGAACAGGACAGATATATCAAGTTAAGACTAGATAAAAATTTGTACACAGAGATTTTCTTCATGTTGTACTTTTAAAAATTGAAGACTGGGAGATCCTGAAGAGTCCAGTTAGAAAATACTGTTCAAATTATAATATGGCAGAATGAAAATCATTCTAGGAACTTTATTTTTGAAAATACAGAACCCATCACTTCAACACATGCTTTATCCCACATTCAAGACAACCTATTTTTAAATATTTAAATTTTAAAACTTCCTCCCATCTCTGATCTTTCTTTTCCTGCAGGTAGCTGCAGATCCCTGCCTCTGAATCTGATGCCAGAACACTCTCACCAAAGCTAAACATGCAGACACATAAGCAAAAGAAACCCAAAACCTTTGCAATTCACTGTATTAATTTAGTGGGAGGTTTGACAACTATAAATTGACTAGTCTGACTTTTACTTTTTTTTTTGTCTATTGATTCAAACCAGTGAGTGTCCACAGCACAAGGAAAAGACTGCAGGCAAGGAAACCAATTTTCTTCTCACAGATGAATACCCACTGTCTGCGTGTTTCTTGTGCAATTGATAAAACACCACAGAATGAGGTCAGCATCCTCAAAGACCATGTAAGTGAAATTCATTTAGGAGAATAAAAATAAAAAAAAAAACAAAAAAGACACTCTATAGTTTAGTTTTGTGATTTTTATCTCATTTAATTGCATAATTTAGGTCAGAGAAAGTTCAAAGGAATGGAATGCCTATCAACAACAAGAAGTATGTCAGCCTTGTAGAGCTAGAAGAAACTGCAAGTGTGGAGTGACTGTACACCAAATCTCGTTCTTCAATGTGCTACACTGAAGTTTTAATGCAGGTTAACAGAGTTGGATGCTACTCAAAAGCATGTAGCATGGTGGAACCAATTCCCTGAGATATTCAGCACTTACAAGGTTTACACCTGTATGACTCCTTTCTTCCCCAGTCAGCAAAAGAAGGATGGATTGTAAAGATTATTCCATGCCCTGAGCATAATTTCACATTATTTTTGGTCCAAAGGGACCAAAAGAAAAACACATGCAGAGTCCAGATTTTTATTTCTGTGCAGGCATTTCAACAAGCTAAGAACAAACTGTGAGTCTGCAGAGCTTGGTTGAAACCCCACTACCTTTACCTCAGTGAAAAGATAACAATGCACATTATGGGATGGGGGTATGTCTATTTGGATAGGCAAGAATAACATCCAAAGAAAATAGGATCTCACTCTCAGAAAAAAAAAGATGCAGCACATGCTCACGTAAATAATTCTTAAGGTTAAATGGCTGAACCTGGAGAAAACTTCAGAATCTTATGTACAGCTTCTCAGGAGAAGCTAAATAACCCAGTGAAGTCTAGAAAGCTTTTCAAATAGAAATACTACACTATGAAGACCCATTCTCCAAATATTCCTGAGGCTGAGCCTATGAAACAATTGTGAAATTAGATTTATATTGAATTGTCTTCTGGTATTTGTAATATTACTATAACCTTAGCACTTTCCAAAATCAAATTTCCATGTTGTTTGTAATGTCCTGGTAAACTAAACTATTGTAGAAAGTAAGGTGCTGCATTTCAGCATGTAAAGTATCATAGTCATAGTGCTTCATCCTTTCTTACAACCATTCATTTCAAAAGGACGATAATATTTTCTAGTAACTACAACTGAATATATTTATCAAATTTAGGAAGAAAGAGCACACCACCCTATTGAATACACCTGGCCCAGAAGAAGAAGCGTGGCTATAATTTGCCATGCTTTTTTGATGCCACTATTTAAAGCAGAATATGATATGCACCTTTTGTTCTACTTTGTAAGTCTAGACAGGAAAAATTTCTTGGTTGACAGACATACAAAATGATACAACGTTTCATCTCTTTGTTTGTTTGTTTGTTTCACTCAGTTGTGGTTCCATTTATCTGCCTGAAGTGCTGTTTGTCCACCTGAGTGTCAGCACAGACAAAGTGAGTGACTCTTCTGGGGACAGGATCCATCATCAGAGGGACCCCGACCCCAAGAGGAGAGGGAAGAGTGAGGACAGCCTGAGCTGCCTCACTGGTGATGGATCCACCTCAGAAGCAAGATCCATGAAACCAAAGAAAATTTTAAAAAATGTTATTGGTTCCTTGATTTAATCAGTAAAAGGAGATACCTGGACAAAATATCAGAGCAGAAAAGATTTTTTTCCCCTTAAATCTTAACCTTAAAGTAGAAAGACAAGTGAACTAAAATTAAAATAATGACTTCTGAGATCAGTTAACTAAGCAGATATTGCCACTTCAAAGGAAGTTTAATAAGCTTGTCAAAGATGACAGATTTAGAAATCAATTTGAAGCTAAGATAGCACTGCTTCAAAATCCTTACCAGCCTAGACAAGAAAGGCAAACTGGGAAAAACACTTTACAAGACACTTTTCAAAGTGCAATGTTACAGGCAGAGAAAGTGAAAACCAGAGTAATGGCTATGGGTACTTTACTGCACATCTCTAGGAGCACAAAATACTCAAAGGCTTTGAGGAGGTGCCTGCAAACTGTTTCTGAGACCAAAATTATGGCAGAAAAATATATAATATTAACGCATCACTTAGGGAGTTGTTCTTACTCTTGAGATTTAAAAAAAATAATAATCTGGGAATTTGGGTTTATTTTTATTAACTTAATGACATCAGTAATAGTCTCCAAGAACAAATACATACTCCTTAACTGTCAAAGGTCACAATTTTCTTGGATATAGTGTCCTTGAATTTCTTTAATTTTCAAGCTACTTAGGAAAAAACATTAAATGGTTATATATTTTAAAAATACCAGTGTACTCTTTTGTAATGATTTTTTAAAAAAATAACCTCCAGGAAAAAATTCCTTTGAATTTCTCATACTCAAAATGACAGCTAGAACTTAGTGTTTATATTTTTTATAAATATAAGTTATTGGAAGAGTGACTTTATTCAGAAATTGAAAGACCTATAAGCAAGGATGTGCAAACAAGAAGAAAAGCAATTTCTTCTGGAAGAAAAGCAAATATGACCTGGAGAACTCACTGGGAAGCTTTTCTGCTTCACCTCCTTTAAAAAAAAACAAACCCCAGGCAAACATTTCTTTTTGCAATACCTCTTGAAGGTTACTGTACCGTCAAATGGGGTCTCACCTATGGACAGGGCACTGGATATCATGCCAAAGCTATCCAAGAAAATTAGGAGTTTATGCTCTATGGACTTCTGCCTCTGAGCGGACAAAATAGCAACCCATCAGGCTGAGCAGAATGTAGATAGAATTGAAATGAGCTATTTGGGAAAAAGATTTAGATTAATTATACCTAACGCACCAAATTAAAAAAAAAAAAAGGAAGCAAAATAGGCAATACTCACATCAGAGTTAAAACGAAGCTGGCAGACATTACAGGAAATGACTTGCTTCTTCTTTGGGGGAATGGACACTCCAAATGTATGGTTTATGACTGCTTTTTGCACAGGATCCATCTGGAGAACAAACAATAACGAATTCATAACTTTTCAGGGTAATGAAGAGTACAGAAGAAAAATCGAAAAACAACACTTCCAGCAGAAAGCTCTTTTATTTTGTAAGAGAAACAGGAGAAACAAGATTCCAGCCCTCACGATAATTAGATTTAACGAAGGCTAGGGAATTGGTAGCATGCCAAAGCTGATGAAGAAAAGGCAGCTTCATTGTTGCTGTCATCCCCAGGTTACTAAATAGTTCTTTCCCCAACCCTGCACATCATCTGGGCTGCAGGGTCCCACTACCACCTCTGAATTGCAAATGAAAGCCCTCCCTATCACCCACTGTTCCAACAGACATATTACAGAAGCCACTTTTGCACCCTTAGAAGTCACTGTCATTTATTTCTACATGTTTTCCTTTGAGTGATAAATATCAGTACTTATCTGAAAAAGATTCTCTCCTGGAGATCTTTTTATGAAAGGAGGTCCTTTGCAGGCTCCCTTACAAATACCTCTTGCTGGAAAAGAGGCTGCAATCCCCCAGCATTTCCATGCACAACTGATGAGTGACAGAGCCCATGGGAAGGCTGACGTTCGGAGGAACACGAGGGGAATGTTTGTACCAGGAAAGTTAGCATGCCTCAGAAAACATTTTAACACTGAAAAAAATGTGAGGCAAGAGGAAAATCTGAATATATTACTCCTAAATTTGACTGAACCTTTTCAGGAACTCAGAACTGATCACATCTCTGCCAAACATCAGGATTCCTGTTGATCATGAATATGCTCAGGATTGCAGAGCGCTCTGCTGTTAATGCTGCAGAACCTGGGGAATGACACAGGATGTTCAGAAAACAGAGTTTATAACTGCTACTGTGTCGAGGCTCAGTCATAACATGTCATTCTTCCTGATGTGACATGAATACAGATTAAAATTAATTTCCTGATGCGAAAACACTCAAATGAAATTTTCTAATTAAAGAAAAAGCAGAATATCTGGTCTGGTCTCACAACTGATTCTGCTCTCAGCAGGATGTTGAACTAGATGACATCTGAGACCCCTTCCAACCCAAATGATCCTATGAGCATCTGTGTATGTGTGGTCCCTCATCCTTATCTAAGAAAAGTAATGGATTCTGAAGCCGAGTGGAGAAAAAAATGGCAGTTTACGACAAAAGATTTCCTCATTTTGTTTTTAAACTGGTTCAGAAGAAAATAATTTGATTTTTTTATAAAGTCAGGTTTTTCTGAAGCTTGCTTTGCAACCCCAGTGATGTTTTTTTCCTTTACAGTACTATTGGAAGAAACCAAACCTGGCTGTTTAATCCCAGGTGATACACATGACACTAAGCCGACGTAGAAAAGGACAAGAGAACAGCTAAAGTAACAGATCCACTGAAGAATTAGAACAGGAAATTACCTGCCTCCAGACTTTCTAAACATGAAGACTTTAATTTTCCCTTAGTACAATTTTTAAACTTCCAGAGAAGCCTGCACTACTGAGGATTTTCTGCACATATATGTAAACACACATAAAAATGAATTCAAGAAAAATATATTGCATTATATCTGCCTAAGAAGATATTCCCCAAATGTATTACCTAACATTAAACAGCTGTGTTGGGTTTTTTTGGACAATGGCTACATACGTTTCTTGCGGCATTTATTTTAAACCAAATGCATGATTTTGTAAATGGCAATAGTAATACATTTTCCAGAGAGGTAATTTAATTTTTATCAGTTTCTGCCACTAAATACTGTATTTCATTGCCACAGGGGTACCACATGACAATACAAAAGTAAAACCACCTCATCTGGAATGATCTACTGAATTATTTAATGATGCATTGTTGTCACAATGAATTGTGACAAAATCTAATAAAAACCCACGAAATAAATGCCCTTGTTACCTGTTTCTTCTATTTCTAGGACACAGTTAGAATTCAAAGTCTAAAAGCCTAAAACACAACAAAAAAAACCCTTTTATGGCATTGTCCGACATAGTCTATCAAAGTTTTAAATGCAGATTAAAAGTTTTTTGAGTACCCACTTTATAATAGATATGACAATCAATATATATGGTTACATTTATTATACATGTTAAAATATTGCTGTATTATTAGGGAAGACTTGATTGGATCTTTTCTTAAATGGAAGATAGTATTTAAGTTGAAACATAAAACACAAGTGTTAATCAGTTAATCTAGAAGACAAGAGTAACATTCAAAAGTACCTCAACCATTTGGAGTGTCTGAGACCGGTGAAATAGCAAAAATACCCACAAATGCCTGCAGACCCGTTTAAAAAAGAATACAAAGGGAAGAAGCAGTGATCAATGACTCCTCTGTGCATTCCAAATAACAATCCACAGCGCTAGCGCGAGGCAAGGCACTTCACAACCACACAATGCAGACTGTGCACAAAGTGCCAGCTTCAAACAGATGCAGCAGCCCAAGGAAAAAAATCCACGAAAATAATACAGCTCATGCTGCCTCCAGAAAGTACCACTCGTGATCCCCAGGGGAGTGGGTAATGATCCTTCCCTAACTGGAGCCCTGCATGCAGGCTGGGCATGATTAGAATTCAAGAAGTGCAACATTAACAATTAACATGCTTTAAATATATCAGAAACTGGGGTGGATTACAGCATGCTGGAAAAATAAAATAGTATCTCTCTGTTAGAAGATTAATGCTGCAGGGTAAACTGATCTTAGATCCCTACACAAAATCACCCTCTTCATTGCAGGGAGGGAGGGAGCAGGAAAGAGGGAGAGTTATTTGTTGAGGTATTTATTAGAAAATGACACAGCATAGTTTGCCCAGTGGGGAACACCAGTATTTAAGAACCAGATCTATAAAACAAAATAATAACAGAAGCTAACAGCTACCACAAATTCAAATAAAAAACTGCACTACACTGTTTATACTACAGGGAGATTTAACAAAGCAATTCATAGTACTCTGGTAGCCTTAACTAGGTTTAATAACCTGTTAGTATTGTTCTCCTATTTCGATTTATTTAATAAAAAGTTAAATTTTAAAGTGCCTTTCCAAGAAGGTTGAAGATGCCATCTTTTTTGCAATGATTCTCATTAAAACCACCCAAACGTTCGAAGCAAGCAAGGATTAAGAGAATCCAGACAGAAATACTCTACAGCTACTGAGATTTGCAACAAGAACTTTAAAGGCACCTAGAAAATACAAGTGTAGAAACAGACAGGAAATAACAGGAGCAGCACAGACATTGTATTTCTGACTGCTTTTTTTCACATTTTCCCACCAAAAATTTTCCAGACTCAGATGTCTTGTGTGTATTTGATAAATTCCAGTGACTTTCTCTTGAATAGTTACCCCTGGAATGGATGTAAACCAGTCTCCACCCTTTGAATGCACTTCCAATGCCTACAGTCCTCAGCATCAAGAAATAATTACTTTTGTTTAAATGTACTTTCATAAAATTCAATTTTATAAGACCTGTACCACATCCCAAGTTATGTTTGTGCTACTCGGTCATTCTGTGTATGGAAATGATTCCATTCTTTTCTACATTCTTGTTGCCTATCTCAATTCTACCAAAAATCAACTAATTAAATTAAATATATTGAAGATATGGACAGGAACCACATGAAACACTCTGGGTGTATCAGTATTGAACTCTGAGCTGATGTTTTCAAGGAACCACTGTTATAAACCTCAGCTCTCACTCCCAAGTCTTGATGGCCAATTCCCAGCACACTACTTTCTGTCAAGTTTTGTGAACTTTTACTTCAATGTGCCTCACTTTAGAAATATCTGGATGTAACTTTACCAACCACTATTGTCTGGCTTGTCAGTCTCATCAAGGTCTTTCACAATTGTTGTGGTTTTTCTTAGTCCTTACTACCTTGGAGAACTTTATCAATAGCAAATTTCCTCAGCTCACTTACCTCCCAAGCATCTTTTTGTCATGCAAGAATCTTCTCATGCCAGTTTAAAATCTTTGCCAAGGAGTTTTGTGAAAAACCTAGTTAGTAATTCAGACTATGTAGATTTAAACATCTTTATTCACATGTTTGTTGACAAGCCTATAAATGGGCTCGTAAAGAAGGATTTATCTTTAAAAAGGAATTATGTTGACACTTAACTGGTGGTTTACAGGACAAGGTATTCTATTATACTGTTCTTATTGAGGTACCTGTTCATTTGTCTGGTAAAAAACTCCTTTAATTCTCCATGGAATGGGTTTTAAAAACTTGCATCATATTTCCCAGCTTTTAGCCCTCAGGTATAAAGGCAGTTTTAGATGAGCTGTTACACCTTTATTATCAGAAATTCAGGAATTTCATCCTTGAATTCTCTTATTCTTGCTACCAGAAACTCTCCCTGCCCTGCTGTGTATCATGGTACCACAGATTCTTCTGGTGCCTCCTGGGAAAGGAAACAGGCTGCAAAGAGACATGAAATCAGGCACAGGAAGAAGAGAAAAAAACAAATGTGTTGGGAGAATTCATTTGGTGAAACTGAAATTCTGGTTATTTTGAAAGATCTCTTTATACACAGCAGACTCTAAAAACACCAATTTGTGAGCCTCAGAAATAAACTGCAATAATCCTGAGGGGAGAGAGGTAAGTGCTGTGTTTTCGTAACAGAAGCATGACTTAAACCTGAGTAAGGTTTAAAATTGTGACTGGCAATGTATGTCCTGTTACCTCTTAACAAGGCAGAAATCTTGGGTCAAATATAGAGTTAAGTGCTAGACAAGCTTTTGTAAACATAATATTGGTTGTGAGATGTAACCCAGTATCACTTAACCAGCAGGCATAATAAGCTTCTGAAAAACACAGAGTGGCCTTCAGCATGCTATGCTGGTCTACTCTGATAAAGAAAAGTTTTAAAGCCTATGTGGAACAAACTGATAATATAATCCAGTATTTCCCTCCAGAAAAAAAAAAATCACTGGCATGTATAAATTACCAATTCAACATCTAAATTAAGTTCTGTAACTCCTCATGTGTTTGAGCTCCAGTTGCTATGAAAGCCAAGCACACTGCCACTGTGGAGAATAATCATACACCAAAGCTTATCATAAATTCTGCCAGATATACACAGGCCCCTACCATAACTGTACATATTACAATGACTAAAAGAGTGACAGAAGTGAATACACACACTCAGCAAAGCACATATTTAAAATGCCCAGCATAAAATCAGAAACATAAACATTGTGATGTAATGCTTGGCATGCTTGATCAACACAAACCAGCAAAAATCTGCTCTCTCAACATTTGTGCTGCCTTTGTTCCAACAGGGAACATACTTCTCATTTGACTAATTCTAAGCATAATTTAGTGCTCAAGTCATTGCAATTTTGTTATACATTTCATTGCTTATTTTGCATCACCAGGAACCCGTGTGCCAGCTCTACTGATGGAGCTCTACCTGAAAGCAGGTTGTAGCAAGGTGAGTGTCACTATCTTTCCCCAGGTAACGAGCGACAGGACAAGAAGAAACATCCTCAAGTTGTACCAGGGGAGGCTTAGATTGGATATAAGGAGAAATGTATTACTGAAAGGGTTATCAAGCATTGCAACACTGCCCAGGGAAGTGGTGGAGTCTCCATCCCTGGAGATATTTAGATGACATGTACATGAGGCATTGAGGGATATGGTTCAGTTGTGAACTTGGCAGTGCTGCATTAACGGCTGAACACAAGGATCTTAAGGGTCTTTTCCAACATAAATCACTCTGTGATGTGAACAACTTTCTTTTCTTGCAGGAAAGCCATCAATATTCCCTGTGCATCAGCTCTCCTTGAGTAGCACAGAGTGTCTCCAGAGATGTATTCCTGTAGAGTGAGCCTGCAGCTCTCTAAACACTACCACCCCACACCTCTGTCCCTATGCTCTTCACAACATTTTGGGGGTTCTTAAAAAACAGGCAGGTGTAAATGGCCAATAACCAAACCAGGAGTGACTCAGATTCTCAGCAGATTTGGAGACTTGCGTAAATACATCATTAAACAAAAAGAATAATTAAATTAAAATGTGATAGAGGTTTTTTTTAAACTGAAGTCCTGTGGTCTAACTGAGGGTTGCTTTAATCACTTTTTTTTTTTAAGGAGGCTCTCTCAACGTACTTACACGTAGCACATTTACACAGAGCATGAAATCTGGATCTCAGGGAAATCAAACCTAACCATACTCAGGTTACAGAAAGTCCATTATTTTACTTTTTCTTTTACAAATGCTGAGTAGATATATTTCCCCAAGTGCAGAAAAACATAAGCATTCACTAAGAAAGAATTCAGACCACAGGGACCAGCATCTCTCTTCCCTTACACGTGATTCCTAAAATACAGCAACATTGTACTCTGAAGGCAAATCCCTCTGAACACAACTTCTCACTGTGTTTGTCTGTCCCCTCAATTTGGCAGCAAGCTCCAACTTCCCTGAGGAAAACAGTGGCTGTGATAGCTGTGACCTCCACACACTACTAGTAGTCAGTGTAATCAGCCAGAAAGTATCTTAAAACAAACCAAAAATCTTGCTGTAATTCACTTGTTAACGTTAGTTACTACAGCTATCCATGAAGAGTTGCTGAAATAAGAGTGAGCACTGAAAAATAAAAAAGGAAAGAGACACCTTTGGTGTTTACACTTCTACTTCATTTTTAGTACAAGACAACTAAAAGGACACTCAGAGCTGGAAACAACGTTTTACATCTCAAAAGAAATATTAGAAATACTAATAAATTCAGCTTCCTCATTTTCCTTTTAGATTAAGGTTCAACTAATTTTGCTTTTACAAATTCCACATTATTTCTGTTAACAGAGTTGCAGGGCTATATCCCTGCCCTTCAGAGACCGATTTTCCATCTCCAGCTCCTAGCAGCTAAATTTCCCTCGCTACATTTTTATATCCTATGTTATAATGCTTAATGTTATAATGTTTATGTCCTACGGTATAATGCAGAACCTCTGGATGTGCTACCCGCTTGCATGCTCCCCTTTAAAGTAAAGTTTGCATGGAAAACTGAAAAATATGCTGATTCTCTTTGTGTGCCTTTATCTACAGTCACACAGAATACTGAAAGTGATGTCTGAAGTGATTTACAGATTTGGGTTAGGCCAGAGGGAACCATTACATCTGATTTCCCAAAAAAATTTATGACATTATTTCATTCACTGAAAAAGTTCAGCCCTTCCTATTACAAAGTCCAATAATTTGTGGTCAACCAGAGCCTAAAGTTTAGGGGAAAAAAAACCATCTCAACAGCTTGATTTAAAAGTTTCCAAACAAGTTAATTTACATCACTGTGGAAGCAATACTTTCTGAGTTGTTACAAGCCACTCAATCTAGTTGTGCTTCTCTATAAAGGTTGCTCAAATCTCGAATACCTTCTGAATAGTGATTGCATACACTGCAATCATGTCAGCTCTTAACCTTCTCTTTGAAAAACTCCTTAAGCTGCTCACAATAAAAACCTCGATTCATTTGCTAGCTTTTCTCCAACTCCTTTCCAGATTTTCAATATGCCATTGAAGCCCAGGTACTAAAAGTCAGAACACATGCTCAAATATACTTTCTCTTTTACCTAATTACATCCCTTCTGTTTTAACAAGAAATGCATTCATCATCTTTCTTCAGCGTGGACTTTGGAAACAGAGCCCTAAATCTTTACTGACATGCACATTTATCCCTCCTGTGTGCTAGCACAAGTAATTTCACCATCACACATCCTTCTCTCTCTTAGGATGTTTTCTGACCCAGCCTCGTAGAGGGCTAAAATAGCACCACACTGGGAATCTTATGTTGAAGCAGTGACTGCTTTCAGTAAGGTTTGCACATAGGAATCTGCAAACCATTGTCAGACCAAGATCAGGAGGCTATTGATGAATCCCAGTCTTCTCAGTAGAATTTTCTTTCTCCTAACCCAGTTCTGAAATCATGGGTTAGACCAACACAAGCAAAAGGAACACTTGAAACAAAACCAAGGATTTTCTAATCTTTTGCTTTTCTGGCTTCCTCTGTCTTTGCACCACTCTAGCCTACATCAAGTAACTGATATTAAAAACCAAATCAAAGATAAATAAACTCTCAACTTTTCCTACCTCTCTCTTCTTTCCATGTAATGTGATATGATTAAGCACAGAAGTCAAAAGGTAACTGAGAAAACACTGTTAAACTATTGTTTACTATAATTTTTTCAGTGCTGTGAATATTTCCTCTGTCCTTCCTTCCCTTCATGCTTGTATAGTTATTGCATGTTAAAAACAATTTCTCAGTTAGAAAATCATAATCAGGATAGTCTTACTCTTAAATTTTCAGAATTTTCTGAAAATTAAATACCACTGCTGTTTACTGTTTTAGAAATCTGTTTGCAAAAGATTATGAAAATGTGATATTTTATTCCTATAGAAGTACTTGACCAAAAGAAAAAATTGATGAGACACCACAGAAAAAAAAAATAGTTCTAAATCTGGTCTCTGTTTCTTCTAACGCTTATTCTGAAGCAAGGATATAAATACATGAAAGGATTGAGTTTGTTATGAGAACACCAAAAATAGATTTAACCTTTATGGTAAAATTGACAAATTTTCTGCTCCAGACAAGACAGGAGACTTTTGTGGGTGAAATAAAGAAACAGAAAGTTGCTGAGAATGTTTTAGGATAAAAGAGAATTCCCTACCAAACAAATGGGGAATCAGCAAAAAAAAAGCAAGTGGCTTTTTTCTTTTTTTTTTTTTTCTGTGGCTCACGGCTTTTTTTTATATGAAACAGAACCAGCTTTAAATATTGGGCAGCTTCTTTTTTAATCCATCCACATTACTACTCTACCATTGTGCAATAATTTGTATCTGTAAAATGAACAGTTGGGACCATGACAGACCAAACCTAAGAAAAAGAGTAAAGTCCAAATCCAATGGTTAAGCTAATGTTCAAGGAATAAGATAGTTTTCTTTCCCTCTGTGGCTATGCTGGCTCACAGGTTTAACTGTATATGAGTATTTTCATCTGAGCCTTATATTACTCATTTTTAAAATGGGGATAAAAATATTTGCAACCTCATAAAAAAAGCTGAAAGGTCTAAATAACATGTTAAAATAATCTGATAGAAAGTGTTATATAACTGCTATTTATTATTAAAGCTGCTGTTATTCAGAGCACTCAGCTGTGTCCAGCTAATCAAAAAAACATTACTGTCTTGCCTTCAGATCCAGCAAAAAATAAAAACATACTGTAGTTTGAGACTTGCTGAAAAGCAAACCAATAACATACTCTGGAAGCAAAATTATTCCTGTTACAATACCTATTACCAACTGGCAGAAAAAGAATACAAATAAGTACCTTTCAACAAAATCCTGCCAAAAGATTTAAGCCTAAGAGTTTGTACTCAGAAAAGGAGCTTAGATTGCACATGGGGTAAACAAGATTCCTGATTTTTCCTTTCATCTTTGAGATGGTCCTCAGCTATGACCCTTTTCTACTTTAAAGTCTGCTCTAAGTTTTGATGAGTTTTCCTGCTCCCAGGCTGCTCCAGAACACCAAAACACAAAGATGAATGGTATTGCATTAGGTACACTTGGATTTCCACTAGAGTTCTGAACTATGCTGAGAGATTAAGGACAAATTCAGAGCTTTTGATTAATTTTGTACACAGGAGAAAATAAAGACACAGGAAATCTAGTATTCCAAAATAAATTAATACCATTACTTTTCACATACTGAAAAAACCCAAAACAAACTAATAAGAGGATAAAATTCATGTGTATATAGGGACTTGAGTATCAAGGTATAAAATGGCTAAATATAAGTGTGAAGCAAATCAGAACCAAGATTGCCTAACTGTTTTCACAGCTGTCTTCTGCTTCTCACCATATATAAGAAATAAGGCCTTTTTCACTTAAAAATTAATAATGATATTTCTGATTTGGGTTTGTTTTTGTTTCAGGTTTTTTATCAACAACATACACTACACAAATAAACTTCAAAATGCTTTTGATTTTAAAAATGCTGTATTTAGATAAAAATCTTTAGAGGATTCTTCTAATTAAGCCTGTTCTGAAACTTAATGTAATATCAAAAGACTATAGTCAAAAGACTGTTGGTTTGGGTTTTTTCTTTATGTTTGGTGGGGATGTTTTTCTTTAAATTTAAGTAAATGAGAAACAAAGCCAGGTAGAAACCTGTCTTGTCTAAAAAAATATATGGGCAAAAAATGAGATCCTCTTTCCCTAGTAGTAACTTGGGGAGGCAGATGAAGTTCACAGTGGAAATGGACAGACTGAATATAGACAAGACTGGTCTGAAAGGCACAGCTCTTCAAATCAGTCTTGCTCTGTCACTTGAAACGAGCTGGTCAGTGCTCCAAACCTGGGTGTTGTTGGTTTCCAGGCTTGCAAAGGAAAGACAAGTTTCACAGTGCAGCTTTAAATTGCCATATGGTACCTTCAGATTGTAATGAAATCGACTGTATTTAGATTAAAATACTACAAGTACACCCACATTCCAAAGGAATGAGCATGACAAGAATTAAATTTTAGCTACATTTTTATAACATATTAACTAATAATTATTGCAGAGATTCTCAGTTTTGCATGGAACTATGTGACAAAGGTCTAAGGCAGGGCAGGAAAGCTTACCATGTACAGCCAGGATACTGCAAAAGCAGCCACTTCACCAGACATATGGAAAATTACTTTTCTCTAAAGCTGCTCTAGAATTTTGCTTAGAACTTGTAGAACTTAGGTTTGTAATTAGTAACTAGCAAAATCTTTGCAAGCAGAGCGGTAGAACACATGTTACTTGTCCTAAACTACAATTCTGTGACTGCTTGCTTAGAGGGGAGATGTTTTAAGCACAGTCTATTTGCAAAACATCCTTCAGTTACCTAATGCCTAAAATACTTATGATTAACAACCCTCTCCCTTTAAAAAGCTTTCTTGTTATTAGGAGCATGCTATTAACTTGAGAAGAAAGCAATTCAATGCAGATAAAGGCTTCTGAGCTTTCCCGTGCTGACTAGTAAAAGAAATAAATATTGCTGAAATGTTAGAAAGAATAACTCCAAGCTTTCTGTTAAGAAAGAGATAAAACACATAGCCAAGGACCAGATTTTCTGGAGGACTCAGCAAATTGTAGGATTTGTACACAGAAACTGTATTTCTTTAAAGAATTAGGTGGACCTAATTACTTTTACATGCAGTAATGGATGTAATGCAGCCATTTAGGAACCATTTTTCAAAATCCACATGGTGGATGCCAGACTCCTGCAAAGGGGAAGGGAAAGGCTGCACCTGGTGACTTCTGCTCCTCACCAGTGCACGTCAGTGCAATTTCTCCTTAGAGATAGGGCTCCCTGTCTGGCTGCTGGTCTGGAAACTGAGAGAAGGAAGCTCATCCATTCAATTCCTCTTTGAAAAAACACAAAAGCAATAGGAAAATCTATTAAATAATTAATGTCTGAAGAGGTTCTCCCTTAAAGCCTGTCTGTATTAGAAGAAGAGGCAGAAAAGTGCTTATTTAGGCTCACCAGTTTTACAGAGCTGGTCTTTGAGAGATTCCTGACAGGAGCTAGGGAACCTGCATCTTTTGTTAAAATACCAGAAACTGAAAAATCTGTCAAAAATCAACTGACAACCCTCTGCTTTTGGCAGCTTTTTTTCTCATATCTCAATGTATCTTACCAGGTGTTTTCTTCAAGCTCAGAGGTTTTTGAAAGTTTCAGGAGAAGACTCAATTATTTTGTGGGAAAAAATATACCACCCTCAATAAACATTTTTCAGGGCTTCCACAGGCTGAGAAGAATTTTCCCAAAAACTCCTACCACAGCTGAAAGAGTTCTCTGCTGCTTTGCCTCAAAGCTGTAGAAAGACAAAGAGGGATTCCTGGCTTGGTAAAAAATGCCTAAGGAAACAAAGAAAAGGGACTACAGAAAATTGAGAAAATGATGATATGGAGAGTAAAGGGGCTCTGTAGCCAAGTACTTGGACAAGAGACAGCAAAAACTAGCCACACAACAGAGGTCTCTGCTGGCAGAATCTGGGCTTTAATATGTGGTCCCTGAACTTCTGCTTTCCTCACTTGTATCTCAGAAAATACCTATTACATTTTTTATTCCCTTAATAAATGGCAATAGGATGACTCCTCATGTTGTGAATTGGATGATTCTGGCTATGACTTGAAAAACATTAACTTTTATATCTGTAACAATTAAAAGTGAAATAGGAATATTTTTAAATTTTCAAAAGAGGAACAGAAGGCAAACCTGAAGTCCTTGTGTGCCTGCATGACTATAAAGGGTGCAAGAGGTTTGTAAGAAAAACATTACCATTTCTTAATTAAAGAAACCTCAACCAATAAAAATCCTCAAGAAAAATATCCAGCTACCCTGAAAAACACCACTCTTAAGTCAATTGCTTAAATTTCCTTTCTGTGAGGTTAATGAATGTAAAGAATGGCTCTTAAAAAATTTCACCTCCTTTCTGGAGTAGATGGAGAGGACCAGAAAAGGTCACTTCCCTCCAGCACTCCATAAAACGGAAAAGGGGAAATCAGAGCACAGGGACAGGGTACTTGGACAAAAAGGATGGTAGATAACGGGTTGGCAACATCCAGCTGGCTGCGTTTGTAATCTGTCCCTGCCATATACAATCCTGTGCTGCAGAGCGCTCTTTGGCACTGCAGCAGGATGAATTCAGACCTTGCTAAGGAAAGAGAAAGCTCCCAAGCCACAGTGTCCTGTCAAAAAGGCAGAAGAGGCACTTGGCGCAGAGGGGCGAGTGAAGCTGGTGGTACGGGTGCCCTGTGCTCTTATCTGCTGAACTCAGCTTCTGCCTTGGTGATTACTGGGCCTTTCAAATGAGAAAGAGATAGGCAGCAAATAAAAATGTGAGCAATAATTGAAAATGCAGAAGAGGAAAGAGAAAATTAGTTCCTCCCAGTAGTTGTCTTGGGGGTAGGCCAGGGATACTTAGTCCAGGCAGGGCTAATGTTGGAGAAGAGTCAAATTTCTGACTAAGTTACTAGTCAGCTCCTCTTCCCTTCCTGTAGCACATTCCAGCTGGCTTACCTTCACTGGCAGATGTAAAATATCTCTGGTCCACTTTGCAAGGGGACTGAGAGAACTCTAATATAAAGAATCAGATTAAAGCTACTTGAAGAGAAATAAGACACTGAAGGAATAACTAGGCCACATTAACCCATGTGTCCTCTAAAATGTGAAGGGTATGAACTAGCATTTAGAAACCAATCACGGGCTAGTTAGATGCAAAATGTTTCACTAATGTGAAAGCTACAAGAGATGCTCTAATCTTTGATTACCCCTGAGGCTATAACAAACTCAGAAAGAAGCATATGAATTGCTGATTATTTTCTATGATGATAGAATCTGAGAAGCTGCTGATAATGTTTTTGTGCAGACTGACAGGTCCCTGGCTGTACCACTTCAACTAAATGTGAATCATGTAGTGCTGCTCTCATTGCAGGACATGGCAGAATATGCTGGAGTTTTGAGATTTCTTTTTTTGGGGAGTACACAACCTTTATATAGGGAGATAAAGACAGTGATCCTGAAGTGATCAGTGATCTTGATCTTGCAAGATAAATCCTGGCTTTCAGCCACTTTAGCAGGTGTACTATGATGTGATCACAAAGTATCCTTTCATCATTCAGTACACAAGATGGATGACAGGAGATAAAGAATCAGGGAGGTTTAGAGAAAGAATGGTACAGAAGGTAAAGCTGTGTGGTGGAAGCCAGCAAGCGTAAAATTCAAGATTATGTTATAATAAACACACTGGGGATCACAGTAAACTTAACTTTGATTTCCACTGACTATATACTTGACATACATATTTTTAAATGCAGTCAGTATGCAAGTTGTTAACCTGTTAAGGTGTCTTTAGAGTAATTTTAGTACGTTGAAAAAGAGCTCTGCTTAAACAATACTTTCTGGTCCACATCCATCCCAAACTGGAAGTTTGGAAAGTTCCTCTAATGTTGTTTCCTAACTTTTAGTAAACAGGAGCATTTTAAGTAATAATAGCTGATAACTCGTTTCAAGCTCTGCATTTCAGACCGAGGGGTATTGAGCAAGACCACTTGGAACTTGATGCCAGGACAAAGGTGATGTCACCTTTGGATCTACTACTGCAATACTTCATTTCAGTTTCAGAGAGCTTATCCTTCCATGCAGCATCTCAGGTTCAGACTCTGACAGTCCTATCATGCCTCTACTGTTCTGACAAAACTACTTGCTGCTGATATGAAAAGACCAGGGAAGACAGCACCTATCCTGCAATACCTCTTTGCATGGAATCCTTCATCCTGCCCTTACAAGATCCCCTTCTGACCAAGCTGTTGAAACAGGAAAGTTTTATTCCCCTTACTGAGCAGTAAAGATGTGGATGCAGTGAGTTAGTACAATCATTCCCCAAATAATTTTTCCGACATAATAAGTCCTAATGAACAAAGACAAATTTAATTGGGGCATGAATTGGCAACTACTGTACATACATCCACAGCATATTTAGAACTATTAATGATTTAAAGAGAAGCAAAAGGGAGACAGCTTAAATTAAATCACACAATTTCATCAAGAAAGTTAAATATGACTGGGATAAGCATTTCTTTTACAAAATCAGGGTCTGCTCAGTGCTTCAGCTGAAAGTACCCCTTGTGGAGAGAAGCTAGGGATCAAAACACTTCCACAAACAAAATGAGAGCACTAATGTTTTATCTGGAGAATCACAGATGTTTTCAGAACTGAAAACTGTCAGAGTTAACTAAATAAGAAAGGGTTTACCCCAGATTTTAAATATATTTCCATAAATAAGAGAAGTTCTTTTGGGAAAAAAACTGTAGGGGGTGTTCCTTTGAAGATGTTTGTAGTTAATACATTTTACCTTGTTTTTCTGCCTTGGTAGTTACTGTATTAAGCATGCATTTATTCCCATGCAGAAACTTTTCTTTTTGAAGGCCATCGCTGTTAAGTTAGAAATCATCTCCTGGCAAGGTTTAGAAAAATGTTTCTGCTTCTGACAACCATTGAAAATGCAGGTGGATCCAAAGAAGTTTTGACTCAGACCATTTCTTTCTGCCACCTTCAATGAACACATGCAAGCACAACCAATATCTCAGAAAGGTCCCCTCAGTCTCTTGGAAGGCAGAGAGATGAAGGGAAGCACACTGGAGGATTCTCTGTCTGCAGTCCTTGACAAGTCTTCCTATGAATGAAGTGCACAGATTTCCTGACTGATCCATAAAGCAAACGATGGCTTTTTTGGATCTTCTAATATTCACTTCCCGCATAAGATAAAAGATTGTGGCTCTTTGGATGATGCATATGTTATGGATCAACTGGATTTAGCTTCTATAACTCAAAATCATCTTCTGGAAAATTGTTTTAAGCACTTTTACATACTATTGCCACTGCTTTGGAGTGAAAAAGAATAAAAGCATAGTACATATACAAAAACCAAGAAATGTACATTTGCAAAGGTTGTGCTAAGTTAGAAATAAAGGAGGTGTATGACAGCTGGCATTCATGGTACCTGTGAGCAGAAAATCATGAATGATTTAGTTTTCTAGTGAGCTTTGAAGTCCATTGTGAAAGACTCTTAAGGAAAATCAATACCTGCAAGATAAATGGCAAAGTCTGCAAATTAGAAATAAAGAAGTACCGAACCACTGTTTCTTAAAATAAAGAATTTAAACATGCAACGTCTGTCGTGTATAGCAGTATAATTTTATATAATTATCAAGAATTCCATGAGAGGAAGTAGACACCAAATTGACAATGTTTGCCAATTACCCCAGGTCTAATTTTTAATTAAAACTACAGAAGTCTGGAGAGGAATGACAGTTGTGAAGGATAAACATGCCAGGAATTAGGCGAATGAAAGGTAACCCAGATAAATATAAACTAGGCAAAACCAGTGTAAATACACAAATTTATATGTCTCTAGAGGCTACTGTGACTCTGATATTCAGTAATACCACCAGAAAGCAAATAATGGTTGGTTGACACTAAAACTACATCTCTAAAGAGAAGCTTCTCTGAGTCATAATGAACAATTCTGTGAAAAAGCTCACCTAGAAAACCTGGGCAACTGGAAAGCAAACAAATCAGTAACAAACAAAATTCCTGAGAGTATTAGGAAGAGGAAGGAAAATTAATACGAATTTCATCACGCCTATATATGGTAATGACACACTGCTTCCTAAATATGGTATTGAGTTTTGAGTCTGCTCTTTTAACATACCTGGTTTTTTTTCTAATGGTTTATATCTTTGCGCAAATGCACATCCCCACATCTCCTCGATAAATGCACATTTTCACATGCATGTTTTGCAATGAATTAGTAATAATTGCTGCTGTTCATACACTGTGCTGCTGACCCGTGAGAGAAGCTGGCTCATGTGTCACCTCCCAACCACCCTGCATCACCGCGTGCTGCAGCACAAGGCCTTCAGCAAGGTGTACCTGCACGGCATGAGGAAAAAGAATGCTGTTGCTGTTTTAATTTCAGACAGACTTGTGAAAGGAAGCACTTGGCAGTGGTTCAGCTGGTGGCTGTGTGGTGGTGATGACACTGCCCCCCTTCCCGCCCCCCGCAGCCACAGTGGCGAGCGCAGCGTGCAGCAGTTCAGGAGATGGTGACCTACAAACACACTGTACCCACTGACTGGGCAGAAATGACTCACAACAGCTCCCTCCCTGCTGCCATTAGCTTAAACATTTAAACTAAAGTGTGACTGCAAACAAGCGTTTTGATAACACTCATTGCCTTCTTATGAGCTGATAAAGAAGCGAGAAGTACAGAAGAGAGTATTTTTTAAATTGCTGCTCTGATAAACATGAAGAACCACAGAAATATTATTTTGGCAATATTATTTTTTGTTTTAAAAAATCCCAAGATTCTTTACCATAAAGCAAAAGTAACAGGTTCACATTTTTCACATTGGCTGGCTGTGCCATTTTACACTTTAATGTTGAAATCATACAGAATTAACAACACCCTTCAGTTGCCTTCCTGGCTGTATTATACTTAGCTTGATTCACAGCACTGTAGGATCTAGGTCTTACCTGTCACACCTATCTTTCCATTAGCTTTTATTCTTTCCTTTTTTACAGCATATAGAAATACACATGTCCAGACAAATGCTCCAAATCATTATATTGTTTCTCAAATCTTAAGCATAGCACAGGATTATTTTTTTCAATGTGCAAACACCACCTCAAGAGACCAAGTAAAAAATCAATCTGCCCCATTCACAGTGAGAAGGCTGGACATCACTTCAAGCCTTTCCTACAGGGGAAAAGCAACCACCATAGCACAGAAACAAAGGGCTCCCTAGAACTGTGTAAGCAATGCACTGTTTTAAGGCAGCTTCAGTACTGGATATTAGAACCAGATTGGAAAGCATACACTGAAACTAAATGTGGAAACACCTTTACTTACTGTGTTAAAATTTGGGAAGAATCCAACAGCAGAGTTGCTGTCCACAGGGAAGGACATAAAGGGTTTGATATCCAGGGAAGGCTGCATCATCAAGGTAGGTGTGCGCACAAGGGCGGGAAGTGTAGTAGTGCCTGCCAAGAGCAAACAAAACCAGGAATTCATGGTGTTCTCCTTTCTGCAACACACAGTATAGCTGACACAACTGCCAAGATAAAATTATACAAAGGTTGATGAAAAAGCTCTTTAGGAGTTAATATTATTAAAAGGAACCTATTTACACACAGTACAGGTGAGGCAGAGCACTTCCCTACGGATAGTCATGGATACTCAGATGCTGAAGAGAAGACATATGGTATATAAATCACACTGGCAGGAAGAATAAATCCTTTCTACAGCTGCAAAATTCTTCTTGTGCCAAAAAGGCCAGGATGGATGCCCATGAAAGCTAAATGCTTTTGCAATTCATGGTTGCCTACTAGATCAGCCAGCACAGACAATACATGTATGTATGGTGAAATCCAGAGGTTTGTTTCCAAATAGTGAGCTGCATGTTCTTTTTTTCCCTTTTCTGACTAACCATCAGGTGCTACACAAACGCTATTTCATCTAACATGTAAAAAATTGCATTTTTTATGGTGCAAGATAAATATTAGAAAACAGCCAACAATTAAATAATCAGCTAGCATATAGATGAACATAATTCTTTACATGCAATGCTAGCTATTTTCTAAATTGGAGCTCTCCAAACAAAAGTTTTCTACAAATTTATATGCCAAATTTTTTTCTGTATACACTTAAGAATCATTGCCCAGCAAGATCCCAAAGGAATGGGCAGGCACAGGCGTCCAAATATTCATTTTTAACTAGATGTCTGCCCTATTCACACAATAAGTGTGCCTAGCACACAGCTCCCAGCTATGCCAGTGGGAGTGTTTTTTTCCCTGCAACCATACAAAATAGATTTCAAATAACATTTCCCTCATTGAAATACAAAGTGAAAAAAAAAATCACCCAAAAAACCCCCTCAGTGTCTCCTTCCTGGGTTGAATAAATAATTCAACACTGACAGGAGCAGGCAGTAGAACATAAGTGTCCCACACCTCTAAAGGAGGGTGAGTCACTCTCTGTCTCTCCTACCACTGTCACAATTTTTTCATAATTACCTCCTTCTCCCACTCATCAGTGGCCAGCAGCTGGGATCATAACAGGCCTCTCAGGAGCTTCCCTTGTCTCAAGCACAGCTTACACTACCTGAGCTTTTTCTCAAAGAAATCTGAGATTTTCTAACCCAGCCAGGAAGGGGATGGGTAGGAGGGAAGGGGAGGGCTACTGAGAGGGAGCTGGAAGGGGTTAGAAAAGTAAACAAGCAATTTTCCTTCTCTTCTCCTATAACATCAAATCATTTGTATCCACTTGCAAAATGCCAGGCAATCCCTATGGGCTGCATGAGCACCAGTCTTTCACTAAGGGATCTCCCTTTCTGCCTGTTAAGGACACACAAAACTGAAGGCAAAGGAGAGATTTTCCTCCTTCTCACTGTCCTGCCTCCACAGTCACAATTTCAAGCCCATCTTATAGTATCCAAGAGGAAAGCTAAGTTCAGAAGCCAGATGGGGCTGCACGGATTTTTTGGATGACCAAATACTTATAACTAGCCCTGAGCTCAAATTTTGTTGATGCTGGAGAGACAGTCATTTTGATCTCAGCTGCAGCACAGTAAACATTATATTATGGTGTAGCAGATGAATAACAGGCTGTAATCTATTCTCTGTTTCTTCTGTGGGAAAAGCATGATGATTGCACAAAGATGGGTCAATGATATCTATGCAGAAAGAATGTTTTATACCATCCCAACAGAGCTGCACAACTTGAAAGGAAAGATATGCTTGAGAAACTTTCCCAGAATATTTTCTCCCTTCTTCTATCCCAATACTTTCACAAATATCAGGTTTGTTCCTGCATAAGCCCAGGAGACTAATTGACAGTTGTGCCTAATTAACTGTATGTCAAAGCTTATTCAAGTGCAGTCAGAAACGTCAAAAAGCTAAAGGCTAACATGCCTATAGTTTCTTATTAATATCCATAATGAAAAAGATGAATCAATAGGAAAGCAGTGTGTCAGAGAATTTGTCCAAAGAAAGTATGTTCAACTGCAAAAATGATGATTATTTCTACTAGCTGGTTCTGAAACAGTAGATTTACATAATTTGGATTTACTTATGCATTCAAACAGGAACTATGTTGTATTCAATTACCTAAAGGGCCATCATCAATCTAACTTCTGCAAGTTTCTCTTTGAAGCTCACAAGCAATTAAAGATCTGTGAAGTTAAAGAAGACCTGTCCTCTCTTTATACAAACGTACTTCAATGAAGCTATGGTTACACACTTTAACTCAATTTTACAGAAAAAACAACCAAACTATAATAAACTTAAATTGTGACTGACATTTGAAATCAAAGTTACATTTCTGATGCTGTCCTTATTCAATGTATAGAAAGTATTTGGCATAAAATCTTTAAAGCATCCTACTGAAAAAAATGCAACCTTCTTTGTACTCCTTGGTTGAGCACAGAATCTTTCATGTGAAAAAGACATCTGAAATCTCTCTCTAGTTTTGCAGTCCATGGTGTTTCTGCTGCCAGAGTAATTTATAACCAGGAGACTAGAATACATTTGGAGTCCACACAGAAAACAGATACACCTACTAGACTGATTAGTGAAGGCATTAATCATAAAAAATGTGTTCGATAACCCTGTTGGACTGAAGTTTGGCTTTCAGACACACCTCTGAAAGCCTCTGAAGGAATTATCAGGTCAAGGTGACCTAAATTACAAGTAGAAGCACTTCATGACAAAATCATCAAATCAAATGCAATAGGGCAGTTTCACCTTGGCATTGCTCCCAATGGTCAAACAGACTCTCACCACTACTCCACTAAATCTCTATCCATACCTGAACTAAGCAGGAATACTGGCACAAAAAAGATGCCACTGACAAGTTCATTATCTGAATGAATTTACCAGATGTTTATAATTTCATTAGCATTTTAATGATAAACACAACTTACCATGTCAAACACGGATTGTTTTCAACTACCCATACATCTTTGGAATAAATATAACTGCTCTTTCTTGTAGAGGCATTTGCTTATTTCAGTTTCATACTCGTTAAAAAGTATTTTATAATTTCAATTTTGACTCCCACACCAGGAGTTTTCTATGTACTGGGAATGCAAGCTGTGGACAGACTTTGCAAAAAGCACTGATCCTCACTGGTCCCTTTTACCTTTGTCAAAGAGGAGGAAAAGAAGTTTTCAGATGACCCAAACTGTCCCATTTTATTAGAAGTTTTTCTTCTCCCTACACATATTTATCTGAACAAACAAGTCCCTGTGTAACAGGTGCTGCTCCTCTTTAGCCATGTCCACATGGCTTTGCATACATTGCAATGCACTGAGACACTGATGTTTCTACAGAAGTTAGGAAAGGCTGTAATCTTTACCCAAATTTAATTTGCCTCTAATGAATAAGGTGCAATGGATTAAGCAGCACAAGTGATATTTTTGGGGAGTAATTAGAAAGTCTTGCATCTGTCACTCCTGTGGCATGATGTGTCCCCAGGGGCAAGTGAAGCAAGTTTTAGCCTGCTGCCAGCAAGGGGACAGGTGACGCAGGGACTTGAAGAATTTCTACCAACAACCCCCGTGCTTTTCAAGCTTCACAGAAAAAACATAGAATTCTAGACTAGCAAGACTGCAGTTTTGGCAGAGGGAATCACAATTAACTTTGGCCATGGTGAACAGTCACTGGTCCTCTTCGTCGAGTAAAAGTGGTGCCAAGTTCAGTCAAATCTAAGTGCACAACTTCACCCTCTGTATCTCCTGAAAACTATTTGTGGCACTATTACTTCTGTGATTTTCTCACCAAGTGCTTTTCTTTGTCACTGAAAAACACACAAAAAAGTGTAATGCCTGCTCATTAATTCCTCAGATTTGGGTCATTATTAGACCACTAAACAAAAAAAGGCCCCAATTCCATCACAAAACACACTCATATAAAATATATTTTGTGAATTATTTCAGCTTTCTTAAAGAAATTAATTATGTTTCAGACTTGAAAGCATTCTCTTCCAACGTCTTCATTAAAGGCAACTATAGAGAAATCTGAAGCCATACTCAAGTCTCTCCTGTTTTCCTGTTACCTGAAGATGTTACTACAGTATTTTAATCCTCTCATCAAATGAAGCAATCCACATTCAGAACAAGAGCAGTGGAAGAGTAACTGAAGCACTCTCAGGACTGAATAAAAGTATTTGGTTGACAAATTTCTGTGCACTGGACAATCTAAATCCACCTCAGATTGCACATGGTTGCATTTGTTTTAACTTGTGCCATTGACAGTATCTGGGAAAATTCCAAAGGGACATTGAGATATTCAATTTACCAACCACTACTTATGTTCATTACACTGACAGTTTTCAGTTATGGACACGTTGTGCTGCTTTTTCATCCCTGAATTGTCTGACCATTTTCAACTACGAGAAACTTTTACTTTCTACAGTAATGTTGAGTAGTCTTACCTGGCCCCAGAACAGTAGCAATGTAACTGGTGAGATGGATCAGTTCTGGGCTTTCTCCTCCCTTCACCTTTGTAGAACTGTGTTTTTGAGACACTGCTTGAGCCAACAGTACCCCTTTGAGGCTGCATGACAAATTGCTCCTTTTGTTTTATCCATACTGGCTGAATTAGTTAAAAACTGCAACCAGAGTGTGCACAATCACCTGTCTCTAGACCTCACACTGTCATCTCCAGTTACAGCATTTTCCTTCTGAGCTCCAGGAGGTGGAAGAAACTCCCTGGAAGGATTCTGAGACAATTCTGCACGTGTTCACCTATGAGCTTTTTCTGGGACCCTACAGTGTTGTACAGTTTATTACTTTGTCAGTGGAAGTTTTCAGCATTTTCAGAAATATTTTCTTCTGCATGTGGCTAAGAACTCCAGTCTTATAAACAGGTTACAGCCAGAGGTAGTACCTAGGGCTTTCATACTGAATAAAAATCTCTTCAGCTTTATTGCCTACGACTCAACCCCAACCACTGCTAAAAAAAACCCCAACCTACACATGACTTTCCTACATTTGCTTATATGCAACTGTTTCGAACAATAGGCAGAAAAAAAAAGCGTTTATAAAAACCCCTCCACCTAACTACATGATAAAATAGTCACAGTTTTCTTCCCATTTATCTGATGCTCCCATTGCATCATGCCTCAGTTCTGCTTCCACCACAGTTTTTTCTCCCCACCTGACAGGTAAAAAACAATCCCTTGCAAGTCACTACATTTTGTTGTTTGGGTATCTCACTAGCCCTTGAGATTTTTCACAATGCTTAATATTAGTAATTTTTCCTTTCCAGTATGAGCAGTTTAAAGAATTTAGAAACTTTCTAATTTCGTTTACTTACAGTTATACATGGGTATTAGAAGATGTAATTTATTTCTGTTTATGCCTAAGATAAACTCATAAAAACAAGTTAAGTGCAAGTAAAATAATTCTGAGTTTCTGAACAGTAGGTGTTGATACCAAAACGCTTAAGGAAAAATCTATTCTAGAAGTATCCCTTTAATAATACTCCTGAAGGTAGATATTAACACATGAATCCCTCCTATATTAAAAAAAAGCTAGTAAATACAGAATTTTAATTAATTTTTCACATTTCACTCAGCAGACCAAACATTTATTCCTTATAATACGTTATTATGAGAAATGAGACCTATGACACCCATACGGATTCCAGTCATTCAAAAGAAGTTATGGAGAGATCAGACCATTACGTCAACAATTTTTCCCAAATTAATGTGATGTTAAGAGATAACTTGTTATCCAGGCAACTTATTTTTACAAGTAACCTGAAGCAGAAGACCAGAATCTACATGACATGGCACAGCCCCTAGCTGATAACCGGGAAAATGCTAACAAGTTTTCTGCCCCCCTGGGCACCACACCAACTAAAACAGTCATGAATGAGGATGCAGCTCCTTTGGGAATTGACATGATTAGCACCAGAGCTAGTGATACACATCTTTTAAAACCTAGAGAGTGCACTGTATTCATATCTCCTAAACATTATTCAGATATCAATGGAATAGTCCTTGGCTTACTGATGAATTTAAAACCCAAACTATACACACCCATCTGTGCCTGGCAAATAAAACCAGGTAAATACTCAAAAGATGTGTTGTTATGCTTTCTCAGGAGCCACAAGGAAAGGCAGGAAGAACTGGTGTAGAAATCATGGCTAGTTAACTAAAGAAATCTGCAAGGAGCACTCATAAGGCACATGGTAAGAAAACATTGGTCCAGGTCCAGCCTTCCATAACAACATACAGATAAGAAATGACGTGCCAAATATTTTGCACTCCATTTGGAGTTTATTTTTTCAGTAGATGTTTCAGGAAACCCAGAGGCATTTGATGCAACTTCACTGCAACATACAAATTATCTATATATTGTACAGCGTAAGCTCTTCACACTCAAGAATTACTTACCTAAAAAACATGTCAGATTATAAAAGTAATTCTCTCCCTAAAAATTAAAACATGATTTCCAGTATGCTTGAGCATGAAGTTAGTATTTCCATTATTATCCATACAGAAACGGTCTATGAAGGTGTATTATCAGAATTACATATTCTCCTTTTGTATAAAATTGGATATCTGGAAATGGGCTATTTCTATGTTCCAAATACATGTAGGCTTCCACCAACTAGGTCAACACCAAAAATAAATTGAAATCTGGTGCTTCTGAAATGAGTGGAAGCTCTGGCATTTTCAAATCCAAAAACTCAACCATCACTTACCTAATATTGATAATTATATATAACTCATTTTAAAAGGTTGTATAGCTACATATTGCATACAATTTCATGTAAGAATTCTAAAAATAAAAACAAACTTGACCAGTAAGCATAACTTCATTGGATCAGATCCTTCCTCATTGAAATATTAGTTGGTTACTTGGAATTACTTTGACTTACATTGATTGTTAATATTCCTTTGCCTAGTTAATTATTTTCCATCTCCAAAGCCATATGATAGAAAGATGGTCATGAAAAAAAGTAGATTATATGTCATAAATATTATGCGTACTTAATAGAAAGATAATGAAAAAGCTGATATTGAAAATTTATCTTATGATAATATGAGTATTGAAAAAACTGTGTCAATACTTATTGCCTTAATCTCTACGTTTAGTGTATCAAAATCACATATATGGACAAATATCATGATATCTACTGGGGATGGGGGGCTGCAGAGGGAGAAGATAGAGACAAAACAATAGGAAACTGGAATTTCAGTATTTTAGAGACAAATACATTAGAAAATTAATTAAAAAAAACCCAAACTTTTTCTTCTTGCAGTTGTACCGCCTTTCTAATAGTTTTCATTAACAGCAGAAGTCCCCACAGGTTTTTCATGGAAGATACCAGAACAGCTAGAGTGGAAAGTGAAGTCCAATAATTAGAAGTGGAACAGATTATCTTGCATTTTCCCTAAACAGCTGTGTTACAACTGCCTGATCATGACATCAGGAAGAGCCCTGTCCTTGCTGTATTTGCAGGACGTGTGACTCACACGCCTGTCCCCCCTCATGCAGCTGGCCCTGCGTGTTCCTGTGGCTCAGGACTCACACACCTGCACAGCAGACAGCAGAGTTTACAGCAGTTGTGCTTCACTCTTCATTTTACTTTTTTTTTTCCTCAGCATTGACATCCCCAAGCCAAGCAAACACCACTATACTGCTATCAAAGCAAGTTTGTTAGCACTGGCTCCTTGTCAAGTCTAAGCAACTAAATAAATTACAAAACATCCTTTATATTCTATATTTAGAAGAAACATGTTGGCGGGAGTACGATTGCAATTTGCTATTATCTGTAGATACTCTGGAAATATTTGCCATTAGTTTCTTAAGAGAGAGAATTCTCTAGACTTCTAAAGCAACACAGACTGTTTGACTGAGAAACAGAGTGCCATGTCAAGGCTTAGTATGATCAAGCTAAGAAATCTGGGTTTTTTCTGATAAAACAGTAACAAATATTAATAAATGCAATACTCTGGCCTACATTAAGGTCAGCTGAAGTTTTGCAGTCTGTCCCTGTTGATTTTTCTCAGAATCCCCTGGATGGGTCAAGCTTCTCCCTCTGGTCTCCATAGAGTGAGTAAGCAGCATTACCCCCTCTTCTGTTCTTATCTGCTTCTAGGAAACATTGCTTTGGACTTGTTTTTACTTTGAAGTTTTCCGAGTATAAAAAAAAAAAAAAAATAGCTGCATCTTTTTCAGCTCTCTGTTCTCCTGCCATGTGGACTAATGGAGATCTTTGTGAAATCCTTAGGATTCTATTACTTGATTTATTTAAACCAGCCCCCACCCTTGCCTTTTGTACTGTCCCAACCCAAATGCAGGGAGAGAAGGTGTTTGCTTTGCTGCTGTCCCCTTAATTAAAAACACATCAGGTAATACCTACTGAAGCCACAATCTTGTCCAGAGCATGGTGCAACTTCTGTAACAGTCTCCATTTTACTCCTCAGTGCATGTTCTTTGGTGCTGGGCACCAAGCCTGTAATTGTCTCAGGATTGAGCACTGCACTCCCTTCCCTTCTGGTTTAGAAAACATGAGTTTTCTTACAAAGAACAGGAGCAAAATAGACCAATACATATTACCTTGAGAGTTTCATAATTTGGAGGAAAACACTTAATTGCAGTCAGTGTTTTAGAGTCTGTTATCTCTTCAACTCTCATATAGCCTGATTTTTCTCAAAATCCAACTCTAAACTCATGATTCTGCCACCACTGAGGCCACCGTCTAACCCTCAATGACCCTCAGCACAGGCTTTCTTTCAGGAGGTACTGAGCTGCTACCCACAAAACCCAAACAAGTCTGTCACCAGGAATGCTACTGAGAGAATCATTTACTTGTTGAACAGATTCATGTTTGCAGCTGGTTTCTTGCTCCTTATTCCCCTTCAGTATGCCAACCCAGCTTGGTAGTGCTGTGCACAAAGGTAAGAGAGGCCTAGACACATACATCCTCACAGATGTGTCTAATCCCTTAACCACATTAGACCATTTCCAATGCTCTTGAACGTCATCATAGCTCAGAGAATTTCATGCCTCATTTGCCACATAATACACAATCTCCTATACAAAATATAGTTGCCCAAACTGCTTCTTGTTTTCTTTTTTAAGTTTTTCTATTGGCATTGTCCTGTAAATATCCTTCAGATAAAAGATTCCTGCAAGAACTAATTTAGGTTATTCAAGGAAGTCTCTCGAAAATATTGGCAATGGAAATCCAGGTCTCCACCAAATGAAATCTATTTTCCTTCCACTTATAATTTTCAAATTTTCAGAAACTTCAAAAGGAGTTTGTACGTTCAGTCCACCCCTTTTCTATCCAAACCATCATAACACCAGTCACAATCTTCCCCTTACTTGCCATCATTTCCATAGCTAGGCACATGCTTTTAGAAGAACCACTACCTTTTCTGTTTAGAAAGAAAAACTGATGATACAGGGAAGAAAGGCAGATTTAAAAACCTTCATGGTATTTTCCATGTAGCCTACACATGTTCCACATTGAAATTAATTGCTCTGCCACAGCATAAGCCATGCAGCACACAAGCACCTGTCCAAAAGAGATCAAACATGTACATGTTTTTTCTAGCTGTTGCCCCTAACTAAAGTGACGAAAACATCTTCACAGGATTTCCTGGAGCATTTCAGATCTACTTCCCTGGACAACTACAGCAAGAGACAAGTCAGAGCTCAAGCTTTACAAGTTACCAGTGCATCCTGTAGCACCATACCTGGAAAAAAATAGTGCAGAGACTTCATCCCACACATAAGGGTAGGAGCCAAGCTTAGCACTTCTCTCACCTAAAAATACAAAGAAAGGTACTTGAACCTGCCTGGGGAAAGAGCACAAGAGTTGCATCATTCTTCTAGCTTTCTAAAGATCTGTAGGCCATGTACAAAAGGAAGTCAAGCACTACAAATTTACCATTTTATCAGAAGCTTCCTATGTTTTTGCTCGGACCACACAATCATGAATGATTTTAGCAAACCAAAAGGCACAATAAAACACATACCATGTAGCCCCGCAAAGGCTTCCCACTATTATTCAGTGCCATGATGCTTACTTAAGTCACTAAGGTTATAATCCACCACCTCTGCAGCACTTAAACATGTATATATGCACATATAAACAAACACCTTAAGATTCAGAGGCAAATAATTTCATTTCAACACTGTGCTTTTGTGAATTTGGGTGCTGTGAAATAGTGAGCAACTATCAAGCCTGAACAAACCTGGGCTGTTGTAATTGTGTGTTTAGCTCTGATGATCTCTGAGAAGAGCACACCATGTGTCTGAAATGTGCCCCCTGATTCGTCGGGCTGTCCTGTGCAAGAGCAGGCGCTGGACTTTGATGATCCCTGTGGGTCCGTTCCTACTCGGAATAATCTGTGATTATGTGAGTTTTTGCATCTTGACCCTGGAAGGAGGGCAGTCTGCTATGCAACATTAAAATATAACCTAAAAGACTGATAAACTGAATTTCACTGGCATTTTCCCTGCTATTTTTCTTAGAATTAAACTTAAAAGGGTTACTAGATAGCTGTCTGCTACAGAGCTGTATTTAAAGTAACTTCTGGGTGAAGAAAGAAACAAAAAAAATGAAAAGAAATGGTGTCTGTTTGAATTTTTTGAAGAGTTCATAAAAGGGGACCTCGGAGCACAGGGTTACAGACAGCATGCAGTCATGGCATTCAGAAGATCAAAGTCCACAAATCCTGTCTCACTTGAATTAAGGTGCACTGCTTTACTTATTCTCAAAGTCAGCATTGATGAATAAGTAAGAACTTGAAAACTTGTAAAACTGAAATATATGCTATCTACCTTCTATTTACAGAGAATGAAGACAATAGATTTCAAATTAACAGATCTTCTAGCCCAGGCTGCCACATTTGTGATGTTACTGAACATTAATTAAACACCAGTATATGGCTAAAAACCCTGTTCTGCTTTGGGGTGCAGCAGTGCTCCAGCCCTGCCAGGGCTGGCACATAAAGACTTTTGATGCTGTTATGTTTTCAAAGAATGCACGACATGAACTTTGACAATTCTACCCTCAGCTTATCTTTAGAAAGAGAGAAGAAAAAAACACACAAAAAAAAAAAAAAAAAAAAAAAAAAAAAAAAAAAAAAAAAAAAAAAAAAAAAACCAAAAAAAAAAAGGAGAAAAGAAGCAGGTAACAGAATGCTTCTGCTAAATTAAATTGAGATTGGACTAAAAAAGAATTTTTTTACCCAAACATTTGAACTGATTTAACAGTGCTTCAACTGATTTAAGCTTTTCAAAAAGAGGCTTCTTTTTTCTCCTAGTTTCCCAGAGACTAATTAATATCAGTTTAATATGATTTATTTCATCAACTAAATGTAATTAATCAAACACTATGCTGAAAATAAAGACAAATAAATGAGAAGTGTAAAAGCATTATTTAAAAACGCTCCATACAGCCTGTATCTACTTTCCATGATGATACCAGGAGCAGGCTGGGCAGCCCCACTGCTCCTCTTCTCCTACCACTCCCCTTGAGCCAGCACAGGGAATCAAACCAGTTGTAAAGAAACACAAATCAACAAAAGAGAAATCTGCCTTCAAGCAGACCAGTAAGCTGGTCGAGCTGAAGTCATGGTTGTGAAACAGAGTACCAAGTTGACAGCAGCAGAAATGAAAAATTTTGTTGAGCATTGATGAGCCTTATTCTCATCCAGACCCATCTGAATTAGGCCTCATCTTTCCTGCAGTGTAACAGTCAAATTTCATGCCTGCCACATTGTGTTTTTGGTTATTTCTCTCAGGATGGTATCTGTTTAAATTGACAACATGGCAGTATTAATTCAAATTCATCTTATGAACACAGCAGCCCAGTCCTGCATTCACAGAATAGGGATTCCTGCTCATGTGCTGCATTGGTTATTACTCAGCTCCTGATTTCCTTTATATACCTTGGCATAATTCATTTTTCCTTTTTTTCAAAGGGAAGACAACCTATTACTTCTTAAAGTTAGTCTGTTTGTTCTTCTCTTTTAAAATTACTGTGACCCCATCAGCTCTCTCACTGCTCTGGAACCTCTTTCACAAGTACCACAGATCTGTATTTTCATCCATGCAAGTATCCTTGTGGCATGACTGTCAGAGCCAGAGCTTTGAAGATTTTGCTTCATCAAGACACTCTGACCTGTTCTTGGAGGCTTTTTTTTGCTTATATTGTCAACTGTCACATGAAAACAACTGATCTTTCTAACAAAAACTAATTAAAAACTGGCTTCATGCAACCCAGACTTCTTGGGTTTATCTGACTCTCATGATAACAATCCACCTTTTATTTTGGTATTTTGTAAGAATTGCAAGTGCACTTACAGAAAGATTTCTTTAAATTTGATGCTTATTTCAGTCTCATTTTATTTTCTGTTTTATTTCTGACAGATTCATACTGCTCTTTCTTCATCATTGTTAACAATTTAAACCCCTTTCCATTTCCTACCTCTTCATACAACTCTTGTGCTTGAGTCTGCAGGAATTTTATAGTTTAGCCAAATGATTCTTGCCACATTTCCTAACTTGCTTCTGCCATGAGACAGTTTGCAGCTGTGTTCTTATTAGGGTTTCTTTAGAAGAACTTTCAAACCCTTACAGTATGCTTGATAAAAAGAAATATCCTGATAAGGATATCTTAGAGAAAAAAACTCAATCTTCTTTTCAGGACTGCTTTCACTACTGTTTGTTTGATGTGTTATCATGTTGCAACATTTTGCTACGTAATTAAAAACCAAGCAAGATGGCCATTCTGTCATATTTTTTTCCTACTAAAAAGCAACTCCCTCTCACTTCTAATAAATAATGTTTTTCCTATCTTAAAAATAAGTGTAAGATTTTACTCTAATTTTAAAAGCAATAATCAATACTCCATATTCAGTGTCTTAAATGCAGTTTAAAGATGAATCTAAGTTTAAAGACTCCAGCTTCCCTCCTGGAACAGGTAGCATATTTATTTCTTTTTCACTTCTAAACTCCTAGTTATATACTGTGGTAAATAATTGAGCCTGTAATTCTGAGTAGTAAGAAAGAAGCAGCCCTTCACTTTTTTTTTCCTCCCTGTCCTGATGCCTGATTTAAGAATGGGCTTAAATTCCCAATCACTGGGCTTTAAATTCACATTTAAATATTCTTATTAATTCTCTCAAGAGAACTACACATCTTTAACCTCACTTCATACTTTTTGATTGGCAAGATTGAAGAGAGGATTTTCTGACTGAAAGGCAATACACATTTAACAGCAAGCATATGGTTTGAAATATGACTTTGTATTTCAAAAATATTCAAAACTTAATGAGAGTTGAAACTATATAATTCAAAGAAAGGGTGTTCTGATCTTGTGAAGTGGAAAGAACTGGCAAAAAGCACAAAGGAGGAAAATACTGACTGTTGTTGCAAAGGCGTGGCTTCCACCCCCAGTGATGTTTCTAGTAGCTATAATGCCACTCCTAGAGAAAGGGAGAGCAAAACCACTGAAATGCTACCCAGATTCCTGGAGAAAATTATTCATGTAAGATTCTGAAGTTACAGTTGAAGGCATTTGATGAGTATTATGTTTAGACACAAAGAAATCTTTAAAATATCTATAATATAACTCTGCTTTTTCCTTTTAATTGCCTATATTTACAAAACCAAGAGAAGCAAGCTTGCTTTTATAAACTTAAGATCTGGAGCTATGATGTGTGATGTAGAAAACTCTGGCAAATAATTCAAACATGGATCTATTACCCTGGTGCAAATCTGTCATCATTCCTTTTAAGTCCAGAGAATCACCAAGATTAGCAGCAGTACAAGTGTGAAGTTTGGCTGGATAACTTCAGCAGGAGGAGCTCTGTGTAGAAGCAGCAGCTGCCAGGTCAAACACCATAGTGAACCTTTCCCAGTGCAAAGCAATAGCAAGAGAAGGTACCAAAGTATTTGTTATCAGTTTCATGTAATCAGTTTGGTACTACATGCACAGAAATTGCTACATGCTCTTTGTTGACTGGTAGTTCTCAAACTGTTGCACAGAGGAACCCACTGAGGACATGAAAGATGCCAACATTGACTGGAAAGAGGTGAACAACTGACAGCAGCACTTCCACAGAGCAGCACTTGTAGGAGGAGCCCAGCAAGGGAGTCGAGCAGAGTGACTTGGAGTTCAGGGAGGGCAGCACAGCCCACCCACTCTATGTATTACCACTTTTATTGGACTCTCCCTCCATTTCCATGCAGATGTCCGAATTATAACATCTTACAGAAATATCTGCTACAGTAGCATACTAAATCTGCAAGGGAAGGATGAAACACTGGCTCCTTAGTTAAGGTCGAGGCTGGTATGTTTCTGTGGATGTACCAGACACAGTTTCACAGTTCATCATGCATTCCAGAATGGGTTTAAAATATGCCACGTATCTCCCCGATAGATACACCCTTTCAGAGTGAAACCATACCCCAGAATACACTCAGGGCCATATAACCTAAGGATTCTAACCAAAGTCCCTGACTCAGGAGCTGGAGTTCCTTAAGCAGATGATCAAGTAGGCAGCTCTTAACTTGCATTCTGCAGTTGCAGTTCAACCACCTGCAGAAGGATCCCATATTTTTTAAACACAGTCACCTCCAGGAGAAGCATAAATGATCTCCCTCCACGTCCATTGGTGGTACCTACACCCTTGTAATTTCTGTGCCCTTTTTCCAAAATTTTCAAAACAGTTCTGGTGAACTATTCAATTTGGGTCTGGGAGAAATTTCTCCATTACTATAGTGTAAGTCTTTCAGCAGAAGGAAGATCAGATAACTGAACTTAGCATTAACTTACTTTTATGCATTTTGACCAGGAAAATGCATGATGACCTTAGTTGGTTAAAAAAAAAAAAAAGATTCTTAGGCATTTGAAGAAGTATAGTCAGATTGGAGGAAATAAAAGAATAAGGCCATTTGCCAATAGGAAAATGCTTACATTTATGAGAAAAATGTAAATTATTCTAAATATACCTCAAAGATTCAATATTTATCAAGTTTTAGTTGTTTGGGGTTTCATTTTCTTTGGTTTGTTTTTTTTTAATTTAAGATCCATTTCACCATCTTTGCAAAGACAGTTTTTAATCTTACAATTTTCTGCCAACACAGAGTTTCAGGCTTGTACATCTTTTTGTACATAAAATTCAAACATATTCTATTAAATACTTTTGAAAGTTGCACTCAAACAAAAAACCATGCTAAGTGAAATTTAGTCCTCAGATATGTTTTCTACTATAAAAGAACAGAAATGTATGTCACATATTTTAAATGCTTTATGGAACACACTTGAATTATGGAATACACATGAATTGATTACTATGACTAAAGCCTCAACTGGAATAAAAAAAAGAAAAAATGGAAAAAAAAAATCAGTTTGTCCTTAGACAACACCAGAGCCAGAATACAAAACAGCCACAAACATCATCTTTTTTCCCCTAGATTTAACAGCATTGTTTACAACAAAGGATTTCAGAAGAGCAATCATTCAAGATGAGAAAAGAAGAGTAAATATGTCTCCAACACAAACTGAGAAACAGTCATCCTGTGACATGAGTGCTCACCTACAGCAAATTATTTTAGTCTTGGAATCCATTTTGAAAGATAGAAAAAATTAACTTAAAATAGGAATAAGAAGAAATCATAAGAGCAACTTGAATCCAGTGTGGCAAGCATCAGAAAACTGCAGCTGACTTTGAGATTTCCTACTTTGGTGCCAACAAGAACAGAGGTTTGAACATGATAACCATGGCCCAGTATTTCTATTTCTGTATATACATGCTCAAATAAGCGGAGAAAATCTGTAAATCAATTTAAAACCACCCAGTCTCCATATGTTGGGCTAGGTATAGACTGATAAATCACTCTATCATGCAGTAGTGCAGAGTTTAAGAGACAAAAAACTACAGAAAATAAAAATATCTGGACATTTTGTCTGAAAATATTTTAGTGGCCTTGGTCATGCAGTGAGAAATATAAGAAAAAAGTATAAATAGTAAAAACACTTAATGTACTTCCAGGTAATATTTGAGTTGAAAGAGCAAGGGATTGACCTGCCAGAGTAGCAATTAAGGTGAAGGAGGAAAAAGCCTAATAGAAGCTTGATAACCTGGTCACAGCATGAACGACAAAGCTCAAACTATCCATGTGTCCTTTACATGAAGGAAGAACTCATAAGTCCATTTCTGATAAAGCTTATTGTGCTGAGCAGCAGGTATCTTTTAACTGGGAAAGGATTTACAAATTGAAAAGAAACTGACGTAAAGCAAGCTCTGGGAAGTCCAGAAAACACAAAAAGTTAAATGTGGACACCCTTGGAACAATACACGACACATACAGAGGCTAGAGGGGCTACAGGTATTTAAAAGACTTCTGAAGTGAAGAATTCTGAAAGGTTTTGGAGAATAGAGAGAACTGAAATAAAAGGATGAAAGTGAGAAAAACAGGTCTGAACATCACGGAAAGCTTCTTGACACAAAGATTATTCTGAGAGATATTTAATGTTGACAGTGGCAGCCTTTTTTAGCTGAACCAAAGTGCGGAAATAATCTCCTAAGAGATTGAGATTCTCAACAGCACATGCATTTGTATCAAGACTGAATAAAACAGTGCTGTATGTACAATAGAAGCAACTCCACACTGGCAAGGAGAGGATGACCAGTAATGGGTACCACAATTGCACTTGTTAAAGATAATTTGCAATAGGTTATTGATAGTCAGTGTTAAACTTTTATTTTATGAAGTACAAGCATGGCCTTGCTTCATTTCAAAGATGACGTATCTTTTAGAAAGTTTTATCATGAGTTTTGATCAATAAAACAAAATTTAACAGAAGCAAATAAAACTAAGCATACGTTACCAGCTAATGTCAATGAGAAAATGCAATGTGTTTTATCGGGTTCATTTTGCAGCAAAAAAAGTTGGTCCTTCCTCCACAGAGTTGTCAAAAGCTTAACATTATAACATAGAAATAGATAGAAATAGCTCTATATTTCTCTGTATAGAGCAGTAAAATGCTCCAGCTTAAGAAACAAGAACACTTATTTCTGTTTCAAATTTGCATTTTTATTTTCTGATGGTACTTGCAGTCTTTTTCACTTGAAGTGCAGAAGACAATACAAGCACTAACAGTGTCATTCTGGAATTATGTACCTATCCCTGTGGAGAAGTAAAGCAGAAAAACTTTTTACACTTTTGTCAAATCTGGTTGTTGACAATTGAACAATTTAGTAGTTCTGAATACAGGAGCAGTTGCAAATTCTGGAAAAAGAAGGTTGCTAAGATTCCCTCTATGCAAGTGGAATTTTCCACTTTATATAAATACTATTTTTGTCAAGGCAATTTTACAGTCATGGCTACCACTGCATATGAAATGGAAAGTTCCACAGCTGTAATGGAACTGGGAGCTTTTGTTCATGGAACACTTTTATTTTCATATTAAGGACAAATGTGCGTCATAGTCAAAAGCAGCATTGCTTATCTTCGCAGTAAATACGAGATTTACAATTTTATTCCTAAATATCAGTTGTATCTCATTTTAAATGCTAATGTTCCATAATACATTCCTAGGAAAGTTCATGATAAAACACCCTGAGCACAGCTGCTAGATGCCACGTCCCTTACATCTACTGTAACTATCAGCTTGCATGCAAAGCACTGTGAGCTGAATCAGCAAAAAGCAGAAGGAGCTTTCATTTAGGGACGTAAGGATTTGTGCAAGTGGCAGCAAAGAAAGACATCTATCCAAGAACTTATATTTACTCTTTCTAGAGTGATGGCAACTTTCAGCTATCATTGCTACATTTATCAAAGCATTTTGATTAAAATCTGATCATTGAATCATGGAAAGTAAGGCTAGATAATCTCAAGTCATCTAATCCATCTACATGAAATAAAACAAGAATTCTACCTCAAATCTACAATGTCAGTCAAACACCACATTATTTGAAAATAACTTTACTATAAGTAGCATTCAGAACAATGGGAAAAGAAGTACAGGTAAATTAAAAGCTGGCAGAGAAGAGAAAAAAAGACTGGCTCCAGGAAATTTGGTGTGTTTTCCATACAAACATGTATCTCAAAAAAACCCTCCCAAAAAACACATCTTTTAACAGATCTATTGAGGAGAAGCTACGAAAATCCCTAATATATGTCACAGTTTAAGGAATGGTCAGGAAGATTATGTCATATTTGCAGAGTAGATAGAAAGTAATGACAAGTGTCAAGATCTTGCTCATAGTCTGGAATTTTAATTACTTAAATGAAAATATAGAGGAAAATAATTAGAAAGATGATAGCTGTTAATGATGCAGAATAATTGATGGAATTATAACAAATGCTTAGGCATTTCAAGGATCATCCTCCAACAGCAAGAAAGAACTGTTCTGTCTAATAATGGTAACAACAGTATAGAAATATCGACCACTTTTCCCCGAACGTCTGGAATCCCACTGTTCTATGTTTTGCTTACACTGGAAAAACAATAGTTAGAAAAGTATAAATATGTATTTGGCTTGCAAAGAAAATTGTCACTGGCAATAAATCACAGAAAAAAAATTATATGCAACTTTCAGAAACATTTATAGGGCTGGAATTTAGGACAATAATAGCTTTGCTTGTAGATTGAACAACTTACAGAATTGGTGAGATTTAAATTAACACATACAATATGTCAAAAGGGAAATGTCCCCCAAAAGAGTCAAGCAAAAAGAGGACTAAAATGGGATATAAAATTTCTGCTGATTGAGTCAGCAGATTTGATTTCACAGAATCAAGTGGATTCTGAGTGGATACTGGCTTAAGCAGGCACTGCTCAGTTTGATGCCAGGCTGGAGTTACCTGGTGACCTTTAGTTCTTATGACAGACATACATTTGGCACCTTTACGTACATAACTGTCCTTCTCAGGAGAGCAAACAGGTAGAGAAAAACCTCCAGTACCTGCATTACAACCATTTTGCTAAAAGGAGCCTGTCAGTCTCAGGAGCTACTGTTATCCTGTCTCTCATTTTTAAAAAGTTCATTCCATTGAGTGCCCTGCAACTACAGACCCCCACTGGCAGTGACCCATATCAATTAATCTCATCAAGAACATTTACCCAAGTTGATTTCACTCTCAAAAAGATTCCCACCATTCTCTTGTCTTGTACTGCTTTACATACAGATGAATGTATGAGAAAAACGAATGAGTAGGTTAAAAATAAAGAAAAGCTCAACAGTTTTCTTAGTGGCTGACATCACAGTGATGTGCTGACAGTAGAACTGGTAGAATATTCAGGGTGCCTTACTCTTCCCCGTGTCACTGGTATCTCCCTCAGCACCATGTCTCACAACAAAGCAGGAGACCTTGCCTTGAGGGTCCACACCCCACCCATTGTGGCATGCTGTCCTGAGGGCCTACTCCTGTAAACTATTCCACTTCTCATCACTGCAGCTTCACACAAAGTTCAAGCCCTGATGTGGAAGAGATCCCTTGTAGAGAGCTAGATCAGTGCTGACTACAAAGACAGCTTTCTTAAGTGGCCCATCTTTTGAAGGATACATATTTGTATAAACTTTAAAAAATATATAGGAGAAAATAAATTAGACAAAAATTTCATTAGTTCATTCAAACTAATACTGAACTTTTCACAAGACCGTTAGGGAGCTGTTAACACCAAGTAATAGCTTGTAACAGTGCTCTCCTTTGAAATGTTCCTGTGTTAACCACAACAGTGGCTGCACTGCTCCTTTAAGCTGATCTGGTGTCAAACTGCACAGCAGAGGAAGCTATAAGGAAAAAAAACATGAATACATGCTGTAAGAGCTCAGCTTAAGTTTTGTCACACAACACGTTGACATTTGAAAGGCTGACAATGTTGTAGGTTAGAATTTCAGTTTCATTAAGTGTGTTAAGAAAGTCTAAATAACTGGGATCTTCAAAAACTCTATTATTTTATTTGAATTAAATGCATGCTTTGGGTTTGTCTGTATGCTTTGAGACCCACGAGACTGCTCAGAAAGCTTTTATATCTGAGACAAATGAAAACAAACAATCAAGAACAAATAAGCAAATAACAAACATTAAGTAAGAGTTGGATGTGTTTCCTAGAGCAAGTAGGCTAAATTATTGGAATACAACAAATTAAATAAAATACACTAATGTTATCTCCATTTAAGCAGGGCAGAAGCAGGTGCAACTGGAGCCACAGTAACCAAGGGCCATGTGAGTATCTGTCCAGTTTTCTGAAGTCTAAGAGAGACATCAGATGGTATCCTGTGCTGTTGTAAGTGAACGGAGCTGCTCCGTTTGTCTGCATCAAAGTAGGGTTTGTTTGATGCTGCCAAGTAAGCTCTGGAGAACAGGTTGCATTTTCCATTCTTCATGTTCCTCACGGAGGAGAAAAGCCTTCTTTAAAAACAGACAGTTCAAAACAATGGGGAACCCCATTCAATAAATGAGGTGAGACTTTTACAAAATACAGAGCACTAACATGATACTTAAACTGGAGAAAGTGGTACTCAAATTCCACTAATTCAAAATTGTAAAAAGTGTCTTGGTGCACACTACACTGGCAGCATGCATACATACAGATTAAGAGGCAGAATTCCCACAGTACATCCAGCACCAGCAGTTCATATAGATTTGTCAAATATCAGACAAAAATTACTCAAAATAATAGAGTTTTATTTTCATTAACTTAACACATCTGTCACTACTTGTTCTTAAGAATGGATTTCCTTATTCAGCATGTCTCTACATAAAAACTACTGTAATTCCTATTCTCCATGCTTTAGCATCAATCATCCTTTGGAAAAATTTTTCTCTCGTAGTTGATTTCCATCACTAGTCTCAGCAATGTTCAATCTGACTTCTCATGGCTTTTTCCCTTTGAATTTTTTTCAATTTTACATCTCAGTAAAACTTCCAAATCTCTGACACCATGAAATTAAGATCAAAAACTGATGATAATCCCACCTCAACCCCTTTTTATTTTATTATTTTTAAGAAAAGCATTGCCTTTTCTTTCTTTAACACATTTCCTTTTTCAGATCAATGCTGAAGTTAGATGAGAACTTCAACTTTTATCGCCTTTAGGAACTGACTCCACTTTTCTAAAGTGGCTCATGTTCTCTGTTCCTTCAAGAAACTGCAAAGAAAGCTTGAGCTGCTCTCCAGGTGGCATATATTGTACATACAAGGAGCTCTTTGCTTTTCATGCAATTCATTCCATTAGAGATGGTAAACCACAGTTTTGAATTTTAAAGCAGGACCTCATGTATAATTTATAAAAACTGCCAGTTGCATCAACCTTACTTTTTCTGGTGTTTTTTCTGCTTCAAAATGTCCCATGCTATTCTACTTCAGCCATAGTTGCAGTATCAATTACTGGCTTTAAGTGACCCTGCACTGGCATGCGTTTTGTTGCTATCAACAATCCCTTGAACGTTACAGATCTTTGGCTGACAACATCACCTACTGCTTTGTTGTTACTGCTTAAAGTTGCCATAGAGACAAAAGAACAGCTGAATAGCAATCTTAATGCACAAGAAATGATTATTCTTTAGTAATAGGATGCTACTTGACTTGCCAGTACAGAGTCTCAGGTTCTAATGGAATTTATTTTCAATAGTAAGTTTTGAGTCAGAGAAGGCTCTGACTCAAAATTTACTATTGAAAATAAATTAAAAAAAAATAAATAAATAAAAAAGGCAAAGACAAAAGAGCCTTTGTGTTTCCTCCTGCCCTCTGTAGTTCTGCTGCTAACGAAGAGGCAAAGGAGACTGTCTCCCTGCTGTAGCACGAGATAAACACAGCAGAAGTTGATTCCAGCCCCGTACCCTGAAGAATAAAAGTCACTGCACAAAGACCCTTACCTTATTCTCTCTTCTCATACATATATTTTCCTCTTCTTATGTCTCAACATGGGAGGCAATAAAGAAGCTTCATGCTTCACCTTCCTCACCAAGTAAAGTGCTTCACCACCTCATGCAAAGTGCTGCGTCATCCATAGAAACACAACACAATCTAGGAAAAAAAAAAATCAAGGATTCCCTCCTTGAATTTTTCCTCTAGCCATACAGATCTGCTTTCTCTCCAGTACAACCTTTCCTGTACAGGGTATGTGCAGAAACTCGGACTAACAGCTGAATCCCACTGCTCTCTGCTCATAATCCATTAACTCATATTACAGCATAACTTGCAACTGATGGGAATTGAGGGCACTCAGCCCTGGGATACTTGGAGCCTTTCAGATTCCAGTCCTAGGTTCTGAAATCCCTTCATCTCCCCACAGCTCCTTCCCCTGAATGGACAGAATGCATGGGATCACAGTAAGCATTACCTTTTCTATCTTAAATCGTGTTGTTGAGGAGTCAGAGAATTTCCAAAGATAATTATAAATAGCAGATTATCCCTAGTTTGGTACAAACAAAATGCAATAAATCAGAACCCTGTCCTGCAAAGCCATCTCACAGAGAGAGCATGCAGCTGTCAGGAACAGCTGAAAGAATATTTTCCTGTCCAAGAGTTTTTGCCTCACCCTCAACTTGACACCGCTGCCCTGCTCCCCAACACCTTAGTGGCAGCATGAACACAAAGCCTATTCCCAGGGTTTGCTGCCTCATCCTCCCGCAGCAGCAGGAGCAGCTTTGCCCCTCAATTTCCTGCCCCATGAGCAGACCCTAACTTGCTGTTCCTGCAAGGTGCAGGATAATAGTCAGGAAGAATATACTAGCAAGACAACAAGTAGTAGGGGATAATGCAGAAGAGGTGGAAAACTGAGATAAAAGCGATTCTTCCTCCTCATCAGGCCTCCCTGCTGAAAGATTACTATATGCCCTTTACCTGACACTGAATTTTCTCACCCCTCTGCCTCTGCTCCCCACAGCCCTGACATCCCATTTGAGGCTCCTTTCACCTCTACCGTGGCCTCTTGTGAACCCTCAGCTTTCAACAACCTGGCCTCTGTGCCAAGATACATTTTGTTGACACTTCAGAAAGAACACTTCACACTGACAATCGTGAGCTTTCGCTTACATTGGACAAAATCTGCTTTTACTAAGACGACTTGAATTGACTTTGGAGCTCACACAGGAGCAAAAATATTAAATGTTAATATACGAAAGGGCAAGCAGGCTTTAACAGTGGAGGTCTGTTCCTCCAGCATGGGAGTTTCCAGCTGAGTGAGAACATTCTAATGATAGACTGAAATTAAACACACAGATTGATTCTGGTTATACAAATTCTCTGATCTACAGCAAAGGTGCTTAATGTGGAAATAAAATCCTTAAAGATTACTACTCTTCGTTCTTTTGAGCAAGTAATTTTCTATCAGTTGAGGGAGAAGAAGATAAATTCAGCATCTCAGACATCACTCATCTAGGGGCTAAGGGACATGATCTAAACAATCACAACAACAAACAGAAAGAGTAGGACTATAAAAGCAACTTAATCAGAAAGAAGGCAAGACCATATTTTAAATAATCTCCTTGCCCACTCTCAGGAGTTTTGTTAATCTGACCTCAGCATTGCCTCAGCAGGTCCTGCTCTAGGCTTGCTCAATCACAGAGATGGCACGCTTTAGGAAAATCACCTGAGCAGACACCCAGCAAGACAAGAGCTCATTCCAAAAAGAGAAAGTGCTCTCCTCTGATGGAGGAGAGAGGCAGCAGCCCCTGTGCCAGGGATGCCCAACAACAGCACACAATGCACCCTCTGGAAGAACATCCATGAGGGGCACCAGGAGGCTGAGACCTGGGCACCACCCACTCACACAGCAGCAAGTGCTGGATTCTGAATCTGAGCCAACTCACAGCCCCAGCTACAGACAGGAAAATGCAGTCTGGCACATCACTGCTGACAGACTGCCAAGTCCAATTCTACACCTATCTGAAAGAGAGAGCTGAAGGGAAAAGACAAATCTTAATAATAGTAATAATAATAATAATAATAATAAAAATCACAGAATTAAGTAGGTTGGAAAAGACCTTTGAGATCATCAAGTCCAACCTATGACCAAACACCACCTTGTAAACTAAACCATGGCACTAAGTGCCACATGCTGTCTTTTCATAAACACCTCCAGGGAAGGTGAGTCTGCCACCTCTCATGGTGATGAAAATAATAATCATCCACAATGACATTCCTGATCCTGGTGCCCCTATAGGCAAGACTGAATGAAAGGGAAAGAAGTCCACATACCATGAAATGAGGTAAAACTCAAAAGGAAAAGGAAATAAGTTGAGTGGCAGCCTTAGACTCAGTCCCAATGGTATTTTTATCAAACATACCATCTGGAATTGCTCTCACCTTGGGAGCAAAAAAATCTTTCCTGAGACATAATTTAAAGAAATGTGTGATGGGACAGGAAATAAAAGGTTTCAGTTTAAAGCGTTATATGGAAAGACTATTTTATAGGGGAAAGACTTTTGGAAAAGAATTTTCAATGAAAAAAATTCCAGATGGAACTCAAAAAGAAACAAAGCAAGACACTGATAACGTCAAGGACAAGTTGTATTTGAAGATTAACATACATTCATAACATATGGGGCATAATGAAAGGGTGTGTATTTAAAACTTAGTAGATATTCGCACAAAACTGTTGTGAGGTACACTGCACTAGCATCTATGTGAAGCATAGCTTAATTTATTTAAGGAAAGCTGAGAAAAAAACAGACATAACTTCTTCAAAGTATGAATCTTTCCTTCACATGACTGAAATGATTATAAACTCTTGACTTCCAGTGCTAGCAGTTTGCCTTGTATTTCAGCTCCTATTTTTAAATACCATAAATAAAAAACAGCATCTGGATAAACCAGGGGTGAAGGAGTAGGGGTCTCAGACTACATAAGTGCAGAGGGAGAGCTGCATTTAAGACAAACAGTAAACAGAGGTCAAATACATAAAGTTTTAAAAGGTGTCAAATCAACTCACAGAAACAAAGAACAGTGCAGAAACTAGAAAACACACCCACAGATCATCCAGCAACTTCTAGCAATAACCACTAAAAGCAGAGACTTAACTGCTGTCTTGCTGACCTAGCTAAGAAGTTCCTTGCTGCACTAGTCTGTGAAAAAGTGACTTCCTTGGTGTGAAGGCTCAGCTGTGGGAAGCCTTTCCCTCCAGAAGTCTGGCAGAGAGAAGCTGCAGTGTTGTCCTGGAGCAAGGGGCCCTGGGCAGAGCGCAGAAGAGCTGCCACAGCCACCATGCAATGGCCTTGCAATAGCTCAAATTAATAAACCTTTCTGCCCTTCTACAAAGTCCATCTTTCATCTTTTTGATACATTTGGTGTGAAAAATCATTCCAGATATAATTTTATTGGAGCTTGTGTATTTTCTCAGAGGTCAGTAGCGGATACATCATTATATATGTTCCTATTTCCTTAGGGAATTAATTCTAAGGGTATCATGGTTCTAAAATTCTGATGAAAGGCCTCCAAATTCCCCCTGGATTTGTATTCATAATTGACAGTATTACATAACTTTTAAGTACTGAATGACTCACAATTGGATACAAAATACTGACTTTGTAGAAACTTTGTTATGCTTCTTAATATTTCTTACACTTTCTTTGCTCTTAGGGTCTAGGATTTCAATCCCTGATGCTTGGATTTACAAGAAGCAATTCTCTATTTCAAGTAGAAGCATTTCCTTTGTTTAATTTTAAAAAGCAAAGACAGTGCAGAGATCCTCACTTTTGTTTGACTTGCGTAACTACATATCAAAGTTCTTCTCAGGCAGCTGTAACAGAAGGATTTCCCAAATCTTACAACTCCAACTAGGAGCAAATGAAATCCATAGGTTTGCAGACTCAGAACTTTAAATGTATCTGGATGAATCTTTCCTATTTAGACCAAATATTAGAAAGTTTTAATGTGTGTTCTGTGGTTAGATTTTCGGTAATCAGCTCACCCTCCCAGTTCACAAAAGCTGTTAATTCCTGTTAACTCAAAATGCTACCCAGATCCTGGTAATGTATCTTTGGAACATTGAGACTATCACTAGCTCCTAAGTATCACACCGCAGTATAGTAAGTCTTTATGTTTAATTTAATTGGAATCCTGTAGAAAGAAAGTTATTTACTTGTTTTCATTTGCTTGTTTGTTCCACTATTATTAAGCTGTAATAGGATCCCATCCCTTTCATTATTTGATACTATTTCTTAATGGCCAAACTTGAACAGGGACTCAAAGTAAAATGATAGTGCTGTTAATGTCCCATGAGCAGACTGCTAAAACAGTAAAGTGATACCATTTACAGCTGCTGGAACTAAACATTTGGCTCAAAGACCTCTCATGTAATGAAATGTGTTTCAAAGCACCACATATGCCCAGAGAATGCCACTAAAAGTAGCTCCAAGGCTGCTGCGCACAAAGGAGCAGCAACACCCAAATGGCAGAATACCCAGTGTCACCTTTATGAGCCTTGTGACCAGGACAGAACCAGTCACTAACTGCACTGCAGGGAAAGCACTGTTCAAAAGGTGTCTGTGAGTCTACTTGAAATCGACAATTTTTAAATAAATATTTTAATGAGGTTATTAAGACTGGTCAGTTCAATCAGAGAACACCATTCCTACCTCTAATACCAGGATTAATTTAAAAGCAAATTACTGTCTGAACCCCTTGCTGCACCACAAATGTTTGAGGTATAAATACTGTAAGTAAAGAGTGTCCCTTAGTTTGATACATCGTGGTTATAATTAGGAATGACGAGATGGAAGAAAGGAATAGTATTTCAAAAGCTTAATATTGGGAAAACCAATATCCAAAGCAATCTATTCGATAAAGCAAAAGGAAAGTGACCCATGGGAAAGGCAGGAAAGCCAAATAGCTTAGGACTTTTAAAGGAAGATAAGAAAGTAATGAAATTAGTGAGTACAGCCTATTTTCATGTGTTTCAATATCAGTTTCACTTGTATTTCAATTGTATTTTTAATATTAAAACTTATAAAATGTATTTTAAATGTGATAATTACCATAATTTTAAAAATTTAAAGAGCACAGAGCCACAGAGTAATTATGTAGTCTCTAACAGTGCTCATCTTGAAGTATATCCCTTACTGTTGAGTATGCTTAGTAAAAAACTGATTAATTTTGTTCTACAGCTAGAGTTCTACTTAATCAGAAATGTATGTCTCTCCCCATGGACTCCTTTGCACTCAAGATGCAAAACTAAAATGAAAATACCCCCCCTTTTAAGAGTTTACTTATCTTCCATTTATACTGGACAAAGACCAGATTTTGTGGATTGCTGATCCTATTTCTATTCTCACGCACGCTCTTGTCCATTAGATTAATTCTACTAGCCTCAGAGGGCTCACATGAGTAAAGACTAAACATTGAGCAAGCCAGCCATGACAATTTGAGCTGAAGCAGGAACTCTGGGAGTGTGACCTGCAGCACATTAAGCAACTGATGGGCAATGGAGATGGTGATCAGCCTTTTGTTTTCAAGTGTGTTAGAAATACAACATACTGCTTCAGAGGCCAGCTCCTCATTCCACTGCAGCAAAGCTTCCAAAAAAACAAGATAAATATTTAAAGGTAAAGGACAAGAGTCACAGAGAACCTTCTAAAAGCTGATCATACAGCTTTAGAGCTCAGCAGATATCATAAGCTATAAAAAGAATGGGAAAGAGAGACGGACACCCTACTCCCTCACCTCCCAGTATTCCCTATGTCTTTACTGGCTGAACAGCTACTTTTTCATTGCCATCAAAATCACACAAGCATATAATTACCTTTACAGTTAAACCATAGGACTGAGTCTATCCTTATTCCTCAATCTTTTCAAAAGCTTTGAATTACACTACTTTTCAGACTTGTTGTTGGCATTTCTACCTCTTTCAGCTGTGTCACCACAACATGGTGACACACTTTAATATATGGTATCTCAAATCACTAAAAAGCAGTTGATAATATCAAAAAACTGGTTTGTTTTTGCACTGGAAATAAAACCCATGAATCGACCTAATAGCAGGCTGGAAGTATTGCCAAACTCTATTAAGAATTAGCCACCTTTTCAGAATTCTTCTAATTTGGTATGTACCCTGAAGTAAACCTCCTGAAGAAAAAAAAAANCTAAAAAAGCAAAGGAATGAAGACAGAAGTATATATTTCCACATCCCTTGTTAAAAGTAATCACTGGAGGTTGCTTTATAAATATAGAGCACTTTTTAAAGGAGAAGGTGGTCTGTGGCTGACTTATTGACTTATGTGACAGCCACATGCTGTGACTACTGCATTCTGCCCTTCAGTTTTATGGAGGCCTCCTAATACATGGCAGCAAGAACTCCTTTCCCAATAAGCCTGTAGGGATGTATTCCTAAGTAATCTTATGCAACATAAAAGTAATTTATGTCTCTAGAGTCTGTAATACTTATAATCCTATTTTTAAATGTATATATTATATACAAGGATATATTATAATTCAGGTTATTAACAACAATGAACAAAGCGTACTTTAAATTGAGCACAACTGTAGAAGTATATGACAAATTTAGCATTTTTGAGGGGCAATGTTTTGTTTTGGGATTTTACTAATATCAGCCTTTTCTTAATCAATCAAAACAGGCTGTTCTACAGGTTTAGAACACCATTCCAAGCTGTTAAGCAATGTGGTAGGTTTGTGTATGTGAAAGGTATGAATAAGTGCTTCAGTGAACAAGAACAAGAAATACAGGTAACCAGGAGCAAGATATGGGGAGAACTTGGGCTTTGGACAAATGCCTTGACATTCTTTTGCATTGGACAAATGCCTTGGCATTTAATAGTGCATGCATTGTTGTACAGTGACAAAGGGGAAGAGTTCAAAAAGCAATTCTCTTTCCTTCATTCTGAGAACTCTGTCTCTCCTCAGGTTCCCCATACAAATCTAGAAAGAACAATCTGATTCTGTAGTTACCAATTTCATTTTAGCACAAATCACAGAATCACCAAGGGGATACATTTTAGTTACTGTGCAAATACCTGCTAAAAGCAGAGAAAAAAATAAAAATCACTTCAGAAGTAGTAGCATAGCTACACATGAAACTCTCTCTTTTTTTTTACAATTACCACACAAGCACAGCCATACAAACTGGGCGCTAAAAAAGAAAGCAAAGCGAATTAAGTTCTGCATGGACATGAAGATCCAGGATGGCCAGCAGGTGGGTTTTGAAAATATTGTATAGGATGTACCTTGTGTAAATCATGGTGAGATCTGGTGAGATGCCTCATCATTTGTGGCTAACTCCATTTACCACTGTCATACCAGTCTCTACCTCTTCAAGGGAAGGAATCTGCTTTAACAGGGAACTGGACATTGGTTTGGATTTATGCCTGAAGGGTATATATAAAGTTCTTTGGGGAGCACTACCCTCTGAAATATGGAAGACTGAGGTACATTTCTCTTCAGTAATGATTAATGAAATTACCTAATAAAACAGAGATTTCAACCACAAAGACTACAAAACCAGATTTGGTTTCACAGTATAAGCTGAACTTCGCTATCTGGTTTGTATTACTATAACAGGCAACACATTTTGCTAGGAGGTTTGCACGTTGCTTTTTATTGCAAGACCACATTTCTCAGTAACTTATGTCACTCTGTTAGCTGAAGTTTTCCTCACCTAGTTTAAATTTCTGTTATTGCTTTGAACTTCAAGTCACTTCTGAGAGCAGCTATTATAAGTAACTTGAGTGTGTATAAGCTTAAAACAACAAATTAAAAAGTGATAGATATTACCCAATTAAGATTATCTGATGCTGTCCACTGCAATGGAGTCTTAAAATTTTGAGGGAATTTCTCTTATTTTCACTGACTGTTGGCACATGAAAGAATTTGCTAAGCCTGTCCAGCTAATCATTGGTCTATTGATGTACCTTCTGAAGTGTTGAAAATAATCTTTTCCTATCGTCACCTTTGCCTCAGATTTCAGCAACCTCCCAGAAACTCTGACCAGCCCCTGAAAGGAGCATGCGACTTCTAAAGCTGATGTCATAGCCAGCACTTTTGCATACCTGGTCCCTACAACCACTGCAGCAGTGAAAAACACCATCAGGGTAAGAGAGCAAAATGACCACTCTCAAACCCAAAAAATTTAGCTCAGCCCCAATACCCCAGCTGCCTCATCTCATTCCAATGGACAGGTTTTTCCCAGGGGTTTGAGGACAGGCAGATTTTTCTGTAAAGCATTCTCTGTAGGTAGCGCATGCAACTAGCAATTGTTCCTACCCACTGAACTTAGGGAAAAACAATATTTTTCTGAGTTCTTGCAGGAAGGATAGTGAAAACAAGAGGTACAAAGACATATTTAGCTTCCTCTTACAGGTTCCTGGATTCAGCAACCTTTCGCTTGAATTGAAAATTGCGAACTTTTATCATAAGATAATAATATTAGGCTTGTAGATCAGAGAATAACAAGAAATAAAAGTATACTATCCCCCGTCCTTTCTTGTCCCTTTCTGGTTTGCACTGAAGTCAGTGCATTCTTGTCCTTCTACTTTTCCACTCACAGTGAGGACAAAAGTTTCCCTAAAGGCACACATTACAAATAAATAAACATGATGGCAAAGAATTAGAGAAATATGTAAGTTAATCATACATAAAGAAACTCCATTTTTTCTGCAAAGCAAGATGTATCAGGATCAGATTTTTCTTTAACTAATCTTCATTAGTCTCACCAAAACACTACTGAAAGATCTGATCAAAATCCCAGAAATTAAAGCAGGAGAAAACTGTTCCAAATATAGCATACTAAAAAACAATCCCTTGTTTTAATTGCCCAACTCCAAACGATGGCCAACAAGGTTCTGCAGAATTCAAGCCAAACCATCCCCAACCGAACAGGTCTAGCTAAAAGCAGGTTGTTGTTCAGATAGATCCTACCTTCTTCTAGCAGCTAAACCAACATTTGTAGGAGAGAGTGTTGCTTGTCTCCGTGTTCTTTACTCTATTGAATGTTGTGTAAATATTAGGCTTCCTGCTTGTGGAGAAACTACTGCAAAGTTTCTTTCAGTTCTGTTTGCACATTTCAAACTTGTGCATGTTTTAGAACAAGGAAGTTTATGTAATGCTCCTGAGAAAGTGCAGTACATCATGGCTCATTTTACTTCAGGTATGAATATATGACACAGATGAATTCACAAAACACTCCTTTCATCTGAAATTTAAGTAGTAACTCTTTTTCCCCTGAAGGTTTAAGCAGCTTTAAGTGATGAAATGATTAGATTTTCCTGTTTCTTTAAAGCAGTACTGGATTGAAACAGCTTTGGATGAATCTTTCCTGAATTTATTCAAATATAAATACACCGTCAACCATAAGAATATTTGAATAAGTCATCCAAAAGATGTCAATGTTCTCTGCAGCCACAGAATATAATTTTAAACTTTGCTCAAAGCATTTCAGTATTACAGCACATTAAAGCATCTTCTCCCCAAAGGCCAAATTTTCAAGTACTGAACAAACCCAAATATTCCCCTGCAAAATCAAGAAATCTATACATGCATCTGGGATATTCATTGATCTAAACACAAACCTTTGAGACAAATTTTATTTGCACACTGTTCACTACCAGTGCTGTATTACTGAAATTCTTGCTTATCTATAAGGCTGGTTTAATTCTTCCTTTTTAAATGACTGTCTTTAGAAGCTATCATTGGGAAAGTGACAACAGCCTACCCCTGTACATATGGATTATCCTTTTTACTCAGACACCTCCCACAAGTTCAGAGTCCTGTTCAACACCCCCCCTCCCTTCCAGGACCCTTCCTGACCCCCACTGCTGTCTCTCGTCCCTGTGACTCAGTTCTGGTCCCTCTTTCCTCGAAAGCAGGGTCAAGATCCTCACTGGTACCAGCACAGGTCAGACGTTTTCCCCCATCTGCCAGCATTTGTATTGCTCAGCTCTTGCCAAAATTCAGATCTTATTTGGTGCACAAGTTGCCAAGTTCTATTGGGTTTCCCTTCTCAGATTTTCTCTCCCAGTGTAAAAGAGCTGCATAAAGCAGTTTTGATGGGTTAAAACTGGAACTTTTATGGTTAGTTGAGTTTGGTTTGTTTGAGGGTTTGTTGTTCACTGGGGTTTTCTTTTTAATTTGTTTGTTTGTTTTTGTTGGTTTTGGGTTTTTGTTTGTGGTTTGTTTTGTTTTTTTCCTTCACTTCCTGAATAGACAGAATTTTCTCATTTGCTTTAATCCCGGTCCAACTGTCCCCAAAGGCTTGACACAATTTTTTGGAATCTCACTTTTCTCTCTCAGCTGGCAAACCCTTTTTGGACTTGCTACCTGCTAGCCAAAGCTGCAGATAGACAATGCCTGGCCAGCATGGACTGTCCACTGCCTATGCCTTGTCTCCCAGGACACAGGAACAACCCAAGATTTTTGGGCTGTCTGCACTGCCCCGCAGGGTTGGTTCTCAGATAAGCCATGCTGGAAAGCCAAAGATAAATATGAATCTAGACATTACCATGATAATGGTAGCACAGGGAAACTGTGCCTAGTGATGTTTAACAAAGCATCTTGAGGCTGAATGAAAGATGTGGATTGCTCCAATTTCAGACAGAATTAACACATTTCTAAATAGAGATTGCTGAAATCAAGTAAATTAACAGGAACAACCACATCACCAGATTTCTCTCAGGCTTCTCTGTTAAATCTGCTACAACATGTATTTCTGTGCAACACAGGAAATTACCATTGTGGCTGTTTCTGAACATACAAAATGACAGAGAAGCAAAAGCCTAGAAAAACCCAAAAGCAATTCCCTACAACAAAGAATCCAGCCCCCAAGGTATAAAACTATGATCATCAAAGAAAACATAGAAACAATGTCACAGATACATATATGGAGAGAAAAAGGACAAGGGACAAATGCTCATGAAGTAGCTGTATGAACAGCCCTGAAGCACATACAAACACGTAACCTAATTTGCTGAAATCTCACCAACTCAACCAGACTAAGCTAAATTCTGCACTAATCTTAAATTCTGCCTGCCAAAAGCACCTCTTCAGGCCATTTTCTTGTCTTTAGAAAGTTAAATAAAGTGACAGTAACAAAAAGTTATGGTCAATAATCACGCATCAGTTTAGGTAAAAAAAAAGAGAAATATTACATAGCAGTTTTAAAAGCAATGGAATCCTATAAGATGTAATTTTACAATTTACTACATACCAAGGATTATCGTACTTACACAGAACAAAAGTAATTTAAACATTCAAATCACAGAAAATGAGCATTCTATTACTATTTATTTCAACAGCGGAAAAACCTACCAATGACATTCCTCCAGTCAAGGCTGCCTTGTATGAAAAAAAAATTAAAGGTGTTTTCTGCAAGCTAATCATCTAACTATAAACAGGACTTGGAGGATAGAAGAGAGCATTCATGTTTTTGACCTAACAAGGCACTCTAAGAGGAACTTTTTGAATGCATCATGCACATTTTAACACTGCAGTTAAGCAATGCTGTATAATTTGCAACGCACTAACAATTCAGAAACTTAATAATTTCTAGTTGTTCTTTAAAATACACATGAAGGCATTCCCTATTTCAAATGCTACTACTATTTGTGCTTATTAAAACTATTATATAAATAACATTAGTCAACAGATTTTAGCAGCATAAAGATAAGAGAATTAGAGACATGCAATAATTAAGCATTAATTTTTTACAGTGAGCCATCAGTAGACTCACAAATACGAAACATTTATTTTCATATTTAAGAAATACATTCTTCCAATGGACTTACTAACAAAAATTTTCATTTAGAACCTTCCTTCAGAAACTGTCACGATTACCATCTAAACATGGGAAAAAAAAAAGTTCAAATGCTGATTTTGGCATTTGTATTACTTTGGCGCAGTTTACTCAAAGATAAAAAGTATCTAAAAAAATACATCACAGTCACCCACAGTGCTAAGATTTCCAAATTTGACTCTGTTCCTAAACTGCAGAAAATGAGTACAGCTTTCACTAATGGATTGCTATTAAAAATAAATCAGCTAAACATTTCTCCTTCCATACAGCTGGAGCAAGCATACAGCACTCTATTATGCAGCTGCTTGAAAGACAGATTTCAGCCTCCACATGAAATTACTTACCCAGAAGCATGTTTCTCTTCTACAGTTAGTTCAGCAGAATAGAAAGTTTTGCACAATAAATCTAGCAAAAGAAATGTTTTCACAAGCTCCTGTTTGACTTGGTGCAAGCCTCGAGTAGGGTTTGAACTTGTGCTGCTGAGAAATATGTCTTGCTCCACAAAGTGGCTGGGACACTTTACTTCACTCCCATTGGTGAATGATATGCAGGCTATGCACAAGTGATGCAGACAGGCAGCAGCTGGTGCCACCTCAATTCGAGGTAACAAACCCATAAAGAAAGAGAAAGTAGTCACTTCTGTGAAATTTTTAAAGTTAATGTACTTTAGTATATCTGTCCTGCAACTGGTTTTAAACTAGTTGCCTATCTTTCAGCAAGAGAAAAACTCCTTACAGAACTAATACAGTGTGTCAAGGAAAATCTATATGGTAGGCAAGTTTTGCAAAAGTAAATGTTCCATCTTTCCATTATGCTTAATTTCATTAGAGCTGAATTTGTCTGCTCGAATACAAAAGATTAATTTTTTTAAAGAACTACAAACAGGGAGCTGGTTTGGAACTTTTTATTTAGTTCAAAAGTCACCTACAAGACCAAATTGGACAAGCAAAAAAACCATTCAGAATGCTGCTGCTACCATGGCAATTACCTACTGTCCAGTAAAATTGATCACAGACTATCTGCCTGCGATTAAATTTAGCAATGAAGAGGACAAATATCCCTCTTCATATTATAGAGGCAAAAGGCACATAATCACAAAGCTGGGACTTCTCTAATCTGCAGCCCCTAACATTGGGATGTGCTGCATCAGTGCACCTCACCTGGGGTCTGCACAAAACTTCTGACTCTTCAAAAGATTTTTTCAAGCACATCCTAGTGAGGATACTGGATAGAAAGAGTTCTGTTGAAAACAAAATTTAAAAAAAAATTTAAAAGAGAGAGAGAGAAGACATCCAAGATCATCAGGAAGAGATTTTTAGCTGATGCAGTTAGCAGTTTACGTCAGATAATTCCTTAGAGAGAAATAAAGGTTATGGAAGAAATTTTGTATGTAATCCTTCCACTGCAGTGCTTTGTGTTAAATATATAAAGATTTACTTAATCTTCTCCTTTGTTTTTCACAAAAGTGAAGGAATGAGAAGAGAGGCAAAATATAGATTTAAAAATAAACATCTTGGAAGAAATTTCCACGCCCCTAGAAACACTAAACAGAATTTCTGTGACAAAATTAAATTTGTACCCAGTCCTGACAAAATATATTATTTCAGTGACTACACTCTTCTCTAGTACGTGTCTGTTAGTTACTCAAAACAGCACATATGAAAATTTAGCTTAATCTTATTTTATTCTACAACCTCCTACTCCTCCCTTCCACTAAAGAGGGATTACTTGATAACTACTGCTAACATAAATTGGCAACAATTACATAATCTTGTTACATGTCCTGAAATATTTGGTACTCTCGTTAAAAAAGTCCCCTTCTTAAAAAAAGAGGAAAAAAAAGAAAAAAATATTGTGCGTATTGCTAGCAGTGGAAAACATGAATCAGCTTTGACATAAAAGGGCAAATAAAAACCAAACCAAATTAAAAATAAACCTCTCTTATTTTTAAGCAAATATGGGAAGATGTGACTCATTCTCATTGCACACTTGAGATTGGCAACACCAAACTTCTGTGAAATTTTATGTGGTTTTATACAGACTCTGATGACTTCACAAGATGACCAGTATTCTCAATAAATACTCCATTCTCTCATAATAATATTAATAATTGCATTTTCTGTGATGACTGAAGGATTTTTATTTTTTTCAATTTTACTGTTAATTGCAGAAGAGCCTTACACATCCATAAGCACGTGGTAGGTTTATGCATTATAGCAAGACAAAACAGCAGGGACTATAACTCCCCCAGACTGGAGGCTTAGCTCCCCCACTCCCTCCACTTGCTCAATGACTGCAGGGTCTCTTTTTTTGCCAGTGTTTGATAGTTCCTCGCTAAAACCATTACTATGCACTAGTTTAATTTATCTAGTTTAACATGTCATAGCTCCTTTCTATTTCCCTCTTAACAGCATAGAACACCCTGTCACACAGAAGACCAGACTTTGGTTTCAGATGAAGGTCTTAGGACACAGTAATCTCAGATTTAATGTCTCAGCCTGCCCCCTAGCTCATATTTAAAGTGGGATCTCCAACCACAAATTGTCACAGTTTTAACTACAGTTTTCCCTTCCCTGTCCTTTAAACAATGCTAATTCCCATCTACTCAATCTGTCCCAAGAGTTTGGAGATGCCCTGACTTTTTTTGTCTGAGAAGGTCTCCTCAGAGATCCATAACAGCACGGAAGGCCTCCCCACAGTACAAGCACGATGGACTCTGGGTGTTGAGGGCATGCAATGCACTTCTGCAAGCACAGCAGAGGTGCCATGGGTGAGCAGGAAAGCAGGATGACAGCAATTCCTTTTGGAGCAGCAGTCTGAGGCAGTCATGCAGCTACTGCATGATAGATGCAGAAGTCAGAAGGGTGAGGAGAGGTGGCTGGAAGAGAAAAAGGAGAAAGTAGAATACAGAAGAGAAAAGTGTGCGGGGAAGGTTTAAAGACAATATAATATGTTCAAGAAGAACACAATGAAAGGGCAAATGTTATTATACCAGAAGAAGAGATTAAAAGACAACAAAAACACTAAAATGAAAGCAAAACAGGCAAGGAACAATAGTAAATTAAACAAAAAAAATAATGCATTTTTGTTTCCAAAAAGCTATGATGTGATGACCTTCCAGAACACAGGGGTGCAATGTTAACTGCAAGTGTCACACCCACACCACGCCACACATCTAAGCAAGGGGAAGAGACAGAAAGCACAAAAGTATGCACATTAGAACCACAGAGCTTCAAGAAAGGAAAGGCCTCTTGAAGAGGTTATCTGAGGGCAAATGCTCTCAGGTGTCAGTCATAAGCAGCTCCTATAGTCAAAGAAAGGAAAGCTGACACTGAACAGCTCAACTGCCAAGATGCTCAGGTGGTGGCTTTTTATTTTTTTTTTACCCAAAGTTCGTACTTCAAACTCTTCCCCTCTGTATTTTCTCTCTTTTATGTGGAGGCTGGAGAAGCAACATTTTGAGCACTTTGAATAGGTTACTTATTATCTCAGATAACAAGTTTTAATAACAAACAAAAGTCACACAGAATCCAAAAACATCTACACAAAACATGGTTTTGTCCTCTGCTTTTCATGCACAAGTAGCTCTAAGTTTGCTGTTCCTGTTCTCAAGGTTTTCTCTTCAGTGCACTGTATACTAGTCACACACACAATTGCTACAGCAAATTTTCACTAAAGGGCAGTCTAGAAAAAAAATGGGCAATACCTGGTAATAATATAAAAGTTAAGAAAAAGACAAAACTTAGTTGCTAAGGTTTGACCTTACCGTTATTGTACTACCCATCATGATTCTTAATTTTCAACTTTGTTCAGCAAATATTTTCACACATGCTTTCATCAGAAAAATGCTGCTGTTATGATCTCAGATAGAATGAATTCCATGAATATTTCAATGAATTTATAATATGTGGAATATCACACCAATTAACTAGAAGCACCCTCCAGAGACATTGACTTAAACCAATGGCTAGTATGTAAAAGAAAGGACCTTTATTCGACAAAAAAACAACTGTCCTCCCTACTTCTTGGAATAAAGGATCAGTAATCCAAATTTTATTAAGCATAGATAATGCCAAATCACCAATACTTAGCTTCAAAAATTCAAAGCAGGGTGCAAAGCAAGTAACTTTGTCAGGAGAACACTGATGTCCTGCCAAACACGCTGGGAAATCTGCTGGCCATGCTTGAGTAGTATTTTAATACACTACACTTAATACAATCGCCAAGAATCATCCCAGTTTGAAGGAGGAAAACAGAAATTGGAGGTGAGGTAGAACAACCTGATCCTACTGTACAGGCACACAGAACAGGCAAAAGACGTGGTCAAGCACATGTCCAGTGAGTAAATCCCTCTTGCAATAGATAAATTTCACAAGACACGATGAACTACCAGAAATATCTCAGAATAGAAAAATATTAAATCAAAGGAGTTCAGTTATTCTCCTCTAAGTCTTTTCCCCTCATCAAGTCAATGACAGTGAATTGTGGTACAAACAGACACAGTTTCAAAGCAGAGGCAAGCAACTGTATTCCTCTGAACTCTTAAATCTTAACCTTCACCAAGACATCTGCACATCTATGTATTACAGCTTTTCCTTTTCCTGTCACCCAGCCTTCACTAAGTTTGGCTCCAGGACAATTCAGAAAAGCAGTATTTAACTCTACCCCAGATTGTGCATAGGCAGATGTCTCATGGAAAACGTATTCTTGAAATACATACGAAAGGACTGTTAAAACCTATCAGCTCGTGCTGGTATCTTGTAGTCTTACTTACATGAGGCAAATTGTGTTTGAATATCTGCTTCACACAGATGCATCAAACTTACACACATATATTCACGAGTGCCTATACACCCATTAAACTTAGAATTATCTTGCATGCTAGATGAAATAATAAAATAGTATTCCTGTTCCAGTTTATGGCATTTAGAAAAAGACCTACAGTACATCCTCAAAAATGACATTTTAACTTCCACAGCTCCTCCTAGGACACTGGTGAGATGACAAATATATTCCCTATTTTATGAAGCATAGAAGTATTTCCATACGTAGCAATCAGATGTCATGTTGTTTAACACATGCCCCTTTGTCACGATGAGGAATGGGGCAGCCATAAGAACTTAATGTCAGTTTAATTCTCCCCTTGAGCAGCAATCTTCACAGACAAATTCTTAAATCTTTCTCCAGCCTCAAGGACTGCAGCAGGTTCTACAGGTATGCAGCCTTCAAAGTCCTAACAAATATCCAAGGCATGACACTCCATTTATAAATGCACAGCAAAATCTACTTTTGTTCAAGCCATTAATCACTGCCCCACCTCACTTGCTACTTTGATCTAAGCATTCGTCATTCAAAGGTCTAGATGACAGCAAATATTTTAGGATTCATCCCAGTAAATAGTTCAGTGCAGTTGTAGAAGAGAGAATGATGAACTTATTTTCTGCTTTGGATCTTGTACTCCAAAGTACTGGAGAAGAGGATCTTTCCCATGCAGAGCATGAGACACCTTTAACCCTTCTGCTTTATTATGGGCACACAGATTCTGAATGACTCTTAACTTTCAGTTCTTAAACTCTACATTGCATTTCTGTGCAACCTTCATACTAATCTAGAATTGAAAAAAACTATATATTTGTAAGTGGCAAAATTTTAACAGTCATATATATATCTCTTCTCCAGCTTTTTCTTCCCAAGTTCGTATTTATATATGTATATATACTTGTCATAATGACAGAGAGTTCCTAAATAATGTGATTAGTAGGGAATCACAGAGGATAAGCAGCTTCAAGGTGGTCTAAATAATATGAAAGATCCTTGATATTTTTAATGTGTGTATTACAATAATGGTGAGAAGTGTCAAAGTGACATCAAGCTATACAGTACTAAGAGCTCTCCATAAACAAAAAAGAACTCTTGACCTAAATTATAGTTCAAGAAAGCAATACCAAAAAGAGATACATCTAACAAGTACATCAACTTTTATGCAAAGTGAATTAAAGCATCTGTAACTTTCCCAAGGTCAAAATGGAGGTATGTAATATGTACTGCTTAATAATGACAAATGTCTTCTACTAAGCATGTTCTATTCTGATCATTTTACTCAGTTCAGTCATCTTTACTGGAGCTGAAAAGCAGATATTCCATCACAACAGACAGATCCCAGTGACACTACTCCTGAAATATACATTTTTCTTTTAGAAAGTGATGACACACCACTAAAAATCCCAAACAAACAAAACCCTCAAAGACTCACCTGTCCAATGCCATTCGCAAAGCACTTTGTCACTGAGGAAGAGGCAACACTCATGCTCCAGAAATTCCCAAATTCTGATGCAAAGAATTGCACACAGTCAGGCTGAGGAAGCTTTTGTCCTTAAGCAAAAGCATAAGCACTTTCAGAAAAAGAGGAAAAGGGAGCAGGGTACACAGATTCAGGCTGCTGAAAGAACTTTCTACAGCTTGGGAAGGGGATAATTTTGTGGAGTATGTTTATACCAGGAAGAACCACTCGGATTTCCACAGAAATTATTTGACTTCACTATTGTGAATACTTTGAAATACCATCTTTAACTATCTTGAAATGCACTCCTTTGGCACTAGAAATATGAAAACCCAACATGGGCCATGGGAGAGGTGCTATAAAAATTTCCACGTGGATAATTTTTTAATCAGTATCCTTTGTTGTTAAGGGATAACAGCCATTAGCAAGTCATCAAATGGAAGCAGAGTGGGTCACAGTCACAAAAATGTCACAGTAATGATAAAAAATGAGGAAGACGTTAGCACCAACATGAAAAAGTAAATTCAACACAACCTTCTGAGACATTATTTAGTTTGAAAATACATTCACATCCTGTGAATGACTAAGAGCCTTGGGAATTATTAAAAAAAAAAACACAAAACAAACAAACAAAAAAATCTCCACTCCCGCCAACAAACGAAACATACGTTTTTGGTTTTTTTTGCAAGGACTAATATCCAAAAAGTTTGAACATAGGCAGAAAGCATCAAGACAGTTTTACTGACAGAGTGAAGGTATAAGAAATAAGTAATGCATCCAGGTATATTATAACATGAGCTGACAGCTCAAATTGACTCCAAATTATCATCTGAGTTTTTTGTTTTGAAAAGTATAGCATCCAGATGCAAGAAGAAACAGAAAAAAGAAACACATAAACACCATTCATGACGCATAGGCTCACTAACTAAGGGATCTTATTGGATGAGTTATCCAAAATACCAGTATCTCTTTCTGTTCAGATTTTAACTGACCACCTCCCTCCTGAATGGACATTCTTGTTCAATGGCAGGGCACAACAGGAAGTTTCTACAGGTGAGATCACTTCTGATAAAATGCAAGGCTGGAAGCCTGTACAGCCTAGTTCTAAACCAGATGTTTCATCTGGGTGCACTTATGACACAGTATGACTCCCTGAGCATTTGTCTTCAGCCAGAATCATAAAACAGGGGCTGAGGAAAGTCTCCTGCCTTCAGGGGCTGAGTTGCTTAACTGGCACAATCCAAGAAACTGAATTTCTACCCATACTCTGTAAATGTGAAGTGAGATGTCTGTTCTCCTGTGGACTGTATATTGGCTCCAATCTTCTCCCACACAACCTCTTCAAGCTGGATAGGAACTGCACATTTCACAAACTCCCTACCCTTCAATCCTTCCGCTGTCACTTTCAGTTTTCCTTTTCTTGGTCCTTTCACCTATCCTTTCTCTACTTAAATTCACACTCTATTGCACATAACTATGATCATACTGGCCTCTCTTCCTTTGTTTTCTCTTCTTGCATACCGAATCTTTTTCCTTTTTAGTGATGCTTGAGTTAGCAGCTGGGTTTTTCGTTGTTTTTTTGGTTTTTGTTTTTTTTTCCCTTTTTCCCCCCTTCCCCTGGGATTGCACAATACCTCATCCTGGAGTCTGGGTTTCAGTATATCTGCAAAACATCAGATCAATGGCACCCACTTCAGAGCCAGCTGGAAAGAAAACACACTCTTGCATCAGCATAACTATCTTTCAGACCACGGGAAAGGAGAAAGTTGACAGAATGGAACCACCCAGCACAAAAGAATCCATGCCAGGGCTATTTGGACGTGGAAGATGCATGTGAGATGCTGACCGAGGGCTCTGCACTGCACTGGGAGGATTGTTTCTGTGGTCAGGCAGCTGGATTTGTGTTGTAGGACACAGTCTACTATAGTAAAATTTTTCTGAAGCAGATGGATGTTGTTATTCAACAGAGACCAGTCTCTCAGAGCATGGTGACAAGTAGTAGCTCATTTTTATTTCAGCCTTAGGTGTGAAAGTCATTTAAACTGCTAAAGTGACACAAGACATAGGGTTAATTTTTCTTGGCAGCCAGCCTTCTTCTTTCACAAAGTCATCAAATTGTGTGCATGTGCTATGCAGAGTTGGCATGTGTTCAGACACATCAGAATTAGAAGTAGATTTACACCTGTTAAAATCCATCCCAAAGGTTTGCAGGTTCACAGATGCACAAAGTAATTCAAATATTTCTGAGACTCTGTAAGTATATATATATATCTATATATATATATCTACTATAAACACAAGCATATGCTCCCAAAGCTGCGTATGAACAAGTGCAAGATAGACAGAAGCTTGGCTGAAAATTTCCAGGCATGGGATAGAAGAAAAACAACACACTCCAGCTCCAGGAACAGTGCGCTGCAGCAATGGCTTTGCTGTCAAACCTCCACCTATGCCATTTTCATGGAAAATTCCATCCGTTTGCTCTGCAGCTTCCAAAGCTCATAGTTCTAAAAACATCACAGGAATTGTGTAGGTTATGTTACTGCAGTTCAAAAATCACAGCAACATCTGAGAACAACTTCATCCTGAAACATTAACTCTGAATCCTGTTATATTTCATAAGCATTCCGTATAGGTTATATTTGTGTTGTATACATGACATCCTCCCTTTCTCAATCTGGATAAAATACCGATCTTGAAATTTTAATCTCTAAGGTTTTTCCTTGATACCTCAGCTACCTTTCATCACATGCATTTGCATATATATTTTCTTCAGGGCATCTGAGATGTCCCCATTTTATCCCTTTGGGACAACAAGCTCACATAGGACATCCTTTCTGTAAGGGGGTACTCAGTCAGCTAATCCAAGTTCTCTGGAGACATTTAAAGCACTGATAGCATCAAGTAAGATCATTCCAGGCACCTGTTATGAATTTTGAAGCAACCTAATTTAATTAATCATTGACTGAAGTAATTTGGATTTGCTCAGTCAGATTGGCATGTATTTCCTCTGATTTTCTTGAAACAAGTTTGTTTGGACTTCAATAGATTCATAGCACTGCAGTCTGCCACCCTTTCGGCAAAGTAGCAACATACTGCAATGCACGACAGGATGCAGATTAATTCCCACAAAAACATGACTGAGCTTCTAATTGTCATACAGAAAACAGGTAAGAATCACATTATTTTTAATACAACAGACATGCATATGCATTTTTTAATTTCAAAATACTATTCAAATTAGGTTATTTCGACATTATTATTAACTAAATAAAAATATCAGAGTGCAAAGCTATTTGACTAAGCTTTCCCTAATGTAATGATTATTCCTGAGGGCTATTTCACTATTATCTACCATTCAACCCAGTTTCCCAAAGCACTGATCCTCTGAAACTGCACAGAAGCCAAAAGAAACTGCAGATACTGTGTCCTTGGAAAACTAGGCCAGCTGTCTTTCTGCAATTCTTCAGCTTCACCTCAGTTTAAGTCTGAGGTACCCTTAAAAGAAATCACAACGCAAACTCTCTTTAAACAAATGGTACAGCCCTGCTTATACAGTACTAATTTAGGCTGCCCTGATAGGCTGGATTCCCCCCAAAAATATAGGACAAACCTACCAAAGTGAATGGGGCTTCCGTGTGCCCAAATTGTAGGTGACATTACAAGATAGCTTTTGTTGAGCAAGCCAGTTCACTGGGGAAACACTGTGCACTGGCACACAATGAAACATGAAGAGCAAACATCCAGGACCAGATGAAATAAAACCAGCTGAATGAGATGGGCTCTGCAGTACATCCAGTATACTCCCATAGCCACAGAACATTTTGGCACCTAACAGTACTCAAATTTAACAGAAAACTGAGACAATTTACTTTGTCTTTTAAACATATAAGGACTCTCACCTTGAAAAAGTTTTCTGGATAAATGAAGCCATCACGTCCATAACAATGTACAGAATTATTCCCATGAATCCTTCACTTTACATATGTATGTCTGGCCTGTTGGGCTCAGCAAAAAATAGTGGTGGACATCACTCAACATTTGCCAGTTTAAAAAAATCATAATAACTGTGTTCTTAAACAGAATGTTGAAAGTTTGGAAAGGCAGTTTTAATTGAATTAAGCAGAGGGCCACTTTCTGTAAATGAGTCAGTTCATAAAGTCTGCTCTTTTGCACAACTGTAGAGCCATACTAAACACCTGGGAAAGATATCATAATGACTACCAAAATATTTAAAATTCCAGTAAGGTATTTTTTATGTCTCCTTTAGAAGCAAGTGATAAATAATAAATTTATATAAATAAATCTATAAATTGGTTATATAAAGTATTGTCTAGACAGACAGACAATGTAGCTGTGTAGCTTGAGTTTGCTGTCTGCTCTACAATATTGCCGGCTAAAACAAGAACCTTAACAAGTGCCTTCACTTAGCAAAGAGGCAGTACAAGAAACAACCTCCCCTGCTTTCAATGTATCTCCAATTATTTAATCAGGATACTATCTGACTATTTCTGTATTTTGCACACATTTCTAGGTTTTCATGCCCATTGGTCTACTGAGCATGTCAGCTATCTCCTTTCATTTCATTGATTTCAGGGGAAAATATAGTGGGTACACAGTGGTTAAGCAGACTTAGTAAAAGATGAACAAAAATGATTGATCTTAAAATAACTTAATCTTACATTTCCTCTTCTCAATTTCATATTTTTTTCAGATATAAAATAAGATCATTAAGAATTTTCTTTAAAAAATTTGCTCCTGAGATGGAAACTTGAGAAAGAATAAAACTGACTGGACTTCTACAAAAAACACCACACATGCAGGTAAATGAGTGTTTAATTTGGCATCTCAAATCATTAAATATACGTTGCACATGAGAAAATAACTACTTTAGAAAGGAGTATAGGTTTCATATAAAAGATAAGTCACAGAAAGGAAGAGCCTGCATAATGAACTCAATGTCAAATCCTACAAGCCAAGAGCTTACATCCTTCAACACCATTGTGAAGAATACAGAGCAGCAAAGAATATTCTGTCTTTAGTGGGTTAATGGCTGCACAGGGCAGCCATTCTCAAATGCATCACAAAAAAGATGTGAGTACCTCCTGAACCTAGAAAAGGACCCTTGCAGAAAATTTCTGCCATCTTTGGAAATAAATTGAACCTTCAGCCAAGCAATTCTAGCCCATAATTGTAAATAAACACATAAGATTGGCAGCAACAGAACTGTGAAATACAGTAGCTCCACATAAAGAAATCGGCAAAAAGGTAACTCAGTATTTTGTTGTTGGACATCTCTAACATCAGGCACACAAGCGCTCTTCTGCCTACCCCTCCCAAACAGTTCATTTGTTTCAGTCAGCATTGCTGGCTCCTGACAAGAGAAAAGCTGATTAATGAGACAAGTGTTCCTTACCAGAGCCAGATTTGGATCAAGACTGAAACTTGAGATGCAATGAAGAGCCAGAGCAGCTTTGTCACAACCCTTCACATAATCTTCTATTTCCATAAATGAAACAGAGTGACATAAAGACCAGCACAGAAATACATCTTGCAACCTCACATCCACTTGTTGAGGAAGACAGATATCCTCGCTTTTCCTTACAGAGCAGTGGACACCATCCATCCATAACAACTCACATAAAGAAGAGCACAAAATACAAACCACATCTGACATTACTAGCTGTGAATCCAAACACAGAGATTGCAAAACAGCATAACAAATTCTGGTCATTTCAATCACTTTGAAATCTCAGTATGAAAAAACAGTATGTTTAATCTTAATTGATTAATCTTCAATCCTCAGTCCACAGCAGCTTTATGAACAGAGATAGAGATGTGATCATTCCAATCTACTCAGCGCTTGTCAGGCTGCACCCACAGTACTGTGTACAGTGTTAGTCCCTACAAACCAAGAAAGATGTGGACATAATGGAAAGGTCCAAACAAGGCCCTTAATGGTGATGAAAATTCTGGAGAACCTGCCCTACAAGGAAAGACTGAAGAAGTTGGAATTTTCTCCCTGAAAAAGAGAAGGCTTGGGTGGGAACTCATAACAGAATTTCAGTATTTAAATGACAGTCAAAAAGAGGATGGACGCTCTCTCTCCATGAGGAACCACGTGGAGAAGACAAGGTGTGAGGAGTACACTGGGAGATGCTCCATCTTGACAGGAGAAAAAATTACAGTGAGATGAAGAATTCACTGCAACAACCTCCCCAGGAACATGATGGAGTCCTCATAGCTGGAGGTTTCAAGATGTGGACAAGCTTCTAGATAATCTCACCATGACTCCCCTTCCCAGGAAAGCTTGGACCAGAGGGTCTTTCAAGATCCCTTCCAACCTGGGCTGTTTTCTGATACTATGATTAACGAGTTTTGCAAGAATATGTCACAATAAAGGTTATAAGTATGCTCATACAAGCTGATGATACCAAAAAGACATGGAAAAAAAACAACAATGTAGTGACAAAATGAGTCACAAGAATGCTAAACTAATATAACACAATTATATCAGAGAATTTAGCTCCTGTTCAGCTATTTTCAAAATAGACATTTGAAATTATGATTGCCACAACTCTGCTTTTGCAGTGCTTGTTGTTTAAGCAAGTTCCAGATCACAGACACTATACTTAGCACAGTCCAACAAAGATCAAGTTTTATCTAGCGATAGGTCTATATATACAGTTCTAGAGCATAAAAATGATATTAAGAAATCTCATTAAATTTATACTCATTAAGTCAATCTACAAGGAAAAGTGGCCATCTGTACTCCTAATAATCACTCGCCAAAATCCCTGTAGACTATATGAAACGAGTTCATTCTTTGTAGAGAATTCTGAGAGATGGAAAAGCCATTGTTCCTATTACTAAATGACCACAACTCAAAATAATGTGACCTTAAATATTCAAGATCTAAAAATTCCAAGAGCAATTCAGTTAAGAGGCTTTTAAAATACCTGCATTGCTCCATGTATTCTCTGAAGCTGCAGTGTGAAAGTGACAGGAAATCCACTTCTGTATTCAAATAACATTATTATGTGATATCAGGGTTTGGAAAGGTGAATATGAAATAATTTCATGTCTTCAGATGAAATGAGGGGAAACAAAAGAAGACCCCCCCCTACAATTTTTCAGGTTCTCTCATATAATACTGTAAAAAAAGTGCTTTTGTATTGTAACTAACTGTGATAGCACTTAACATCAGATATTCTGTGCTCTTCTTCCTCAGAGAAAGCATTTTTTGTAGCAGAATAGACAGTAATACTCGCCTGGGAATGGCCTTATTACCATTTTGCATAGGACTTGTGTCTTATCATAATAATCATAATGACATATATTCCTTAGTTTTACAAACAGAAGTTCAAAACCCAAATCCTTTATTCATCTTGTAGTTCTCATTTTTGTGTTGTCCATCCAGAAGAAATTTAGCTCACCAAAATAAAGCTATTATCAATTTTCAGTATATAACATTACTCTGACATGTTCTTTCATCTTCCCTACTCTACTTCATGTGAATTTTATTATCAACAAATTGCTTACTATTTTACTTAAATCATCTCCTCTCTATTACATGTTAACATAAACAACATCACATCATTTCCTCTCTCTTACATGTTAGGATAAAAAGATAGACCATAATAAATTCTCAGCCAAGAGGTCTACACCTGCTTTAAGCTCTTTTCTGTGCAGTAGAGAATTAGCAGCATTGGCACTTAAAGGAGAAATAAGGCATTATAAAAATTTTGTACTAAATGCTACTGGCTCAGGAAATGAGAGACCAGCTCATTAATACAAGGATCTACCCTAAAACATAGACATAGCTTCCTGCTCAGGCATCTTCAAATAATAAATCAAGTGGATATTGCTAAGACTATTTCAAAGATGTCAGCAACATAGAAGAGGTCAACGGTTTACTTGTCAATATTGTTAAAACAGAGCTTTAATACTGATCACAATAGATGGAATTTTTACATAGAAACCTCTACATATTGTCATTAATCTTGCTTGACCTGAAACAAAATAACCTGTAAATATGTAAGCCCTATTTCCCCCTTTATACCTTCTCTAAATTTGTTGTGTTATTTTTATTTTTGTTCTTTGCCTGGGCAAAGCAGAGGTCATACTTAAGCACACTTAACCACCCTGCTGAAGAGAATACTAATGTGCAAGTAACCAAGAGCAGATTTATTTACATAATTTAAATCCATATCAAATACAGTTAATTCCCCAAGCTTATTTTACTTTTTATATTTATTTTATATAATGATATATCATTATGTAGTTTCTTACAGCTTTTTTTCTCAACATTTTAGTAAGAACAAAACACTATATGCTTAAATAAAATTTCCCCTCATCTTGATTGACTTGAGGATCTTTCCATCAGGAAAGGAAAGAATAAAAAAAGAGGTAAATGCTAATTACAGCTCTGATCCTCTTTGTTAGAAGTTTGGGAATCAGAGCTGCTTTTGCTTAATAAAGTAGCTGCAGAATAAAAATCCTGCTCATCTAACATCAAAACTTTCAAAGGGGTGAGGGTAAAATATTTAAGAAAGTTTTCCCATAATAGCCACTGGCAAAAATCTTAATTATGCTGAAACTCTGAGATCTATTTTGTCTTATTTTTTTTATCATGAATCTTCATTCTCAAACAGACACGGTTGTTTGAAAAATTGCAATTACATTATCCCTTCGTGCCTCTTGATCTTATGCAGACTGCTCTCATAGTTAACATTTACAAGAGAGCAACAGCCTCTTCATCTATAAAACATCCAAGTTTTAACAACATTATGTATGAAGGTGAAGTTCATTATGCCACGTGGGAGCTGAAAATCAGGATGTATCTTAGCAGTAGCTACATGAAATTCTGCATACTTGCTTTTATGTCTGGATTTACAGAAGCTGTGACAATTTTAAAATCAGTTAATGATCTGGCACAAAAGATCATTCTCTGAAATGATTCTGCAGCATGACTACCCCAAAAGAATGGCTTCCTCTCCAGATACAAGTACCCACAGATAGGCAAAAATGTATTCTGCCTTACAAGCCACACCAGGAGTGCCACAGTGAGAAGCTGCCTGGTTTTTACATCAGCAAGACCAGACTCATTTTTCCCTATTCTCGTCAAACTCTAGCTTCTTTAAAAATGTCTATCAGCCAAGTGTGATAATGCCTATTGTAATTCCAGATGACTTCCAAGTCATAAGATTTGAGAAATAAATAATTTAATGCAGATGAACTATATTTCAGTCTTGTCTAGATTATACAGTTACTATGTATTCATTGATTCTACACCCATACAAATTAAAATACATATTGAAGGTTAAGAGAGTGAATAAAATCTTAAGAGTTTATTTTTCAACTCTATACTACTTCCCTTTCTCCTTGACTGGAGACAAACAGAACTGTCCCACAAACTCATCAGTTGAGTTTAGAAACCATTAACTCAATCTACAAGGTCATCAAGATAAGAACAAAGTCAATAGGATTGTCCTTCGGAGCTCTTTTCAGATATGATTAATAAGTGTCTACAGCACAGTCTTACATACTGGCTCATTTTTAGTCAAATATTTACCCTGATTGCAGTGCAACTTCTGGTTTGCTTTACAAGCTGTCAGTGTTCTGGTTTTGACTATAGCACCACTTTGTGCATCTGGTGGGACCACACGGCTGTAAGGCCATGCTCAGTGTACATAACACCCCAATCAAGCCTGGGTATAACGCACAGCTTACTGAAGAGAATGGGAAAGTAACGCTCAAATAATGGAAGACGGCATCTGGATATTATAATTATGACCAACCATCTAAGCCAGAATGAAAATCTACACTAGGGTTAATGTTAACTCATTAAACAGAAGTGCAGAAATTAACTCTCTTGGCCTGCAGCCAATGATGACCCCTCTATTGCACAGCCTGAAGGAAGGCCTGCACTCTGAACACACTAAAACTTGCTGCACAGATGTGTGGTGGGAGAACTCTCATCACTAGACAATGACAAGCCCTAGCATAGCTCACGATTGGATGATGAACTTTTAAGCTCTTTGCAAAGCAGTCCCTCCACCCTCTTGTCAATCCTTCTGCCACTAAAAGTGAGCATCAACTGATTTTTTCACAAGCAGATCACACCTTCCCTTTCCCTGACATGGGAAATTTCTGTCTGATGGCCACACCATTATAAACCTTTTAATGCTGAAAATATAAACAAGCTCTGCAAACAGGAGCATCTTCCCTTTAATAAAGTCAGAATGGTGGTACTGCCTGTAAAGGGACTAAGTACCAGCAGTGTCAGCACAGTGTGCCTGCTTATCATGTGCACACCCTGAAACAGCTACTGCTGAGCTAAGTTTAATGACACACCAGAGAAAACATGTGAGAAAGAGACAGCAACACCTGCCATGGATGCAAATTGGCCTACCTAGCTTCTATTTTCAACAGTTTGGTTCTTAACTGCTATATTTGGAAAAGATAGAAGAAAAAAAAAAACAAAACAGTTTGCCTTTGGGAACCATGAAGAATGTTAAAATACCTATCCAAAACAAGTGATCCAGACAAAAATTAAACTCACAGGAGTGGCTATACAGGTTTCCTTTGGCATCATGGGAAAACCAGGGTTATCATCTAGGCACAGGTCATTTCACCTGTGCAGAGAAGCTTTGCAATCTGTTGAACCTGAACAGATGCAGAACAGCCTTTATCTAACACACTAAACAAGGAAGGCTATCACTGCTTCACAAATGCAGCTAAGGACCATCCCAGTCATCTTTCAGCATAAAAAGGACACAAAAAGGGTCAGCAATATCCAGTACCCCAGCTGAAGCCATCTTTGTTCACAAGTACTGTCTGGAGGGAGTTTTCCTGAGAGCATGTGAGTCTGAAACTCCTCCAAGATGCCGACAACAATAGCCAAGTCATTCTCAGCTGGCAAAAGTGGAAGTAACTTTAAGGCTTGCCAAGGGCCATAAAGGTCATTAATGAGGCTGAAAAAACCAAACATCCAAAGCCCCACCACAATGCCACAAGCATGAGACACAGACATGCTCAAATTTGTTACACCTAAAGCCCCTCACCACACTGAAATACATCCTATACCTTTATGTTTTTTACTTTTTAAAACCTTCCTTGCAATTTCCTCCTGTACACAGGAGACAAGAACTGCAAGTAAAAACTTCTCAAAATATCTCCAAGCAATTCTAAGGGCATTTGCTATGACATTTGCTTATGGTGGCAAGGAGCAAATAATTTCATAGATAGAATATTTTATGTGCACTTGTTTAGCTTACATATATGACTGAAAAGTAGTTATCAAATAATTTTTCTTGGTTGGAAGAGAAAATTATAGTTTTATTTACAGCTACAACATAAAATTGGCAAGCAAAACTGCTAAAGCATCATTATTTACAGGTATCAAAAGTTTGGGCCTTTGACTTTCAAAACACTTTCAGATGTTCCTCCAAAAAGTGGGCTTTTTTAGTAGTTTATGCTAATTTTACAAAAAATGTCGTATTTTAAACAGCTGAGAGTAAAATGCCACATTATTTTACGAAAGACTTCCAGGTATTGCATATATCAGTGACTTCAACTAGCCTGTCTCTTCCACTCCTGCTAGACTCTGTCATCCTGAATTTTGCATATTCTGAAGCAAAATTCCAAACTTCCTCTGCTTGGACATAACAGGATATAAACTGAATTAAGAACCAAATAATTTATGCTGATTTTATGAATATATACAACTCCAATTGTAACTCCTTGAAATAATGTATCACTCCTGAGATGTCTAGTGTATCACTTCTCTGCCCACCTCAGTTTTGTACTCTGGAATTATTTTTAGTTATTTTTTTAATGCTACAAGTCCATATACTATGTCAAAGGACATATATCTCTGTAAAAATGATAAAATTAAAGACTGCTGATTAAACCCATTACACAAAAGACTAATAACCAAATAGTTTCTCACAAAAAAAAAAAAATAAAATCATGCTTGGAACAACATTTTTAATGTAGCAAATAACAGATAAGGAACTTCTTCAGTCTTAAAAGCCCAGTTATGAAGAAACAGGCTTTGAATCAGTTCCACATGCCCATAAAAATGCATGCAGAACTTTATTTTTACATTTCTTTTCTGTAATGTTTTATTCTACTTATTTTGAATACCTCCTTGGGATATGTTCTTTAAGCCACTTATTTTGTTGAGTAACATTCATGTACTTTAAATGTTTTTACTCTCAGACGTTGCTTAGGATTTACTTCCCTTTTCTGGTTTTTTCATTACTGAAGTATTTTAAAGCATTTCAGAAGTTTCCTGAGATACAATTTTTAGGTCCTCCTATAAAAATAGCAGGGCCTTTTCTTATCCTTTTCTATACTACCTCAATCTCTCAACATTTGGAACAGCTGTGTTCTTCCTAGAATTGCTAAGATTTTATTTGCTTTTGGTTTATGAAATTTATTAGGTGTGAAATATTTTATTGCCTTATTTACCGGCTTCAGTGTCCTATTCTAGGAAAACAGGCAGATCAGCTACAGGCATCCCTAAAGACAACAATATTAATGACTCCAGCTGATGTTCCTATTTTTCCAGCCAATGGAAATGTGAGCACTGTTCCTGCAAGCAGCATGCTTCCTGAAGCACTGCCCCAGCATACTCCAAGTGTTCACTGCCTGGAGTGAAGCCAGACATACATCCTGGCCTGTTGCACAGAACGGCAAAAGACACATTTTGATCATCACTTACCAAAGAAAAAAAAAGTAATTTATATTTTTCATAAGCAGGAGTACTCAACATAAAACCTAAATTTCCCTCACCCAGAAATATTAAATCAGTCATTAAATTATCAAATTAAGAACTGAAAAGGAAATTTAGGCAACAAATATCTATGACCAAGAAATTCAGTTTCCCTCTTTAACACAGAAAAACAGGTTCAAAACCTGAAGAAAAATATTGTGCTACTACCTCTTGCCAATTACTGTGCCATCCCAGTGTGCCACAGAGCCCTATTAGCAGTCACTCCAACACCCTTGACAGTCTATCACAGATATTTGCATTTCATTTATCTATGGTATATTGACCAAATAAATATGTAACACCATCCCAATATGTCCAGAGCAAAACATAGCTTAACAGCATAAGACAGATGAAAAGAAGGAACAGGCACTGTATAAGGACACTGCTTATGATCATTACACTTCTGTGTTAAAGTCTCCAAATTTAACTAAATTATATTTTTGTTGAAGTATAATGGAAGTTTAAGATTCAGTGAGCATAGTTTGGACTCTCTGCATTTAACATTAAGGACCTGCCTGGAAACCTGTGAGTTTGCAACATGCACCACAACTTGAGATGGGAAGAGATCAGAGAGCTCCTGCATCCCTATCCCCTCCTTCACAGCCTGTTAGAATGCACACTCATTTTCTGAGGGTGGTTCCTTGACTCATTCTTCCTTTTCAAAAGCAAATGCCCTCATGGCTGAGCTTTTCTCGCAAGGCAGGGAAAGAAAACAGAAGCTTACGTAAGCAAGAACACCAAATTTTATAGCTGTCTCATTAATATATCGGCTACAGCATGGTTAGCCCAATTAAAAAAAAGACAATCCTGCCTAAGTCAAAGACTGTTCAACAGGACAAATAAATTTAATATGCAGCAAAACAGATTAATGTTCAGGAAGCTCCTCTTCTTGTTTTGTTCATACATTAGACATTTTTCTACTGTGATATAATCAAGTGTTGCCAAACAAGCATTCATTTTCATGGGAAACACCAAGAAAATTTTGCACAGCAATTTTTCCTAGAACACTCTATTCTTCTAGTTTGCACTATTGTCTTAATGACTTATGTTTCAAAGGCAGATTTAAAAATGTTGGGAATAAGTCTTTTCTATAACTCTTTACAAGTCTAGCACAATAGAACTGTAGCTCTTAAGACATATATGTAATACAAATAATCATTCATTTCATTATGGCAGCATAAAAAAAAACAAGCTCCAAGCAAAATACTGCTTATTTGTAAAGATGATCATGACTAATCCTATGCCAAGATAAGACCAAAGATTTTTTTTTTAAAAAACAACCACTATAAAAAACTACTGCATAACCTAAAATCTTGTTTAAATTTTCTTTTTGCTACAAGGCTATATTTAACAATTAAGTGATTTTTTTCTGTCATGAAATCAAGACCTAAAGTACCTATGAATTTGAGATTCCATTACTGGATGTGAATTTTAGGCAGGTATTTTTCATTATAATTCAGCATATCAATTCTTTTTTTTTTTCCAAGGCATGTTATTAAACCTCCATGCTCTACATCCCCTCCAATTCTTATTACCATTTTCATACCCTATGGTGAGGCTGACAAAAAGCAGTGTAGATTTGACAACCATAAGCACAGGAATCTAGCAAGAAATTACTATGCAAATGTGTCTGGGAGAAGATAACGTTGATAAATATTTGCTGATGGGCCTTTTGCTCCAGTAGGTGGCACATTTATAATGAAAATTTAACAGTAGTTTGAGCCAAAGATCAGAAGCCTCAGATGTACATGCCACTGAGAGTTGACGAAAGAGGAAAAACACTTCCACGTGTTGTCATTTTAGAGGAACCAATCCAAGCTCACCAAGTTTGTGTAAAGTTGGAAGGAAAATCTTTTCTTCTTTCTATAAATGCTTTATTCACAAAAGAAAACAAAACCAAAAAACACACATATTTTTTCTCAGTAGTTACTAGCAACCTCAATTAAAAAGATCCATTAAAAAATAATAGTTGTTTACAAAAGAAAAAAATCAAACCTTTGAAGTTAGACTTTAGTTAATTTTGCAGCTAAAGGAATGTAAACTACAGGAAAGTACACCACATTTTTACTTCACTGTAGAGAAAAATCAGTTACAAACCCTGATACTAAAAGAAAAATCTAAGAGAAGGGAAGAAAATATTACCATGTGATTACATAAAATTTGAACTAAAAGAGTGTAAGATCATGTTTCAGAAAAAATAAGTAACTAATCTGAGGTAACTCCATGATTTCAGAAGGAGAAAGTAGAAAGAAAGGTTACACAGCAGGAGAAAAAGCAGGCAGTTCAGTAGTGACCAACTTTCCCAGACATTCAGTGATGTGCAAAAGAAAATTCTACTTCTGTTTTAGTTTGAGCATTTTCACTTTAGATACTGCTACAAAATAATGTTCTTCTTTAATTCAAGCCATGTTATTTCTGGATTTATTCATGGACAGCACTCTCAAAATCTTGAATACAGGTACACATACCCTGACCCAGAAGTGAGAAGAGCTTAGATAAAGGTCAAGTTTCAAACAAACTGCAGAAATAAATTCCAAGCAATACTGAAATTCATAGAACCTTTTCATTCCCACTTCTGTGGGAGAAAGTTTAGTATCAAGAAAAAATTTAAAAAGCCATATTCTGGCAGCACACTCTCTAGAATCAGAAATACTGAATACCAGCTTGCAAAGTATTAGAAAGATTAGTATTAGCATTATAGTCACAGGCTTAGGAGCAAGCCTGTTAACAGCACATCTTGTCAAGACATTTCTGTGCAACCCAACTGTAAGCATTTAACCTTAAGTAAAAGGGTAAAACAGGAAGGAATTGGTTGTCCAAACAAATTAGCATGCTTATGCTATGCTTCCCACTCTTCCCACAAAGTACAGAAAGAATCTTTGTGGATAGATGGATGTAGCTGCTGGGGACATGCTCCAAAGGAGGTAAAGACATTCCAAGGATAATTGTCTGAATATAACTCTGGATGATATTGTCTCTAAACAATACAATGAAGTGAGAAAAAGACAACAGCTAATGAGCATGACTGTCAGTCCTAATGTACGCAAAAAAGATAAAAACTCAACAAAATTATTTACATGGTTAGATTACAGATATTCTTGTCCCAAACTCTAGGTAAAACTGTGAGGAAACATCTGTCAGGTAAATCATATACACAGTGTCTTTACAAGCTGATTAGATTCTATATTCTCCACTTTTTGGCCTCACTGAAGGTATGCTTTGGATCAATGAAAGCTTTTGAAACTACTACCAAGAAAATCAGGCAACATGATAAGCACACATCACTTACAGGAAATCAGATAAAGCTATGCCAGCACAAATCCTACATCAATATTAAGCTAAAATATTATGCATTTTTTCTGTTTAAATTGGTAAAATAACTTTGAGTGACAAAGTTCACTGCACATCCCAGATGGTACCAAGCAGTGGACACAGAGTTGCTACATAGCTGCCTTTCAGTATTTAAAATACAGTATTAGAAACAGTCCAACCTCTACAAAGGAGCAAAACAAGCAGTCCATACTATAAGCAAGGAATTTGACCTGGAAAAATACTCTCCTTTCACTCTCTTTTCACAGAGAAAAGCTTGATCTTGCCAGCTGAAAATAACTAGAGGAGAGGAAAAGACAGCATAAGTCCAGAAAATCTTGAGAAGTATCAGTATCACGCTTCTTACTTGATGCAAAGAAAGAGAGCTTTATGAACTCACTCCTGCTTGAAAGAGTATTTGTTCCAGTTACAAGTATGTCATGCAGACTTTAAACACCAAGACCCAACACACCACGACTGTGGAGGCAAAGTTGTCTTTCTGATTCATCAGCGAGTCACTGAGGCCACTGATGTAAAATCATGTTATTAAAAAAGTAATACATAACCTTTTCAAATGTTACACAATCTCTGCTTGTAATTGCATCCTTAATACAAACAGTGTCAGGCTTGAAATCAAGATTCCTTGCCATTTTATGAGGAGAATGTATCTAATCATGGAGGTTCTATAATAGTAGAGAGGAAAAGGGACCTCTTAGCACATAATTAGAAAATTCAAATTAGCAGTAAGATGCAGTTCTTAACTGCAAAGGTAAAGGGTTCTTTAAACAATTCAACAGCATAACAAATAAATTCATCACATCCTGAAGTCCTTAAATTGAACTTGAATGTGTCTCTAAATAATGTGTTCTAGTTCAATTGCAGATTTATTGGACTTAACAGCAAACAATGGCATATTTGGGAAAGCAATTTCTTCTCCTGAGGGAATTAATGCTTTGAGGTTATTTTGTCCAGTGTTGTAGAATAGATAAGACTTTGTGATTCCTTCAGTCCTCAGAGTCTATGAGCCCCAGTGGATGCACTGATTCTTTGTTTATACCAGAACTGTCACACTAGACCATACATAGCTTCAAATGTGTTGACTTCCAAATTTCTTGGTAAGAAGTTAACTTTGATTAGTGTAACAATAATAATTTTCCCATTATTTTCAGTTAATTGGTAGATGTCCCTTCAGACCTCACTTTGCACTGGGAGCTGATTGCTCCACACCACAGCAGTACCATCATGTTCCACTAGCATTCAGCAACAACATCAAAGGGAAAAAAAGAAAGGGGGAAAAAAAGTTTCAAAGTGATTATGGTTCCTCAAAGGCTCCTCTTCTGCGTGTCTGCACTGTAACTGGCTGTGGTTCTACCAACTATGCAAATCCTGAAACCTTGAATTTGCATAACAATTTCTCCTGACCCAAGAACTCTATTAATGGGCAGTAAACAACATGTTCATGCAATAGATGGCCTAGAAAATAATATACTGTGTAAAAGGATTTCAATTTCTGGCCAGGTAGCACAGTAGCACAGCAGCTTCTTGCCATTTATCATCACTCAGCTGCCCACTAAAAGCTGCTATTCTCACACATTTTAGGATATGTAATTTCTAGCTACATGTATTTGACCACTCAAGACAGAATGAAATTTGCCACTTTTCATCCAGACTCCATGCATGCTCCCTGTCTGAGACTGAATGAGGTGCCCATGTATTTCTCAACTCCTAGTGTCCTTCCAGCAGTCTGCTTTTGCCACAGAGGGGTCGCTGTTGAACAAGCAAGGCAGATGCTCTTCGAGAGAGGCCGGAGCAGCTCCCCTGTGCACAGCACACAGCTGCCGGCTCTGAGAATTGATCACCCCGGGTACGGGATGGATGAGACTCCGAGCAGCACAACAGACTGCTGACCTGTAACCAGCAGAAACAACACAGCCCTGCTCTCCACTCTGCAGATATTCCATTTATGAATGACAATTCCTCAGATTAGGAGTCTTATCTTCGTTATTTAAAGCAGTTAAAACAGCTTTGATGCATTGCATCAACCTTGCAAAGGGATGACTTGAAGCAGTCAGGGTAGTGTGCTATCTATCAAAGCAACACCAAGCTTCCAAAGAGGAAAGCAGTATAAAGTAGAAATACTTTCAAAATACAGATAGCTTTATCTGCCCTATTCATCCACTGATTTCAAGTCTGGATAACCGTAACAAGTATTTTTGAAGCAAAACTGTAAAAATATGAAAAACAACTGAATTTAGTCTAAGGCAAAGTATGTGCCTGGCATTCCATCACCTACCAAGAATTTAAGCAAAAAACAAGCACATTAAGCATAGATACCATGCAATAACCAATAGCCAGAGGACAAGTCTAATATACACTTAACAGGACAATATAAACTCAAATATTTTTTCTGCAAAGGTCATCTGAAAATCTCTGGAACAAAGTTGATTTGTTTGTTTCAAGGAAGATTGAAAGCAAAAAAGACAATTTTGACTTGAAGGAGTAATATTCATTAGATAGGGTGAATTATTAAAATGAGTACGTGATTGCAACTGATAAAATAAAAGGATAACAATATTTTTACTTGTTTCTGCCAGATTTGTCCTTGTTTCTGTTAATAGCTATCAAGAACAATTATGGAACTACACCACTTTCCATTCTTCATAACCACGTTTAAATACCAAAACCTGGGGATGTTTTCATAAATATTTACTCCTCAGTCAATACACCCCTCATGTTCCAGCTTTGGCTCTTCTCAAAGTCTCAGCCTTAACTCAGCAGCCAAAGTGACCGAAAAGCTTAAATCCTATTTTCAGAAGTAACCTGAGTACACAGGAGCTAAATACTGTTTATGTTTCCTTAAAAAGAGCTCGCTACAATGATTACTTAATAGATTGATTTTTACTGTTCAGAACCTTACTAGAGATGTACCAGGCTCAAACAGTACCACTAACAAAGCTGGCCACAATACATGAATTGCAATTCCTGACAATAATCTTCAGTCCTTTCCATCTAGTCTGTTTTTTCTTGATGAAGTGATTTCTGTGTCTCTTTATCCAGATGTGCTGCTCTAAAGCCTATGAATCTTCCTCATCTCTTTATTTTCTCCATGTTCCACTTAAGTTTGATCGCCTGATAAAGCGAGCGCCTCAATTTCTGCTCATATTTAAATGCTCAGTCACAAAACATTTCAGGATGTCATCACTGCAAACACTCAAGGCTGAGCCAGAGGAGATGCACATGTGTGAAAACTTCGAATCCATCTTGAGCAGAAAACCAGACCATTTTAAGAACTTCCTACGTGGATTTCTTCCCTCGCCTTTATGTCTCCAATCCTACTATGAAATATCCTGAAGAAAATGGAGATCCCCAGGTGGAAGTTACAAACCCAGGCACTGTGTTTCAATTTCTGCCATCACAGAATGCTTGAAGCAAGCAAAAGGGAAACTCACACACCAGAGACCTGCTCTGTCTTTTCCAGCTCAGTAAAAATATAAACAGCACCAATATGACCAGCTAGCAAAACCAAACAAAAAAATTCCAAAACTGAACACACCACGGTAACCTCAGATGTCCCTTGAAATGGGAGCATCCTTTCATCCATCTGAACACAGATCTCCTACACCATCCCAAGCAACCCATACACTAACATGTGGTATTACCAAATGCATCATAACACAGATTCTTGCCTAGTCTGATGGTTTCACAAGTTGCTTAAAGGGAAAATTTTGTCCACCGAGCTTTCATACTCATATCCTTTCCCTCAAGTAGCTCCTGTAACACACTATATGAGATTTAAAACCTCAGTCCTTAAGGAAGCTGTATTCCTCTATTCACAGAGTATTAGAAAGACTTCCTCATCCTATCCCAAGGTCTGCACTGCTCAGAGACACAAACACTTCAGTATAGGTCTTGAACCTACCTAAGGCTAAGGAACTTAGCCTTTCATCTGCCCTGACTGCTGGTATCAATACAAAAGCACTCTCCTTACACCTCTGGAGATGAAAACACAGCAGCTTTCCTCACTTCCAACTAAAAAATAATTTTAGAAAACATCCTTACAGGAACAAAAAAGCATAAGTGAAAAAGGGAAGTTACTTAGCTCATTTTCCCTTCAGAGTCATGTTATGAGCACAGCTCAAAATCCAACAGAACAGAAAGCATATTAAAAAAAAAAAAAGACATTTCTTGGCTGAACACTCTGGGTGAGACCTCCAGACTTCTCTGGCTCTTTAACCTACAGACAGGAAAAAACATATAAACTTGAGCTTCAGTAGTAAAGCTTCAATGGGGCTGCAACAGTGAACTACAGCTCTCAGTGCACTCAGCTACTCTGGCAGGATTCATCAGTGACCTGCACTAAAAAAAAGCAAATTTCAAAATTTCCACCGAGAGCTTAGCTAGACTTGGATCCCAGAGTCAAGTGACTAACATGGAATTGCTCACAACATACCACTTCCCCAATAATTTCTTTTCCTTTTGGCTTAGCGTCCTCTTCAGAATCTCCTTGTAAAGTAATCTTGGCAGTAGAGAAGCTGCTACCCCCGAACACTCCCAAAGTGCAAAAGATCACCATACTTTAACACTGATGTCTTCCAAAGGAGAAGAAATTAAAATGTCAGTGCTATGTGATAACTGACAATCTGATACAGAAATGGCTAGAGAATGGACACAGAAGCAATAGAGCTCCAAAGCAGGAAGTGAAGTAGTTTTGTCCAGCACAACAAGCACACCAAATCTTGCCTCTCACTTGAAATACCAATATGAAATGGCAGAAGGGGAAACATCCAGCAATAAAGACACTTGGAAGAAGATGTAAGATCTTTAAGGGTAAAAGGACCTTGCAAAAACCATCTTGGGACAAAGAACCAATCAGATTGAAGTTTGGCAAGCTTCTAGTCATAATGATACAAAGAATTACCAAAAAAATAAAAGGACAAAGAAAGGCGTTCTAGCTCAAGTACTTAGAGAAATAAAACAAATTCTATATGCCATGGCAGCAACATGTCACACATTGTTTTCCAAACGTTCATCATATTTTCTGCCTGGTAGCCTTTAAACACACACTGAAGAATAGCAAGCAAATTTATTCACAGGTCCTAAAATGACAACAATATATATTTAAGCTGCCAGTATGCATCTCTTGCATGACTTCAGAAGCATTCAAACATGGTTTTGAAGGAGCTTTGTTGAAGTGGGACTGCTGTGCTTTCCAAGTGCCTGTGACAAAGGGCAGTTGTCTCCATAGTTTCTATTCCTTCTCCTCCATGAGGATGGAATAATAAAAAACAGGTGCACCAGCCTACATTTACTTCTTAACTAAACTTCTCTTCTGGGAACTATGACTTCCAGCTTTTTCTTATCCCAGGAAGGTGTAACAGTAGGTGGAACAGGATCTCTCCTCAGCACTTAACAGAAGAAACATTACAATCTTTAGAGCCAACCATATCTTGCACAAAAAAACAAAAAACGCAACATCAAATTTTGCTTCTTGCAGACAGAACTGAGAAAAGAGGCAAATACTGTATCAATAAAAAAGGCTTATTTCAGGATCAAGTCAGAATTGTGAAGACGTAGAGTAAAAGCAATGCAATTTTAAATTGCCTATATACAAGAGAGAATAACGTAGGCTAGAGAGAATAACCCAAGTGAAGTGCACAATGTCAACCACCTTAACCTTTCCTCAAGCATAGCTCCTAGTGAGGGAAGGGTCATAAATCTGGCATAGTTAGAAAAACAACAAAAATCTGCTGAGAATGAGACACAGGTTAAAAATAAGTTGGTTCATCAATTTATTAATTACATGCTTTAAAAAAGATTTTACAAAGGTTTTAATAGCAATATATTTTTACTTCTATAGATTCCTGAAGGAAAGGAAAAGCTTGTAACGTATTCTAAAGCTGCTATCTAAAAATCATCCTGAATGTTTAGGGTGCTTCATATACATTTTTCAAGTGCATCTTTACCTTCATCATTAAATAAGCACATAAGGAAAATTAGCATTGAGAGACACCAATTTTACATGTCATGCAAAAAAAAAGCTAACACAAAAAATTATGAAGTATAAAAAGGTAACAATTAATTTAATAATTTTTTTTTTAATGTCAGGAATGACAAATGTTTTCTGAAATACTACAACAAAATAATTCCAAAATTATATCCGCAATGTCAGGAGTTAGGTCATTCGGGAGAACTTGCTTTTATTTGCATCTCCCTAGGATCCCCACCACAAACTGCATTTTTGTTGGGAGGTGTTGTTTTGGATTTTGTTTGTCTTTATCTCCAAAGAACACCTTAGCAGAAGCTATCAGCTTTGACAGAACACCAAAATTCTGGCACTGAACCATAAATTGACCATTACCATAAAAAGAACTGGTAAATGAGAAACTATGTGCTCAGTATAAAACTAATTTCATGCTTTCAAAAGCACACAGTGGCTTCTAGCAAGATAGTGGCCCTGGGACTTGCAAAGACAGATTGGCTAATACAAATGGTGTGTGCTCCTGATGCAGTCTGCTTAGCCAAGCTTTACATGTACTGGCAGTAAATGGAAATTCTCGAATCTTCTGTCAAACAAATACACACTTATCTATAACTTTGGAGCTGAAAGCTATAAAACAGCTGCCTCATAAATATATTTAGCAGGAAAAAGCATGAGCTGTCCTAGTTCCTCAGAAGGAAAAAAAAAACCACAGCAGTCTTTACATAGTAAGCACAGACATTTCTATAGCAAGCAAGAAAAAAAAATTCAATATCTTTCCTTGTTTTATTAAAAAAATTTTGATCAGCATATACTAATATAATCATAGGAGGTCTCACCTCACCAACTCAATATTCACATAACAGCAATGCTTAATAAGTAACTCAGCTGAACTAATTTTTTTTTTTTTGCTATAAGTGAAATTCTCAATAAAACCCCCTTTTTTTAAACAGACAAGTACAAAGTCTGTTTAGTTTATGATAATACTTTCAAGCTTAAAGATTTACTACTAGAACTTCTCAGACTACCTTTAGCACAGTATCCGTTCCCTTAAATAAAACTTGGTGCACTAAATCTCAAATTTAACTGGTTAGGGAGAAGTGACAGTAATTTTATACCCTTCTCAAAGAAAGCTGTCAGTGCAAATGAATTACTGGAAGCTGTCCTGGGCATGACAGATCATAACTTTTAATATTAACAATGACAGACGTATCTAATATGTCAAATCCAGTGCACAATTTATTTCATTCTTTACTCTTCTAGTTTATCTGGAGAATCCGACAGCTCTTGTGTTTCACACGTCATTGCAACTATACTTTGAGATTTAACAAGCCAGAAAGCAAGCTCTGGTAAGACATATTTATTCACACTGCTAATAAGTTTCTTTCTACAACAATAACACAGCATCACTGACATTCAAAAAACATTTAAAATGCATAGGAAATCACCTACTGGAAAGATGCCCTCTGCAAACAGCAAGCAAGGAAAGGGAGCTTGCCACATATTTAGTTACTTTTAATACTGAAATGAGAAGGAAAAGGTGCATTATATGCCTTGCCATTTTTATTATCCTTTCCACTGGAATAACTAAAACAGAAATGCACTGCACATAAAAATAATGCCAAACATGTAAGCATCCACTCTTAATGTCGTAGCACAAAGCAATTCAGTGAAGTTTAATAATAAAAAACAGACTCACCTCTACTTGGAAGCCCACTCCACATTATGGCAATACTATTTAAGCAGGTTAAACAGCAACCAAGTTACATAAACAAAACTTCCAGTATGTGACCAATATGATCTACGGTGCTACAGTGTTGGCTCCAGCCCTGATCATCTGTGTGGCAGTTCACTGCTATACCAGAGCAGCCTCCAACCTTCCCAGATGCTGGCTTATTGCACTGCTCATTGAAAATCCTTCACACGCTGGCAACATTTTAGGGAAGGACAAGCACACTCTGAGTCATTTGTAAAGAAAGCAAAGCAATTTCAGTTCTGTATCTTCATGCGTACCGAAATACAGAGCACTGTCAAAGTAGAAGTCTGCCTGAATTTATGCTGAGAATCAGGCAACCCAAGCCTTCATTATCAATGCATGGAATCAGCTACAGAGATCAAATTCAAACAAACCATAAAAAAAAATAAAAGGATATGATTATGAAAGGCTCTACAGCTTCAGCTCCAAACCACACAGAACGAGGAATCATCTATCTAGACTGTGTAAATGTTAAAAATAGCTGTCTTTTCTACAACGAGCAGGAGACAGAGGAGAATCAGCAGCCTGTATTNATGATTCCTTACAGATTTTTAAAATAAGATTAATTCAAAATTATGCAAATGAAGTAAGCATTTTTAACCATGTAACAGACAAAGTCTATTGCATATTAAAAAACAGATTATCTATTAAAAATAATAATAAATATTTGGGTGAAAACATTTAGAATACTGACCCAACAAAGACCTATACAATTTAGCAGATTAACGATTTGTACCAAAATAAAATTATCACGAAAAGCATGACATTACATGACCAATGCCTTCATTCTTCCAAAATAACAGTAATTTTAAATTACTTACTATGAAAAATCTCCATGGCTTATTAAATTCATGCTATTCCTACTCCCACACGGACTTCTCACAATGCACATCTTTTCAGCTTTTTGGGTTCTTCACAGGTTTTCTTTCCCCAGAAAGGTAAGAGAGCATGTGTTGCTGTGCATACTCACACCCAGAGATACACAGCATAAGAGAGATGTAATCATAACCAGGCTTTCAAGAAATGGGAAGACACGGGAGTTTTTTATTATATTACCTGTACAGTTATCCAAAGATACTGCTGGGTCATGAGACAACTACAAGAGAAATTTTGACAGAACTGATCCCAGATGAGAAAAATTACTAAACAGAGAAGATATCAGTTTTCCTTCTACAAGGTAAAAATAATAAACAAACCTGACTTCATTATTTTGTTTCTTACAGTAGTTTTAATACAGAACTCATGACTAGAAATGCACATGGATAAAAATGTCTGAATTTACAGATCCGTTTTCATCTCAGCTAAACTGTGGATAATATCTTTCAGTGAGACAGTGAGGAAATTCTTGCAGCAACATCAACTCAACTGATTCAAGAGACTCCAGGCCATGCCCAAAGTGGTTAAACGACAAGGGACATGCTCCCAACTGAAGCAGAAGTTGTGTCACCACTACTCCTGCAGCCATTCTCAGCTTGAACCCATGGCTGGGGAGCAGCTGTATTTTTGGTCCTAGACTCCAGAACATCTGATTTTCCTGATGTCTTAAATGCTGCTTTTTTTACCACAGCGTAACTGCCCTTGAAGAGAGGTTAAACTGCCCAGGAAGGCATTTTGCTACGAGAACATATTTATGCAAAGCAGTGGCAAAGGGTCCCAAATGTACTGTCCAATTTTATTTTGGAATTTCCAATCTTTATCCTTCCACGTTCCACCCAAAGGACCACCCCTTACAAACAATTTTTTTTTTCCATAGTAGGTACATACTTTGTTTGTTTGCTTAATGTCATTCATGTGTTCCCACCTCCAAGAGAATGAAATGGAGTCTAGAAATTAATAATTTGTCCGGTAACATTTACCAACTTCAAAGAATTATGGTTTTCAATTTGCCATTAGGCAATTAGAGAATTTTGAATGTTTTGTTTTGATGCAACTTATTATTTTAAAACAACTAACCTCAATAAAATAATGATTTCCCCATGTTTTTCCTGAAGACTACCAGTGAGTGTGCCTATCATCTACTTAATATTTTTTGTTAATTTTACCATTACTTTCACAGTGCAGCTACTCAAAGAATGGAATATTATGGATACAGTGTGGAGTCATTGGCAAATAAGAAACCAACTTTAATGTCAGTTCTGGACTGTGATATTAACTCTCATCATCAGCATTTTGTGAGGAGAACCAAATGCTCAAAAGGAATACAATAAATCTGCCTAATTTCAGAGCAGCTAATCATAGTCCTGATGGATCCCTTCAAATTCAGCATATCCTATGTTTCTATGATGACTTCTGTGCAAGAAAAACAGCAATTGCTTATAATAAATACATTTCATACTATAAGAAAAATGTTATGTACCATTACCTATCTGTTAAGTAAATGGTGGAAGAGACTCAAGCAATGCAAGGAATGTGGTACCATCTACCAGATGCAATCTTGTTCAAGAGGCCACTGAATAAGAAAAAAGCAACCCTGTAGCAAGAAGTGAAATACTAAGAGTTTCTCAACAGCTCACTAAGCTAAGTTCCATTATGGGCATGTAACTCTTTTCGTTATTATTTCTATTATACTGGACATAGTTTTGCTTTTTAGCAAGAGTCTAATATTTTACAAATAGAAGAATGGATTTTACCCAGAGTAGGACAGCAAAACATGGAACAACCTCCCTCTCATGGAGGGGACAGAGAGGGGGAAGCCCTGAGGAGTTGCTCCGCTTTGTGCCCCCACACACAGTTTCCTTGAAACTGCTTTCTAAAAGGTCAGGCTGTAGGCAGCAGAACAAATGCTGACCTTCTACTAGTCTAAAAAAGGTATTGGCCCAACACAAAAAAAGAGTAATCTCACAGTGCTCTCTACAGACTCATGCATTAATTCTATAGCTATGCATGCACACATTTAATAGGACTCTGTTCACAAACTTTTTCAAGATACTTTTGGTTGCTACTTTGCATTCCTCTGAGTACTTGCTAGAATAATTTGTAAAGATCTTCTGCAATAAAAATCGGATTATCCTTGTCTTTTTTTACATTAATGAAAGACAAACATTGAGAAGGAATTGAGGACCTAGATCGAGAGGCTTAAAGTAAGCAAAAGTTCTGTTCTCCATTACATTGGCACAAAGCAGTCATAGACGGCAACTAAGCTACCTGTCAGAAAGCCAGATAAGGCTTGGCCCAGATAAAGATTAAAACCTGCTTACAAAAACCTGTGTTTAGGTTAAGATTCTTCTGACAAAAACCAGAGAAAAACTCCACTGAAATGAGAGCAGTGCACTGTACATTCATTCTGTTGTAACCTACCATCATTTAATCCTGCACTGATCTGGTCATCTGGCAACCTAATTTCATTCATAGTTTCATTAAAGAAAAAAAAGTCTTGCTCTCATGCATGAGACCAAAATTGGAAATGTAGATTTAAGACTATCTGGAATATTTTCAGTATAATTTCTCAATGTCTATCAATAGTCCGTTTAATTTTTTGGCCGAAGATACTATTCACATTTTCTATCTCTATTTTTTTTTTTTAACTAATATGCAAGTTAGCTATACAGTCCATGGATCCTATCAAGAAAAATCTGTGCTCTTTAATTGTAAACCCTCCTGCCTCCATTAACTTGATAGGTTGCCTACACTTACAAATTTACATGGCATTGCACAGAGAGACAAAGCGGCTCTAATCTCTGGAAGAAGCCCTGCCTTGTCCATACTCCCTTGTTCTTCCCCCATGTCCAAAACTGCTGTTTAACCTTCTCCCTTCCGCTACCACTATCAGGCACCTGATTTAAGTCACAAACACAACACAAGTCTACTAATTTATTTATTCAGCCATATTAACAAATCCCTGGCTGTCATTGCTGTGAACCAGATCACAAAACTGTGTGTCTATGATACCTCAAGAAATCGGCCTGTAACTATTTCCTCATTGCGATGTTAACATGGTAACTTGTAGCACTGCTCCTTGCAAAGAGTCATGGTAAAGAGTCCTGCAGCATTTCCAAAACTGTCCCGCAAGGTCAGAGATGCCAGGAACAAAAAGGCAGAGGTGCTGTCAGGATGCACTACACCCTGACATGCCGATCACACCTCCAGCCACACCTGCAGAGAGATCACACGGGCATTAATGAGTGTCACCTGGGCCCTAAAGCACATCTTTAGAGCAGCGTATGACCCAGGGAAAAGGGCTTCTCCTTTGCCCACTTTTAAATTTGGACACTTTCTGTAACAACAATGAAACTTCCCTACTGTAAAACCTGGACTTTGACGGGCATTTCTAAAACTACATCAACCGCTCCCATGTTGTCATGGGGGCAAAGGAGAGAGAACCAGGCGACACACCAGAAGATACCACCCCATGGAGGAAACATTGAGAATTCGCGAGGCAAAAGCGGCATCAGCCCCGAGGAAGGAGCGGGAGGAACACAGGGGAGCCAGGCAGGGAACGCCCCAGCCGGTACCGGGAGCACCCGGAGCTCTCCCCGCTAGGCCGGAGCGCCGAGCTCGCGGCTCCGGCACGGCCCGGCCTGCAGCGACACCGCGTGGGGGCCGCGCGCCCGGCCCGCGCCGCCCTCAGCGCCGCAGCCATTGACCCACGGGAGCGAGCGAGACCGCGGGCGAGCGAGCGGACTTGAACTAGCACCGAGCCAGGCTCCTGCCCCACGCTCACGCCTGGTCCTGTGAGCTGCGGGTCCTCAGCCCGTGCTTTCAGCGGGGACAGGTGCATTTCAGGTACCCCCAGAACAGCTGGATCTGCTCCGCGCTGCTGCAAGGCCCGCTCACTGAAAGGCTTTAAACTGCTCACTCCAAAATATATCTCCCCAAGGCTGCAGGGACCACCCTTTCTTATCCTTTTTCTTCATAGGGAATACATGAAATCGTTTCCAACTTAAGCTGCGAAGGCAAACACACGTTTCCTTACTTTCGTGAGACTTCATTTCTGTCCGTCTGACAGCAGCCTGTCCGTCCAGGCCAGGTGTGTGCCTGCGCAAGGGTCGGGACGGCCCCGGGAGGGGCAGCGCTGGAGCTGCAGCCTGAGACACGGCTGGTAATAAGCGAGCACTAACATAAGCGATAACGAAGGCTGTAACACCACGTGCAATGTATTTTCCAAGCAGAATACTCCTTTTGTCCATTTTTCAACACCAATGTAAAGAAAAGGAGGAGTTCAATGACTGGATCAAATCACCGAGGTTGTCTAATATAACCCACTAATTTCTTGATTGCAGCAATATAAAGAAAAGCAGCTCTTAAATCTTTATTTTATATGAAATATTACTTGCTAGGAACTAATTTAAATTGCAGTTAGAGGCACAATAGCAAAAGAGCTTGTATATATCAATAACTGGCGAGGCAAGATACACTAGAAATAAAGTACATTTTTTAGAAAAATATGTTGCTAAATATATTTTAAATCCTATGACAATTTCACCCTTACTCTAAATACTAATAAGTAACTTCTAACTAATCTCTAAAATTATATTTAGACTTGAAATATTTAAAAGCCCTTCATCTACACAATTAAAGGTATTCTTGTCAGGTATCAAATCTTAATAAGCACTCCAATAGTAGTACAATGAGGACCATTACCAGCAAGTTAAGAGCTTATACTTGTAAAACATAGTGGAAGTCAAAAATTAAAAGGACGTTTTCCAACAACTGAAGGCCACCTGTCACAGAGAGGACCACAAAACAGAATGAATATGAAAATATGTCTCATCTCTTTATAAGAAAGTCCACCAAGTGTCTGGGAGAACTGGAGTCAGTGATCCATCAATTCTGTCACACAGAATCAAGACAGTTCTGGCAGGTCTGTAATCCTGGTTTCTGGAGTGTCAGGGAAATTTTGCAGTCACTTCATTTTCCGGTGGGAATATTACTGACTTCATGTTTATCTTTTGAACACAGAGGAAAACTCCACCCTGACACTGGCAGGAACTTTTGCAGGAAGTTTCCTAAGGTGTGCTGAACTGTTGACTAGGTGTTTTGTTAGAAGGGTGCAGCTGTAACAGTGAAGTATGAGAGGGGGTATTTGTTTCCTTTGAATGTGGAATGAAGTCTATTCACTGGTGAGGTGAGATTAATGTAATTGCTCTCTTACCATATGCATAATTAGTTCTGTTTACAATGTTAGCTAGAGAAATGGGAAAGGAAGACTTCCATTACAAGAGGTAATAACACTCCAGAGAACATGGATTAAAACTGAGCCTAGATAATGTCAATTTATAAGAAAATTAATTTCTAGTTATTTTTGGAATATGTTGAGAGCTACTTCTCAGTAAATCTTGTTCTCCCTCTGTTTCTCCAACAGTATATTTAATTGTTTATGTAATCGCTGTAATAATAAATTGTCTATTGTGAGGCATTTCTTTCTTTTAAATGCTATGAACACAATATCCCTCAGCTATGAAAAAAGAACACTTATTTCAACATGCACTGGATAGACCAGCATAACTAGTACACAACTAGGATATAGTCTAATATAGAGATCAATGAACAAAGTATAAAGAAACATTAATTTTAACTCCTAACCTGTGCAGTAACCCCAAAGCATGTGCTCCAGCAAACATAATTGTATTCTGAGCATCAGAGCATTCTTTGAGTCATGGTGCCAGAGCATCAGCTGTGATCCCCAGGAATGACAGCAAAGGCATCAGATGAAGGGGTTCAGATAACAAAAAGCAACAAAAATAGCAAATGTTTTTGTGTTTTCATTGTAGATCCACACACAGCAGAATCTTAATCATAATGTCTCACAGATATTCGGTTATTTTAAGAATGCACACAATTAAGTAATCTAGATGTTATTTAATAGGAATTTAATCTTTTGAATCACAGGCCTTACACAAGTGATACCCTCACACTACTTAGTTCTAAATCAAACAGAACAGTACCACAGACTTCAAAACAAGTAAAAATCAGTTAACAAGAAACAAATTCATAAAAAGGAAAAAGCTAAACCCTTCAATGCAGCTTGACTGTTTCTATACAAAACAAAATAAAAGAAACCAGAGCCAGTGTTTTAATGTAGCAAATGAAAAAAAAAATTACAATTAAGAAAACTTCTTGTATGAAGATTCAAGATCTGTAAGATTTTTCTCAAGTAACTATGAACCGAATCTAACACTGAAATAAAAAGAAACAGATTCCCCCCCCCAAAAAAGAAAAGCATATTATGTGCTTTGTATCTTTACATTATGCATGCTAAATGCATTTTGCCCAACTTTTGTTTTTCCTAGTAAGTAAAAAGTCTGATTTTGAAATACTTCTTACTTAGAGGTCACTTCCAACCTAAACCAATTCTATGAATGAGAGTAGTTAAAACCTACAGGAATGACAGCAGAAAGAATGAAAGGTCCAAGCATATAAATTCCAGCTCTCCTCCTCCATCGTTCCACTACTAGATTTCATTTAAAAGTTTATCCTGTACACATAGCATCCCTCCAACACTTTCTTTTGGGAACAAAAGCAGATGACAAAACATGTAAGTATTTGGATCCACAAGAGTTACTTTTAAATAGATCATATCTCAAGATCCAACACATAATGGAATATTGCCTGGAATAATGGAATATTGCCTGGAATAATGGAATATTGCCTCAATACCACTTGGCTTCACAGGAAAATAAATATACCAGTAATTCTGAACATGGCAAAATATTATTAACTACTAATATTAATCTATATTAAGTTTAATGATTATGTTGGGTGGAGAAGGTAGAGCTTAAAAGCTTCCTCAGAATTCTTGACCAAAATCCAACATCTCAGACTAATAATGTACCTGTGCTTGTACTTGCAAATAAAGTGCCAGGAGTTGTACTTGTAGGGAGTTTTCCATTATTTAGCTGCTTCACTCTTTTCAAGTGAGATTTCCCGTTGTAATGAACTTGAGCTTGGGCTGCAGAGTTCAGCTGTATATTGCACACTTCACAGAAAGAAAACAGTATCTTCTTTTTTTCTTTGCTTAATTGATAATCCTGTCTGTCATTCCTCAGTCCTTTTTCTTCAAAGACCCGTAGAACAGCTGGTTGATTCATAATCCCATCATCAATGATGTGGTCAGGACTTAATGGACGCTTCATACCTACAAAGAAAAGAGACAAAATTGTTACTAGATAGCAACGAATCCATACTATTAAAATTCCATTTTCTTATTTTAAAATGCTATAATGTATGATCCAACAACCAGTTCTAACAAATAAGGTTCTAAACTGCAGAGGCATTGTTTAATATAGAAATAAATGCATTTGTGACATACTACAGAGTTCAGAAATAATAAGTTGGCAATATATCACACTCTGCACACAGCAACTTGCAACAACTCATTATTTTGTTCTGCAAGCTCTCTATTTTAAAGTAGATTTATTATTGCATCTGTAGCAGAGGTTAAGATTATTTTCAAATACATTTCTTCTGCCTTACTAAACACTGGTTCCAGAGCTTTTTACTTTCCAATGACCATAGCAGTGCCCACTGTTTCAAATACAATTGTTCAACAAAAAGGATGCCAACAAGAAATGTTATGGAAACACTGGAAGACAGCAGACTGTTCAAATGAGACTAATGAGGCCTTTACATTTTTACATGCATCCAAAGCTTCAGCTTCATACAAAAGTTGTATGTCATCTATATTAGTCCATCAGTACCTTCACAACTCAAACTATTGTACAGAGGAAAGTCAGCTAGACGTTAGTCTTGTGCAAACTACACAAAATCATGGTAAATTACAGTCCCTAAACAACAAGCCAAGAGCCTGAAATGCTGATTTGCCCTAGAGAATAAAAACCTCACCATCAGCTGCACAAAGAACAGTTTTATACATATAGGGGGAAAGTCTGTATTTCATTTAAGGTATGGTGCTAAACAAGCAGAGAAGAAATGGGGGTCTAGGGTAACTCATAAATAAAATAATTCTGTTTTCTTAGCTACACAACTTGATGTTTATTCTTTTCCCCCACCATCCAAATACTCTGGATGGCCAAAGGCTGGTTCACAGAGCTGTGCACAAAAGCAGCTCTTTCCGGGCAAGAGTGCACCTATGTTCAGGTTTCAAAAGCAAAAGACTTCAAACCCAAGGTCCCTTTCCCAGCCTGGGAACCAGAGCAGCACAGAACTTTGTGTATACCTACCACTCTGTTAGGCAGGAGCACTGAGAGACACAAACATTGAAACTCAAAGTGGCAGCAATCCTCCCCAGAAGAGTGCAGCATTCACAAGCAACACTAGAGTACCCCTCTCATAATCCAGTTAACTTTATTACCAAGAGAAAGTCTGTTCTGTTCTCTGGCACAAGGGTGTACACGGAAAAAGCTTCAGAAATAGTTAGTCGTTTATATGGTAGGCTAGAGTATTTTATCACATTTCTAACTCTAACCCATGCTTAACATTTTAGTATTTGTACAGATTCCTTCTCAAGTACGATTCACTGATCAAGTATTCAAAATAGACTTCATGTCTTTGTTTCTTACAGGTGACAGTTGTGTCCTCAAACAAATAATATTAGCAATACATTATAGTATAAATCACATCAAATAAAAATAAAACTAATTATTAAAAATAATTGTAGTGTACAGGGACCTAATTAATTTAAAAACAAAATACTGGTGATCCTGAAAACCTAGGCTAGAGACTGTCACACTAAATCATTTAAGTGTAAATATCATATTTCAAGGCCAGCAACCAAGATCATCGACTCAGCTGAGCTAAGATAACATTTTCATCTGAAAATTTAATCTGCTTAGAGCTTCAGTATGTTATTTTTCAATGTACTTTAAACCATAAATATCCTCCCCTAGTCCCTTTGTTTTCTGTAAATATTTAATTCAACATTACTGTTGTAGCCTTTGTTTTCTGAAGTAAAAGTTTCTGAAACAAATATTCTTTTACAAGTTGTACATACAAACCATTATAGAATAATAAGATATGTTACAATTTAAAAATATTGGTCTGTCAGAAATCTTGTATGTTTGGTTGCAGACAGAAAATAATCCAAAATATAATTCAGCATTTATTTCGGTCATCTGTAAGCTCTTAGTGAAGGTCAGTTGGTTTGGATACCTTTAAAATTGGCAGAGGCAAACATCTGCATTAGGAAGCTACGTGGACCAGAAGAAAGATGGATGGAGCTGCATGTAAGAGCACCAAAGCCTTTCTGAGGAGGATTATTTTGGAATGCACCAGCCTGGTGCTGCATTAGCACATTAGCACTGCAGCACAAGATATGTGCACTCCTGGACTGCATGTTTCTGCTTACTTTCCTACAAAGGAACAAAACCTTGGTGAAGTCTGAGACTGCTCAGTTGTGGGCCAAAGCAGGGTAAATGGGGAAAATCAGAACATTTGCCTCAAAAGTGCAGTCCTGACATCACCAAAAGTGTTTATAAATACGGATGCACCCAGAAAGAACAATTGAGCACAGTAAGGAGTCACGCTGTGCCTGCACCCTTAGGCATCCCAGCTGCCAGTCTAGAAAGAAAATTAATCTTCAAACAAATAAAAAGAAATCACTGCCAAGGTACACTTTTGTTTTAACAAAAAAATAAGTTCAGTTTTATTACAAAGTTTTGCATACACAGGACAAATGAGTCCTTGAAGCAATCTCTTGCTACTAATTTAAGAATTGAAAAACCCAAGCTGAAATTTTCGAACAACCTTTGTTGCCTTAAGCTCTGCATCTGAATTAAAAGGTGGCCTGATTATAAGTAGCAATGACCTCCCAACAACTGATGGGAGCAGCTGATGCAAATCACTTCTGAGAAAATTCCTACAGTGAGCATAGGAGGGCTTGCAGCAGCATACTCTGGCCAGTCCAACCCTGAAGAGAATCTGTATGTGCAGCCAGAGACAGGACCATGCCAAGACTCTGGAGTCTGACTGTTCCTTACAGAAATCCCAGCCCTCATCCTCCTGGGATTTGGAGATCTGAACATTTGGTAAAGCAAATCACTTCTGTTTGAAAAGCTTTGTTTAGTCTCTTCTAGAGTTTTTAAAAAGAAAACATTGCTGGCAAACATGCACTGAGATTTTAAAGCATGGCCATTTTTCACACAGTAATACAGATTTTACCATAAATGAGCACATCTTATGGTGTATGTATTTGTTCAAAAACTAAAAAGATTATTACATGCAAGGAAAGTTTACATTGTTTTCAAAATTTCATCTCCTTCCTTTCTTCCTTATATTTCAGGTTGGAAGAAAACACCTTTGAAATGTCCTGGTTCTAGAACATACAACACAAGTACAATTCTTCATTGAGTCAGTGTTAAGAATCTCACCATGAATTAGGTTTATCTTGTACAACTTAACCTTTCTTTAGAAGGCTATCTGAATGCTTTAAACTTTTATGAAAGAAACATGTACATACAGATTAAATTGTAATAGAAAAAAAACGAAAACAAAAAACAAAAAAAACACCTCAAACTAACTGCTTTCTTCTTATTCTGTAGACTTTGTAGTCACTCAAATTTATGCAAGCACACGTCTGTCAAGTGGTTTTTTCCTTTCAAAAAGAGCTTATTCCTTCAGCTGGATTGTGAAGAGTTCTGGGTGGTACTTGTTCTCACCCACCAGGAGTCAGATATGAAACAGGGCCATTTCATTCCTCAGGTTTGCACATAGGTCAATAACATTATCATGTAACAGAAAGACCTACTTGAGACTACAGTCAGTGAGCTGAGAATAAAAGAGAAGTTACATAATCATTACATTCTGTGAAACCAAAAAATAATTTAGAATAATTGTTATAGGTAGGACTGTGAAGTATTTAGAAGTTGGTTTAAGAGTAAGAACAAGAATATGAGTTCATTAAAAGGCAGAAAGGTTGGGAATTATCATATGGAGAAAATACATTCGATCAACCCAGCAAGCTCCCAGTTCTGTATAACCTTAATACAGCACAGTGTAAACCAAGTCTTAGCAGCAGCTGATACATAACAGTATCCACAAATTAAAAGGATCCATACAAAAAGGACATGATTCTGTGAATCACACTGGATGCACACATTGCAAAGGTTGTCACTGTATTTACTCAGTGAGGATTAGACTCAATTAAAAATTGCAAGGTCAGAATGGGAAAACAAGAAAAAGCAGGAAACACAGAAGACCATCCATATATCCAGCTGAAATGATCCAGAAAAATGTTAAGTCTGTAAAGGATTGTATGCCTCATCAGTCTTTCTCTTGCAAAAACAAGTTCTGAACCAAACCAGATATACTCATTTTTATTCTGATCAGAATTGTAAGAGGAAGCATTGTAAAGTATAAGACCTTTTCAGGTATTTGACATAAACTGTTACCAGACTAAACAGGGTTGTCCCTCCATCACATTTCCTCCCCAGTACATAGAACTGATCTATCTCAATAGATTCTGCAAACAATACTGGAGCAAGAATAAGTTAGTGATTTATGACACCACATTAAAATTCTGAAGTGTCATGAGATACCCTGTTAGGATTTCTGAAAACACATCTTCTCAGTCTCTTGCAGCTGGCAAAGAAATCTAAGTGTGGATATCCTTTGTACTTGAAGCTCAAGGCAATTAGCCTTTCAATTTGGCTGACTAATTTACTTTTAAACAGAGTTGTGCTTTCAGAGGAGCTACAAAGAAGTATTATATATAGTACAGTGCTATAGGTGAGAATGTGCAAATCTTTACTCAAAGGAAATAAGCTTTGGTTATCCTAATGAATTAGTGATGGTTACATGATGCATTCTTTTCCTGAGTGCTGGTCTAAACTTTTGCAATACCCATTCCTGATTAGTTCATACTTCAAAGAACCACTATGCTGGAAATGTAATTAGACATCCTTTCCTCTGTGGATCTGTGCCAGGTAAGCAAAAAAGAAAACGTATTTTAACAACTTACATATGGGCAAAGATAATTTTCTCCTTTAGCCTTTGGAAATAATCAAATGAGTTGTGGAAGACACAGGAGCAAATACCAAAATTAACTGGCTTTCTATATTGTTACATTTCCAAAAAGGTTCATTCAGACAGCTGAGGAAGAAGGGGAGAGAGAGACCCAGGACCTAGCCTTGTGCTGTAGTCCTGCCAAGCATCTTCAATGAAGAAAAACTATCTATGCAATGAACTAGTGAAGTTTGCACACATGCCTTAAGAGCTGTGTTCTTGCACTGAGCAACCATGATTCCCTACTTGCTCGTCTCTGCCATAAAACATTTACACACATCTCCCAAAAGAAAAGAAAAGGAAAAAAAATGCACAAACCAACTTTTAATACCTTCAGAGCATTATTTAAAAGAAATTCACTAGATCTGTTTTTTTAAGAGTCTTATGACCTTTCTTGGATTTTTAGACAGTATTTCCAAAACACAGATAAACTATCAAGAGGCATATGGTTTGCACCATCTGGGCAACAAGTTCTTTTGGGATACTGTGGTGAACAGCATATGTATAGTGCTTTGTGCACAGTATCCTACAGAGTTAAAAAAAGCACTAGAGACTATTTTGAAGCCAACCTTAAAAATCCCCCATATGTTTAAGGGACCTGCTTTGCTTCAGAAGATGCGTTCCTCTTTCTTTCAGTACAAACCCAAACAGAGAACTGCCATGTTTAATCTTCATCTTGTTCTGAAATTCCTCAAGGAGGCATCATATTCTGCAATGTCTCCACCTGTCAAACTATTTATTACCCATCCATATCTGATCAAATCTTGGCTATGTCTTTCATCTCTGCTTACAAAATACATGGAATGTTCTTATACGAAGTTACAGTAAAAACTGGATGGTTCAGAAAAATAAACACATTTTTATTTCTTAAGACAGATAAAGAATAATCAATTTGTCACAGTACACAGACCAAACTGGGTTAAGTAGTTTTTTAGCTTTAATTTTGACGCTAGTTTATCAATACAAAGAGGAATAGGAACTCAGATTGCTTTCACTGTGCGTGAAAAGTTTTGAATGGTGTAGTATGACAAATGGCTGACAGCCTCTTCACTAACACATTTTAGAGCATTTAACATTTGAAGGAGATTCTCTTCAAACTATAAAAACAGATGGCTGTTTCACAACACAAACATTAGCTGTTCAGCACAAGGTAATTCAGAAAACTGGAAACATTCAAGTAGCTAGTATTCTGCTTTGCTTTACTAGCCTTGAAATTTTCCATATTAAGGAAACCTAAAATTAGACCTACTGCACTAGACTGAGTTCAGCTAAATTGGACTAAACAAAATGACTTTCAACTTAGGTTATCACCAACTGCTGTTGCATGTGCCAATATCTGTAGTTAGCATTAATTATAAGGTTGATCCTTTCCTCTGTAGCACCCATACTTACATATTCCTGGCACTCTTAGCATTAACAAGAATACAAGAATCTATTTACACATCAGTTAATTTGCCAAAGAGATATATCCTCACCTGACATAACATATCAGACTGCTGCCAAGCAGGCTAACCAAGTTTGGAGTCCAGACAGCTACCCTGGATTATGCTTCAAGACAAACAGATAGTTTTACAGAATTATCATAATACGATTTTGCTTGATGAACCGTTTGACAAGTTGGTGCCTTCTACTCAGCAATCTGTCATTAAGCTACTGCTTACCTTCAGTTAACTTGCACTCTGAGCAATCTTAGCTAATTACAGAAGAATATTTAGATGCCCAAAGCGTCCAACACATGGTTTAGATGTCATTGTAGACATTTTGCCCTCCCTTATCACATGCAGAAGCCTATCAGAGAGAATAGACCTTCCAGGAAAAGGGCTACTCAGCTCCCTTAGCTTCCCCTAGAACAAGTCTTTTGAACAAATCCATATAATGATCCCAATATGGATGGGATGGTATGATATCTGCAACAAATTCAATCAGGTACCACATGGTTCAGTGTGTGTTTTAGTGTCCTCATAACAGCCCATTTCATACCAACCATCACTAATTGTCTGTATCTGATCCAATTTACATTCTATTTCATCCAGGAACTCTAGTTTCCTATTAAAGACCTAAATCCCAAATATACCGTATTTATAAAGCAATACCCAGGAAGAAGAAAAAAACCAAACCACAAAAACAGAGACTTATATTAGTTCTTTCTTGAACTTGGACAGGGTTAAAACAGCAAACATGCCCAAATGCCAAACACACAGGGGAAAAAAAAAAGAGTAACAAAGAACAAAGAAAAGAACAAAGAAAAGAAAATAGTTTTAAAATATATTATACTTTAATAGGCTGAACATGAAAGTTACAAGTTATTTTAGCAGCAAACCCTCAATTTTAAAAAACAATTTTTTTTAAAGTAGAAATTAGCAAAGTGAGTTCTCGTATGTATATTTTCAATTTTGCCCATTTTCACAATCTGCTTTCTTGAGACCAGGGAACTGCCTTATCAATTACAAATTTAATAAATAAATTGAATGATATTGCGTCTAAGAATTTTCTACAAAGTTGCTAGGTTAAGATTTTTACTTATAAATTTCAAAGTATTGGATCCAAGTACTCTTTAAATCAAAATCAAATTAAAATCTTTAAATAAAAGGACTCCTTTTATTCCTCCCTAGAAAAACACTGAATAACACAATATTAATTAAATGTATCTCCATCAGATTTTACAACTTGGAAGAGCTGAACACAAACCTATAAAGGCAAAATCCTGTAGACGGTATAGTTTGAATCTGTGTTCAACAATAAAAGGACCACAGAAAATAGGGGTTTTTTAAAGAACAAATTATTTTTATACATTTAAGAAGCTTAAGATAACATAAGGCCAACTGCAAAACAAACGGGTTTTAACTATTTGGAAAACTGATTCAAGATGTAAGGTACTTCTAGTGAAGCAACTATTTTATTTATTAAAAAAGTTGTTCATGGCATAAACTTGCAAAAATAAAGATCAAAACCTGCTGACATAATCTGAGGTTCCTACAGGGTATTTGTACCTGACTGTTACTTTATCTTCCTTGAGCATAATCTCATTTGAAGATTAAATCAATCTTTGGTCTCAGGAAGTAAAAATAATTTCCTTCCTTCTTAAAAATATCAATAATTCATCTCAGCATAAAAGGAAGTCACAACAGAAAGTCAGCCCTAGTAGATGGCTGTCTTGTTCTTACATCTGACAATGCTAGGAGCTGAATATAAGTTGTACTGGAAATCATTAATTCGGGATAAAGCCTGGTAAGGCTGTGAAAGCACTCTTGGACACAAGAACTTTGATGATTGTGGGAAAATAATAGCTGGGCATGAACAAAGAACATACCACATTCAGAAAAAAAGTGAGATTGAGATCTATCAGCTTTACTGGAAGCACAAAGAATACAAAGAACAGAAAACTGCAAGTATGATCAGTGGCAGTGAATGTCAATCCTGAAGTGTTCCTAAAAAGATGGTCCCAGATTAGTCATCACTCATAAGATACTGTCATTGTGTATGTAAACAACTGATTCTCTTTTGGAGCTGAAAAAATATTGAAACAATGTTGCCTTATAATACTGTAATTGATACTATAGTATATATACTATAGTATATAGTTGATAATATAATGCCTTATAGTATCAAGGGACATCACACCTGCTTTGTCTTATTAATTACTTCAGTTTTATGATTAAGTTATAAGAATATTACCCAACTGGTAGTGACAGACCATAAGAATAACGGATCACTTCGTTTGAAGCCACCTGCAGGTAGGCCAGATGAAATTAGCACCAACCTGAACCTAACTCTTCACTTGCCCTTTTCATTGTTTAAAGGAACCACAGCTAAGCACATTTTGTACTGACACTGAACTGGGAGAGATGTCTGCTGAAGTCTGTATCAAAGATACAGCCACTCCCTAATTCCTCCTTTTTATGCACAGACCTCTCCTAAATTCAAACTGCCAGTCACCTCAGGCTTTAAGTGACTGTTGCTTGCAAAATCCATTCTGAATATCTGTCTTATTCCACATTAAAATACACACTTCCATTCATAAAAAAGAAGAGCCAGCCTTTTACTAGTTTTGCTAACAGTTCACACCCTGATCCAGAAATAGGACATGTATGTGCTTCCATGCTGTAAATAATGCACTCTGCTCTCCCCTCAACTCAGAGCCACGAGAATAAGTGCATTTGCTCGTACAAATTTGGCAGACACTTCTCATTTCTGTGCTTTCCAGACAGTGCAACCATATTATTGCTTTAATAAAATCTGGGTTTTATAAACTTTTGGACCTAACTAACTTTTACATTTTAAGATGAAGTTAGTATCTGAATTAAGAATTCATGTGGCAGATTGTTTGGATTTCTTCCTTTTTATTATTAATTTGAATAAAATCAGGATACTATTTGCATATCATACTTAATAGCCAAAAATATAAGGATACTCAGGTAATATACTGCTCTACCATAAAACCTTCACACCAAAGGTCTGTTGGCAATTCCAGAACCACTAAACTGCATAAACTTCTTAAGCCCTGCACTCTTATATATATTCAGGAGGCACTGAAAAAAAATAGTCAAGTCAGCTATTTGAAAGTAGGTATCACTTCTTTAAACTGTTGTTTCATATAGCTCTGCAGACCCCAACAAAAGAAGGGCATGGACCTGCTGGAGAAAGTCCAGAAGAAGGTCACAAAGACGATCAGAAGACTGAAGCACCTCTCCTATGATGAGAGGCTGAGAGAGTTGGGGTTATTTGGCCTGGAGAAGAGAAGGCTCCAGGAAGACCATAGAGCACCTTCCAGCAGCTGGAAAGGCCATGAGAGAGCTGGAGAGGGACTTTTCACAAGGGTATGGAGTGACAGGACAGGAGGTAATGGCTTCAAACTCAAAGAGGGTAGGTCTAGATTCCATAATAGAAAGAAATTCTTCGCTATGAGGGAGGTGAGACACTGGGACAGGTTGCCCAGCGAAGCTGTGGATGCCCCATCCCTGACACTGTTGAAGACCACGTTCGGATGAGTCCCTGAGCAACCTGGCCTCATGGAAAGTGCCCCTGTCCATGGCAGGGGGTTGGTGCTGGATGGTCTTTAAGGTCCCTTCCAACCCAAACCATTCTGTGATTCTGTGATATCTACTTCAGCTCATATACAGACCAGCTATGTGTGAGTAAAACAATAATAACACAAACCAAAATGGATGTTGTAACTGCAGTAGGAATCAAGTTGCATGGTAAATGCACAGATCCTTTCAAAGATGTTTGTACTTGATACAACTCAGAGTCTCCTACAAGGCCAGCTTTACTGTCTAAAATAATCAACATAAGGAACCTGTCACATGAAGGATAAGCAGCCCTTCCAGAATACCAGCTCTAAATAATATTTCTCAAAACACTTCTGTTCAGGAAAGAGGCTTAGTGCACAGAGCCAGGAACAGAGTAGATGAGGGAAGTGACCTGTGGGTACCCTCATGCTTCAGACTTATGTCTGTGCATCTTGCCTGGGGGACAAGGAATAATGGGAGTAGAGGAGGGCCAGAAGATGTGTATTTCCATTCCTACACCTGGAACAAAACTATGGGGGTGTTTTTTGCAAGTGATTTCATACCTTTGCCTCCAAACTGTCCCCTCCATTTCCCCATCAACTCTGAGTGCACTGTCAAAGCAAGGGCACATTCCATACCATGCATGTGTGCTCATTATCAGGATCCTTATGATGCAGTATGAGGCATCGAAATATTACTGCTGACACAGTTCCTAAGAGAATAAAATTTTTAGCACAAAAGCAGTGACAAAGACTAAAGGTCTGTCAAGATAAGAGCCATTCAAATTTGCCATCAAAATGAACAAGATTCAACTTACACGCACCCATATTCCAGAGATGAGCCCAAGGCACACAATTCATCTTTTGCTGATTACTGCATAAAGTGTGCTTCTCGTGGTGGTGACTGCATACCAACTGCCACGTTAACAAGCAGTGTCTTCCTTCAGACATTTACAAACATCAGAATGCTTATTCATGACAGTCCCACATATCATCTGCCATCCCAGATGGTGACTGGTGGGATGCTGATTTTGTCCTAAGGCAGTTACCACCCACCAAGATAGTATATGCAGGGCTAAATAAAAAGCATGTGCCATCTGCTGTCAAGTTTAGAAGATCTGTTGAGACCTACTAGATTAGTTTAAGTTTATTTTAGATCAAACAAATCAGGAGGTTATAGCTCTCTAACTGTCCAATAAAATAAGAATAAGTTGCACTGTCAAAGACCCACAGTAAACTAAGAACAAGTTACAATGTTCTGCTGGTTCCACGTACTGACCAGGGAGCAGCTAAAGATTCTCACTGTGATCAGTGGCAAAAGGCACATACAGCCCACAAGTTCAGAGGGAACCTGAGACCAAGAAGCAATCCTGCAGAACTTAAAGTTTTCCTTGGCCTGAAAAAAAATTTAGAGATTTTCTTTCTTGCCAACAGGATGTTTTTTCTGCCTCCTTTTCTATCTACTGTTATTTTGATTGCTGGTGCTCCATCAATTCTTCCCCAGTTCCAATTTTTTTCCTACCCTCTCCATAGAGTCTTCTTATCCTCCTGGTCATGCACTGACATATTATATATACAGAGAAGAAAGAAAAGACAAATAGCAGAGCTAGTATGATATCTTCTGCCTGCATCTCAACAAGCATGAACTCACTTAATCTGTCATATCCATTTATCAATGGTTAATAGAAAATACAGCTATTAGGAACTCAAAATGCATAAAATAATTCTATACATTCATTTAAAATTATCTATTTGTACATTGAAAACCACTAAAAGCAAGCAGAGAAAATAGAAAAATACATCCACAGAAGCATTTTTCCAATCTTTTTTAATCACCGGGTACATGAAAATCTTTCACAGGCAGGGAACTAACCCTTGCACAAGTATAAAGGTTACATCACTGTCTGCTTGGATGAAAAAAAGCATTGCTTAAGTTGAATCCTTAAGAAGTAAAATTTCAAAATATGGACAAATTGCCTTTAAATCATTAACATCAGGAGAACAGGACTTAAAGGACACAAATCATGAAGGTCTGCACTGCACAGTAATGAGGGAAAGGGGTTGCAAAGGTCTCTGTGGGGGCCCTACACTGTCAGGGTCCCCAGCACTACGGCCCACACAGCTGCACCAACAGAGATCCTCCAGGAGGCCCAGCAGCAAATACTCAACAAGGCAGCCCCTCATTTTTTCAAGATCCTTAAGCATGTTTCCTTACCCTTCTTTAAATGAGTATTTGTAGAAGTGTCAGTTGTTTTAAATCATCCCAGACTGCTTCCTCTACTGCAGAGTTCACTAATCTGTGCATCCCAGTGCAGCTCTCTGTAGAACACATGACTCTATTAAATGGCCAGGCAACCATAAATGCATTTAAAACTCAATACCAGTTGTTTTGGACAAAAAGCTCTGACATCAAATTATAAAAGTCACATTCAGTCTTGTGCTGCCATCCTGCATAGAATACAAGGCTGGCACCTGCTCAGGGATATAAACATCATTCCACCTGTCATTTTACAACTATGTATTTGAAGTCTTCACAGAAATTCATGCACACTGCTCCCCTAAAAAGTAAAAAAAGTAATTTTGCAAAGGGATAAACTTCTGATGATGGCAGTCACACAGAAAATTGGGCATTAATCTCTTCTGAATAAATATAACCCCCGGGAAGATGAAAGCATGAGCAGAATATATATTTTTTGCACTAGAAAATGCTGAGGTGAACAACGAGAAGCTTTTACTTAAGCATTTTCAGCTCAAGTTATCTTTCAGAAGCCCTCTTTATTCTCAGGAGATATTTCTCTCCAGTCATTCACTTTTCAAAGCCCTTTGCAACCTTAAGATTGCAGTAAAGCTGACTTTTATACCATATTTCAGTACCTCTCTCCCTTGTCCAAGCTGTCACATTCCCTGGAGACATTTGGTAGTTTTAAATTTCCTCAACATTTTATTAATAAAGAAATTTTTTAAAACCCATTCTTTTTTCGATGTGCAGACAGTTGACTTCATGACACAAAACATCCTCGTAATAAAAAATTATTCTATTAAATCCTTCAATTCATTAAGATCTTTCTCTCTCCCACTGATTTACCTAGCTGATCTGTGCTCAAGTTGTCCTTTGCTGAATAGCTAATTGAACATAATTTCTGTTCAAGGCAGTTTGAAACACACTTAGTGCCTTAAAAGACTCAGCAGATTGAATATGCCTCCTGTGTTGACATCACAAGCATGAAGTTTTGAAACATGAAACATTTGGAAAGGTTCACTTAGTAAAATCCAATTTATTAATCTGATGTCACCTCTGCTTATGACACTCCACTCACAAATTCAGGGCAGCCAGCTCTCAGAATTATATCTTGCAGTATTAGGCATTTTTCTTAAGCCTGGGTCATGCAGTCATAAAAATCCCCAGGAACTCTAGCTTTTTAAATATCCTTCTAATCCTGGCAGAGCTGACTGAAAACATGAACCCTGAAGGCTCAAAAACTAGAAGGGAATTAAAGAGAAACCAATTTCAATTTTCTTCTAGACCTGAGATGATTTTTGAATGCTCAGATCTGACAATGTTTAGGCAGGAGTATTTATCTTCTCTCAGCCATGCACTTGATCAGGGTCTGGACTGCTGCTATGCTATATCACATAAGACTTACAAAAACAAAACCCAAACAAAATCAAACCTAAATTCTAGTCCTCATGTACTTCCTCCAGGACAAACCATGAACAAATCAGGCGTGTTTTTGGTCATACAATCCAGACACTAATTTTGGGTCAACCCTGGCTGATGATTTAATTTCTCTTTCCCTGCTGTGTACAGTCCATAAATCTATCAGAAGGCAAATGTTTTGCCTTCCCCTGTGTTCCCACAATCCCCCCCTTTTTACAAGGGCATGTAGTGACAGGACATGGGGTAATGACTTTAAACTGAAAGATTATATTAGTTGTAATCTAAACTACTTCACTATGAGAGTGGTGTGGCACTGGCACAGGTTGCCCAGAGAATCTGTGGATGTCCCATTCCTGAAAGTGTTCAAGGCCAGGTTGGATGTGGCTCTGAGCAACTTGATCTGGGCAAAGGTGTCCTTTCCCACAGCAGGGCGTTGGAACTAGATGACCTTTAAGGTTTCTTCCAGCCCAAAACACTGTGATAATATAATTCCTTTATTTTTCAAGACTAAGGAATTCTTCCCATAACAAAACAGGATCTTCTTTTCCCTGGCCAGAACTCTTCTCTGCACCCATGTCAGTCTGAAATCATCACAAGCATTAATTAAATCAGTTTCCTGAACTCCAGATGGACACTCATCAATTTTGCAATTGCAGTATTAATGCTCCCTTATCCCTGAAAAGCAGGAAGGTTGGGAATAAGTAGTTCATTTTACAAAATACTTCTAAACAATATACAAACCAAAATTTTATTTAATTATGCTTCATTAGGTATGGCAATTAAGTGAGAGTCCTCAGCTACTGTAATTAATTCAGCTTATGCTAAATGGCTAATTCAATCATTAGGCCAAATTGTCAATTAAATGCTACATTATTATTTTTAAGTATTTATTAGTTCTTAGCTAACAAGTGAATGAAGAAAGCCCAGTTCAACTGTTAGCAGAAACAGACTCATCTGCTATTGCAGTAGCTTTCCTCTAGGAAAGAAACTGGAGAGATATCACAAAATATCCTTACAAAGGAATGGATATTAAGGACTTAGTTTCTTTACCAGGCTGTTTTCCTAAATGCATTTTGAATTCACAGTATAATTACTGTGAATCCAAAAGAAAAGTCCCATACCTACTTACACTATTTATAGCATTAGGCATGTCCACATCAAAAGGACAAAACACGACGTAGGTACTAATGACTCCATTTTTGCTCTCAAAACAACCTGTAGGGATAGTACACAGGCTGATCTAATGCCTGCTCCTGGCAGGAGGGCATATCTTATCTAGATTATCTGAATAACAATTAAGGCATGGTTTTATCACTCACATTTTTTAGATACAAAGACACAATGAAACACTATCATTCTGAAGAATTTAAACAATTTTTTATGTGTCTGGCTCTTTAGACTGTAAACAATAATTAAGTACCACTTCATCTGGTCTCTTGTTGACCTTCCAAAATCAAATATACAGATGGGCCAGGAAACCATAAAGTTAAATTACTTTCTTCTGAAGACATTCATCTGATTCCTTTAATGAACATGCTTATTTCAAGGCAAGCAAATAACAAATTTGGGGGGAAAAGTTGAGAGAATATGAAACTTTCCAACCAAAGTTCTTACTGCAACAACAACCCAAAACAAGGTAGTATTGTCCCAACTCTGAAGTCATTAATAAATACAGTCTGCCTATATTTTACATTTCACATCCTAAAAAATGTTGCACTATGGCTCCAAACAGCTGCTGCTTCTCACTCTTAGGATATCATTATAATTTTTATGCACTTTCCATTTTTAAATTACATATAGGCACTCTGAAATAAATAAAACTACACAAATTCACAAATTCACATAATTTATTATCAGTGATAAGCATTAGGCATTAACATCAGTAAGCATTGTGGAAATAAGTTCATATGGAATACCAGTTTGCATTTTTAATATTTCTTTTTTATATACTTAACTAGATTTCATACTGTGTTCATAAAAGACATGAAAAGAAAAGACATCAACTGAATTTCCCAAACCAAGTCACCCTTACAATTTACCCTAGCGTATTGCAGAACACTGAAATAAAAAAACTGCAATTTCTCCAATGTAAAATGCAGAAAAATCGTAATGAACTCCCTGAAAGCAGAAGAGAAATCTAATCAAAGAAAGCTGTGTGGAATAGCTATATTCTATACAGGAAAAATAAGTTATATTTCAAAGTAATTGTTGTGCAAGAGAAATAGGAACAAATAAATCGGTGCCCTAAAACTCTGTCAGTGAGTGAACTCATTTGGGAACTACAGCTGTTGCGCTTTAGAGATTTGGATTAAAATCCATCATTATCTTTCAGTTAATACTCTTTCATCGACCAATCAGCAGTCATATGGTGTTTACCAACCCTGGTCACTTAACCCACTTGAATGGCCTTTGTGCTATAATTTGTACTTCAATACAATCAGATTACTTCTAATCTAAATGATTTGTGTCCTTTATGGGACAGATGAACACTAATCCCAAGGTTCCTGAAACATAGCAAGCCTAAACAGGGCCAGTATGGAATCCATTATTTGCCATTTTAATACAATATTTCATTCAAGTTTGGAAGTACTTGATTTGATCATACTGACGCTGCCTTTTAGATGCTCATTTCAAATTTCTTATACAAACGAAGAAGAAAGATTTATTAGCAAGCACCACCACTCAGCAAAATCAGCAGCAAAACAATCAATATACCAATGTATAGATACAGGTTTTTGATCAAATTACTTCACAGAAAAAAAAATTATTTTTAAAAGAAGACTAAACAAAGAGGAACACTTTAAAACTTATTTTCAGTAAAGAGTTACATGTTCGGTAATGGCTTACAGTCCCTGGGTATCAATTTTAAAAGTCTGTCCCCTCAGAATGGTTTTCCAAGTATTCAGTAGTTAAAGTGTCCTTAATCATTCCTGCTCTTCAGTTAATCTTGGGTGACACTTGGAAGCAGTTGTGCTCTAGGGCGAGTCTAGCATCTAATTACATTTAGCTGTAATATGCTTAGGCTCTGATCTCACAAATGCTTCTGCACAGGTGGATCAGTGAGCATGCGACCATGTTCCTAGAAAAAGGGGGACCCACACATGCAACTATAGATGCATGATTGAAGCCAAGTACATCAATGTATTTGTACCTCAAAAAATACAAGAGTTGGGAATAAAAACAGTTGAATAGTTCAGTAATAACCTCATACTTACAGCAAGTATGCAAACAGCTTTATATATAAAGGTATTATTAGTGTCACCATTTTATAGTCACATTTTTACCAACATATATATTTCTTACTGACAAAAATGCCAACTCCGTACAAAACATACCACTATGTAAAAAGAACTGATCATATTCAAAGTTAAGCCAGGATGACTCAGAATTGGATAAAACATTTCCAAAGAAAAATTAAGATGCTTGCTGGTCTTAATAGCATGTAGCTATTAACTTACACTCAAATAAATGTGTGTACTTGAAATACCTCAACACACGTGCTCGTATTTCATATTAAGTAAAACTCTTTCTAGTTTAGGTCATTAACTAGGCAAAAGTTCACTTTCTTATGGTGCCCTCATTCGCAGGCAGGGCTGCTCTCAGTAGGTGACCTCAGCCTATGTTGTGGTGATGCATAAGCTCACACACACACACAGAATCAGGAACCACCACCACTGCCAAAATTCTGGCTTACAACAGTCACAAGCTGACACAAAAACCTTTAAAAAGCCTCCATCCATATTTGAGATGAGTGAGAACATAGGCAGAACACAGGGCATGTGGGGCATTGCACTATGAAAATTTCCATTCTGGCAGCAAGTACTTCCAGCATTATTCAGTGAATGCCATGTATACTCCTTACTCTACTCTGAAAATGGTCCTTGCACCTTCCGTGTACTTTGATCAAGATCCTCATTATACATTTCAAAACAACCTCCTTGAAATGTCCAGCAGAAACCACAGCTTGTTTGAGATTTCCCAGAAGCTGCAACAATTTCAAAAGTGCTGGGAAAGCTTCTATAATTCACTTTTGAAATTATAACCTAACACACTATCAAATACAGAGGACTCATGTAGCTTTCCAAGAGCAGTAATCTCTTTGTTTTTCACTGATTTCTCAAACTCTACCAGAACCTCATAAATTTGCATATTTCCTTGAATACTGTATTTGTGTTTAACTGCAAACATGAAGTAAGCAAAAACTGCAATCATAAAACAACAAAGCACATTTTCTTTTTTTACTGACATTTAAAAGGACTATATCAGAGTCCATAAGCAAAATGCAACAATGACTTGCACAGCCCACTTGCACAATTAGTGCCACTGCAAGTGCTTAGAGGAGACTGGGATGAGGGAGAGTGTTGCTATTTTTTCCCCAGATACCTAAAAATTCCTGGGCCAGCTGTCCCAAAGACTGCTGGTTCCAGAAGAGACTGTGGAGTCCAGAAATACTGGAAGAAATTTTATGAATGAGAAAGTAACCACACATTTGAAGGAAGAACTTGTAAATTCTACAAATGCTTAATTAATCAATAAACACCTGGCAACAGCACAACATTTCTCAGTGAGAACCCCAGAATTTATGTCAGAAACCATATCTCCCATCATGGAAGGAGGTAATAGTCTTCACTTAAAAAACTCAGTAGTTCATGTATAAACTGAAAATATACCACACAGTTCTTGCAGATTAATAGCAGCAAGTCCAAACTTCACAAGAGGGGGAAAAAAAAAGAATAAAAAGAGAGAAATAGGTAGGGAAGGAGGAAAGGGAGAGGTACCTACAAAACTCTAAGGGCAAACCCCAGCCCTCAGATGCAAGCCAGAAAAGGTTCTAGCCTATGTAGGTCCATAGAGATAGGACCAAAACCTAAATAAGGAATGGTCACTTCCTGAAATATGTAGGAAAAGGATATAGATCCCAACAGATTCAGAAATAAATGCGTGTTTGTGTCAGACACAGGTTACAGAAACATACCTGTAATGTTACTGTACTCTTGGCAGAAGGTGGGAGTTCTTTTACATTTAATTTCAGAGGGTTCCTCACCCTCAGTACTGAAAGCTGCTGCCCCAAATAGAAACCAAATTGTTTCTGGAGATCCAAAGAAGGCTGAAGGCAGCTCATTTCTCTGATATCCCTAATTCTTTTCCCCTTTCCATTACAGAAGACATGCTTAGACCTCTAAAACTATTAAGAATCCAGAATTAACTAATTTGAATTTATAGCATTGTAATTAAGAAAATCAGAACCCCTATATCAAAGATGCTGCAAAGACAAATATGTGAAACTGACAGAAGCACAACTAGAGGAACTTCAGGTTTTAAAGTAATACAGCAAAAATCACCTCTTTCTTCTAAAAAGTTATTTGTATGGTCAGAGTAGCCATTTGGAAAAAACCTCCCCAAAACTCCTTAGCTAAGAAAAACAGTTGGCCACTAAGGGTTTTACAGCCCATTATTGAAATTATATCATACTGAAACGCTATTTGTCTCGGATCAAGAAAAAGTTTCCAGATACGTGGAAACATACAGCTGCACTAAACTCAGTTTGAGCAAGAAAAATTACATCTGCATTTCTTACCTCACCTGCTATTTTTATGCTTTATGGAAGAGCCACATTCCCTCCTCACTCCAATGAATTGTATATGTGACAAGGAGGCAAACAACTTTAAGTCACAGCAATGTGGACTGTTACATCCTTGACATAATAAATGAGGAGATGCTTACAGCTTCTTCTGCAGCACAACCATTCCCCTACCTCCAGGAAACCATTAAACAACTAGAGGTGTGAACCCATTGCAGCCTTCTGCTTCATTAAGTCATATATCCTTTTTTCATTGGAGTCATGAAGCTATAAATCATGAGAGACAGAATGAGAGCTAATTAAAGAGTCAGCTAAGCATAAAATTTTGCATTGTTGCATATCAGAGAACTCCAAAATTGGCCATACTTTGTGTAATATATTGTAAAATATTAAAAGATGTTTCTAGCAGATAGCTGTTTTCTCTGAGTTGAGCACTGCCACCTGAAAAATATCAATATTTAATTTCCTAGCAGGGAAGCTGTATGAAAGCCTGACTCACCTTTTTTTTTTCCTTTTTAATAACAGACCATTCTGCCTTGTATTGCAGTGCAGTCTTGTATACAGTCTTTAAACTTATTTAACTCTTTTTCTAATTAGAATCAACTCGTATGTTTCTGAAGACAGAAACTCACAACCTTGGAAATGTCTACATACACTAAGGCAAAGCATTAATCAAATGTATCCAACTCTGGCCCTTAAACTTCAGTACAAACACTTCAAGTTATTTACAGAATTCCTTTACCAATAAGGCAATACTCATTTGAGAAAAAAAAATTAAAAATCCATTTCCTGATACCAGATTTCTCAGCCAATGCAATTATGTCAGAAAAGCTCATCTTTGAAGGGTTAGAGGTAATCTGATGCAGACATGTTACCTGAATATATCTCACAACCCAAGAAGGTATGCATAATATGCATATAAATTACTGTGACACCTAGAGCATCCATTAGTAGGTGAGAAACTTGTTACACCAAGGCCATATTAAAAACAGAGCACAAGGATGATCCTGTAATTCCAAGAGCTTTTTCTCTAAAAGATTTTTTAATTGAACAGATATATGTAGATATATGTTCAACTCCTATTCCATCTTCACCTTCTTTTCAGAGATCTAATAATTGTAGCTGCTAAAGCAATTCATTAAATGCAAGAGAATGAATCACAGAGTAATCATTGCCAATGTACATTTCTTTTAAAAATATACATATTCATCAGTCTCAATGTGTAACTGCAAGGAATAGCCAAGTGCTTACATAGTAGTCCTATATTCCATTTTCCCAACTGCGGTTTCCCATTAAATACCTTAAAAAAAGGAAGAACAAATGTTTTGCGCTCTAAATTACACTCAAATTTGACAAATGAGCTTTATTTTTAAAGAGCATTCCTCTTTTTTTCTATTAAATAAAAAAGAAAAAAAGGGAGTCTGAATTTATTAAACTAAACTTTTATTTCAGGCTTCACTGACTGGAAAAGGGGCTCAAAATAATTTTTATTAAAAATGGGGCACCATCCATAAGGTGATTCATATTTTACTGGGATGTTCCAAGAAACTCTCTAAGTTGCTGACCACTCTTGAAGTTTGTTGCATTAGGCTGCAATCAGGAGGGAGGGCGTGGGTCAAATACACAACTAGGACAAATACTAAGTTCAGCAAGTTAACACAGGGGTCAAGAAATTAGAAGAGCCAAGAAATATAGCTGCTGAAGGAAAGGCCAAAGACTAAGGCATTCCAGCTGCCTGAGGGACAACAAAGAGGCAGGTGTAAAGGATGCTCAGAAGCCACAGGGACCAGGCAAGGCTGCTTGCAGTCAGCCCACAAAAGCCACAGCTCACACTCCTGCAACCTGAAAGATCCAAAGCAATGTCAAGTAAGTTTTCAATAGTCTCTACTAATTCTGAAAAGCATTTGGCAGCACTTCGATAAGTGAATTTAGTTCTGCCTATGGATTTACAGAAAAACATGATATACAAATCCTAGTAATGAGCATTTTAGAGAGATTCTGATAATTCTTCAAAAGCAGCAGTGCTGAGTTTTATAAACTAGCCCATTTGGAAACTCAAGCTGAAATTATCCTTTTAAACAGCATAAAGTACTTCTGTGGCCCAGAGCCGGCTACTTCAACTTTATAAGAAATTTAAAAATAAATTTCAACAAGTCATTGACACAAAAGGAATTTGAAGGTTCTCACAAGATGGAAGAAGCCATACAACAGTAGCAACAATAAACGACAGGAACAGATTCAAGAACATATATGTATGGTAAGAAGATACATAATCAGAAACATTCAAAACTTTGATTCAGTGTCACACAAAATGTGATCTCCGGCTCTGTAAAAAGATGAGCCACTCCATCGTGTTGATATTACCAAGACATTCATATGGTAGAAGCATACAAAAGCAAACCTGCCAAGCCCCATACTCAGCATGAAACATAATGCTGGCTCCTAACTGCCCGTGACAATTCCCACAGTTATCACAGCCACATGGCACAACAGCCCTCTGATGAACTGCATGAAGCAGGAAGCAGCCGTGGTGCTGCACAGAGAGATTACAAACCCCACACACTCCTGTCAGCCACAGGCTCTGTTGTCTGCCACTTAACCCCAGCGTCTGCTTCCTTTATTTTTAAACATTTGTCAAACAAGGTTAGAGTAAATCCTCCCCTCTGAACAAGAAGGAAGTTCTCCTATCCTTGCTCAAGATCTAGATGTGCAGCTTAAAATGAAGAAAGGATCTGATTTTTTTTTCTTGAAAAACTGTGATACAGGAATTTAATCAAACTTCTAATTTATAGTTAAGGGGGAAAAAAAATGGTTAAAAGCTTCTGAGAACTACAAATAAGACATAAGAGATGTCCATGGGGTTCCTTCAGTGGCATGGTTTTGCCAGATCTTTTACACTGCAACAACACACCACCACCAAGCTATATGCAGAAATACTGGCAAATGCAAATTCACTGGAAGGGGTAAAAAAAACAATTACACCACACCTGTTTTGTCAGCCTCTCACTGCCCCAACCTGAGTTACATAATAGATTGTAACTATGATGGGGACAATTGAGACTCAACAAATCCACCAAGTTAACATAGTTGCCAATACAACCAAATTATGAAGCTGACAACATAATCAGATGTTGGCATTACTTCTGTCAAAATTTGTTATTACTGGGCGTCTGTGCAAATTTCTCTGATGTTGAAATTTGTAAAGCTCCATTGTCTGGTTTCTTAAGCTGTTTTTGTAGCATTCACAAGATCATAAGACTAACCCACACACCAAGAAAAGACAGCAGAGGTTGCTTGAAATGTTTTTTCCAACCTGTTTGAAAGAGGAAGAAAATGTCAGTGTGGGTGGCTCTTGTCTAGCCTTTCAGGAATATCACCTGCTCAAGAGCATCTGTCACCTGCCTGCAGCAGAGAAGGGGTCTCTGAGAACAGTGGACTTAGCCTTATTCAAACCTCGATCAGTAAAATTCATAAAAACAGAGAATCTTTAAGGTTGGAAAAGACCTTCAGGGTCATTGAGTCCAACCTTTGGCCAAACACCACTGTGTCCATTAAACCATAGCACTAAATACCATGTCCAGTTGTTTCTTGAACACTTCCAAGGATGGTGACTCCACCACCTCCCTGGGCAGTCCACTCCAGGGCTTAACTACCATTTCAGTGAAGAAATTCTTCCTGACGTCCAATCTGAACCTCTCCAGGTGCAGCTTAAGGCCATTTCCTCTCACCCTCTGTCACCTGTTACCTGACAGGGAGTTGTAGAGAGTGGCAAGGTCTCCCCTAAGCCTCCTTTTCTCAAGGCTAAACACCCCCTAGCTCTCTCAGCCACTCCCCATTGGATTTATTCTCTAAAGCTTCAGCAGTTTCAGACACTTTTAAAAGAATTACTTCCATCTTTAAAATCTATTGTATATATTTACAGACAATATATATTCATTGTCAGCAGTTTAATACTATATAGAATAAGACTATAGCACTAAATATCCCCACCCATATGTTAAGAGTGCTTAATACTTTCACATTACTTATGGGACTAGGAGTGTCATTAGTCCATTTTAGCTGTCAAACCTGACAATAAGGTTCTGCTGCTTCTGATGTCACCTGTCAAAAAGAATGTGAAGTTCCCCAGAGTGGAATCTGACAATACCTGACCAAGTACCATTGAAACACAAAGCAGTTCAAGCCTCTAATGCTACTCCAAATAGCACAAATTTATTTTTCAATTGTTCCAGAAGCTCCAGAAGCCAGGCTCTAGTTTTAACAATTTTAAAAGCACTCATTGATGAAAAACTCAAGATTTACCATGATTCCTTAGGGCAGAATAGCTTGCTTTTTAAAGAAATCCAACTAATACGCTCTTTAAATTACAAGATTATATTTTCCCTCTCCTCACAGACTGATTAGTCAAGACAATCAAAGTCATGAGAACAGCTACCTCATGGAAAAAACCAATGTCATTTGCTGCAGAATTTATAAAAAAGGAGACTGCAAGAGAAAAAGATTCTCTCACTGTTAAGACACTTACATGCTGCAGTGCAGAATCTATCTGCAGCCTGGGCTCCACTACAGAGCTGCTAGAAATGCTTGGCAAGTTGCTTAAATCACTCACTACTAGCACACGACTTTGCTGGGAGCCTGAGTAGAGAACTGCAGGCTCAAGTTTTCAGAGTTGCTATATTGGACTCAGGCTCTAACTGGGCACTGCTGAATGCTCCTGCTGCTCAAGGCAACAGCTCTGCTGTGAGCACACCCTGCATTGCTCCAAGGGCTGACACACCAGACCTCAGGACTCAGCCCAGGCATCAGCATTGCTGGAGATCCCTCTCTGTGCTGGTTTCCCCCTATGTCAGGAGAATGCTCTTTTATTTCTGTCATGGAAGTGTTGCAAAGATTTTTAAAATTTCTTTTGCTATTTTTGAAGAACATATTACCCATGCTGTGCACAAAGTGTGGTGAGAAAAAAAACAAAAGTTACTCTCAATTATGCCCACTAACAGACCCAGCTACAGTTGTATTGCATTTCCTAGTTTTCACATTCTTAACTTCACAAGTCTTAAGCTCTCATAATGCTGTTCGAGGTTTAAAATATTGGTATTCTTATTCCAAGATAAGCATCAAACATGGTACTGACTATGCAGAGACCCCACAATCTACCAAATAAGCATCTGTCTGGCATAGACTGCACCTGCATTGCAGACAACAGACTGCAGAAACAGACAAAGGCTGAATCTTTTCCATAATTTTTCATACAGATTCCTAAGGGGTTTTCTTAATTGTAACATATTAAATAATCTCATTTTAACAGAAAGATGAAGTGCACCTAGGCACACATAGGCATTTACAATTTCAAGTCAAAGATTCACCATCCAGCTGTTAGCAGGTGGCCAAAGGAAGAAAGATTATGCGATTACTTTTTTTGGTCATACGCAGTCATGCAAAGAAAGAGACTAGCTAGCTTTTATTAGCATTTTCATTATAAAATCCCATTAGGAGATTCCTGCATCATCTTTGAAAGTCTTGCTGCACAGAGCAGAGTAAAAACTTGAGGGTGTTTACTTATTATCTTACTCAAGTTCATCTTCTCTGGAATATCCCTTGATAACGAGTCCTTATGCTCAAATTTTTTTTCTTGGCTTAGGAAAACATGGTTCTTTTTAATCAAAATTATGGCAGATACAATTAGACACTGTCAAGTGTAAACTAGGTTACATAAAAATCACATTAAACTTTTTTCCTCACTTCCATTTTGAAGCAGAGCATACTAATGTTGCCTGCCACATCAATGATTCTTAACCTAATTAATCTTTGAAATTGTATCAAATTATATTAGGACTAAGGAGACTGAGAGTCTACTGTACCTAAATGGGATGTACTGAGAAGTGTCAAATTAAAATACAATAGCATGTGTTGTTAAACAAAGTCTGTTCCCATATGTTTAGCTTTCTGGTACCTGCATAAGTACCTATAGAAAGAACAACTGCCATAATCAGTTATGTTATAAATTCATTAGATCTTACAAGTTCAAGAATTCTGAGAAGTGTTAAAAATTCATTGGAACACATCCTCTGCTAGGAATCAGCACTACACCAGTCCCCAATGAATAACTTAATTAGCAACTACTCATTATGAGACCACAATGGTTGTAGAATGGCAGCAGGTTGACTGCCATGATGTAAAAAAAGCCTCATAAATCATAAGTATACCATGACACAGAAAAATAAACAAAATGAACAAAACTTACTGTTTAAAGTCATAATATAATTCAAGCTTCACCTCAAGTTAATTTTACTTCGCTCTCCTGACCTGAATGCTGCCTTTTCAGTCGCTGTTCTTCAGTGACTGTAGTTACACAGTCTCCCTCTACACACAAGACTTACCTTAGTCTTAAGGATCACTTTCCTTGCCACACAGGTGCAAGTAATGGATACTATAACAGAGCAGACTGGCTTTGAGCCTTGTGGTTTGCTTGCAAGAGGAGTCTGTGAGACATGTCTTTGTGTTAATCAGTGTGCTCTAGGAGACAAGATCAACCTCCTTTATGTGCAAAATGACTGACTGAGCTGCAGGTGTGCCCCAAGTTTGCCATACCTTCAGCACTGGCACAACTGCAACAAACAGTTTGCCAGCAGAAAGCAGAGAATAATGAAAAACTGCCTGGTGTATTCCAGAATCACAGCACCTCACCAATACCACAGCGCATCATCCCATCATGCAGCAAAATCAACAGACGTAGAAAACTGTGAACCAAGATGCATAACTATGCAGGGCCTGCATTCTGCCACAAAGAAACTGCGTTTCACCTATTTAATACCATTTCTGTGTTCAATGCAATCTCACAACATTTTAAAACTTGTGAAACATTTAGATGGCTATATAACTGAAAAAAATGTAGGTATATAAAGTAAGGGGAAAAGGACTTCAACTGTCTAAAGTTGCTGCTTGTACTCATGTCTAGCTACTGCTCCCTCTTAAACTCCTTATTATAAATGTTAAATAACAAAAAAAAGTTATTGTCAATAAACAAAGTTTTATTGAATCATTTCACTGAGGAATGAAGCATTAACAGTGTTTTCCTAAGAAGTTAACTTGCTCATATTCAAACAATCATCAATAATGTAATCAGCACAGTTCTAACATGCCTCATTGTGTATTGGCATCACCTGTCATTACAAGAGCTGTCTGGTAGTTCAGCAGCTGCAAATTGTTAAGGTACCAATATTGATAAGCAACAGACTGGGGCAGCACTGATATACTTAGATTGGTTTACAAGGCTTCTATTTTTACAAGCCTTTGAAGCTCAGGTTGTCTAATGAATTTTTAACTTGTCAATTAATATGTTTATAGAAAGCAATGTCAGCATTTGCTAATATCTAAGAAGAATCACAGCTGCATGCAAAATGTACAATGTGTTAAGGCTCCGAGCTTCACATTTGAGAAAATCAAAAGAATTATTGCACATGATCTGAGGGGAGCAATCACTTAAGAAACAATACAAATGTGTAAGTTAATGGGCATGATTAATCACTCTGGGAAATATTAGTGCAATTTCATGGAACGTGATGTATTGGAGGGCATCAGAAAAAAAGGCTTTATTTGTGGCAAACAGAGTAAGACCGTCACTTACTAGCACCAAAAGATACCTTATACCACAACAAATTACCAAACATTTTGTTATTTTTACCAATGTACTACTGATAACATAAATTAAGAAATGCTTACTTAATAATATTCAGTGCTCTCACTGAATGTAACTGTGTTAGAACACTAGCTACTCTTTGGCAGCACTTTCTCTGACAATACAGAATGACGTCAAACGACTGCACGGTGCAGAGACAATTTTTGCCATAATTACCCTGCTTGCTTTGTACATTACATAAAGTGTCAGCAAACATATTAATTTTGTGAAAAAACATTTTTTTAAATCCTTAGGACACAAGTTTTCAAAATGTTTTAGGTGTTTTGTTTTTAAAACATTGGCCTTTGTTAAATAATGAAAACCATGAACTTCCTGTTGTAAGATTATGCATGGTCTGTGAAACTGCAGTAAAAAGACAAATTTTACATTTGAAAAGAGCCTGTATCTTTTTCACATGTGGGCAAAATAACAATAGAAATAGCCCTTAAATCAACATTTGAGCTCCATCTGTAGTTAGGCAAGCAGAGTACGTGGTGAAAATCTAGTAACCTGTGCAGCCAGAGGGATGTTACAGTCACATAGGAGAGTGAAGTTTCTGCAATTCTTTCAACTGTACATTCATCAGCCTGAGGACAAAATATTCAAGTGCATTCTATGGATCTGGGGAAATTCCTGCCTTTGTTAACTGAGGTATTATGGCGTTTAACATCTGCCTCTACCTTCACTGCATCAGAGGTAATTGAGGACCAGATAAGATACAGTATTCACAGTTATATCTTGATGGGTGACATATACTAAGTACTACAATTTTCTGAATGCAATGCAAAAGTTACAGAACCAAAACATTTGTCTGCTGCAAGTTGTCATTCAAGGAATTGCAAAGGGCTTAAAGTAAGAGCAGAATTTCAGAAAGCAAGCTATTCAGACTGCAAAGTCATCTTTTCTTCCCATTAACTACAGATGACCTGAGCTTTGTAGTGTATTTCAGTACACTAGAGAGCACCTTGCACTCCAGTTCTGTACTCTGTTACATCCCCACACAGCCTGATGAATACTTTGAGATTTGAGACTACCACAACTATACCATATGCTCATTTTGAAAATAACAGGAATGCCCCATTTCATAAATCCTCAGACTCAGAGAGCAAATATTCTCAAACCACAATCCCTTGTGATAACCTGAAGAGAAAAAACTGCAAGAGCTGTAAAGCATCTGTTATATTTTATGCAGTAATCCTCATTGCTGTTCAAAATCTTAAAACTTCCAGAGCTAATTAACTAACAAGCCTACACTCCCCCAATAGATTATCTTCCACAAGGCCTTTTGTTTTTATACCAACTTATCCCTGGGCAACTATATTTGAGGAGGAAGATAGCCTCTCTATTAAAACTTAGCTGAGGAAATCCAAAAGAGAAAAAAAAAAAACTGACAATGAAGAACAGTTAAGAGAAATTGGTGCTGGTGTGAGTACATTGACCCCTTGTGAGAAAGGGTGCAGTGCAGAGGGAGCACGCGAGGGATGGACAGCTCCTGTTAGTACAGGAAGAGGCAAGTCAGCACAGTATCTTGACACCTGCTGGTTTTTGTTAATATTTTTAGGTTTAACCAAGTATCTGTTACATAATTCACTGGGAAAAAAAAAATATATAATACTTTGTTAACTTTGTGAAAATGTCCTGTAAAGAGGATAGTTTCCTTTCTCATTTCTTACTATCTTGTGGATTGTTAAGCCAAACAAATGAAAAAAGAAAAGTTATTAATGTGACTAGTGTCATAACTCCTGGTTTATCTTCTGCCTTCAGATTTCACACAAGCATATCAATTCCCATCCACTGGAAAAGGTCTGAGGCACAAAAAAAACCCATTTGGCAAGACCAAACACCAGAAAAAAGTTTCAAGTATAGAGGAATACCCTAGAAATAAAACAGAAGAAAAACATCGTCCCTCCCCCTAAGCAGTCTGCTTACGTGGTGAATTAAAAAGAGTAGCAAGATTACTTCTTTGGAAAAGGAGAAGTAGCATAACCTATTCACAACAGTCTAGTGTCAGCTCTGGACTATACAAAAGACAACTATTCCTCGTTTTCAGAACTGCAGTACCCGGGCAGAGTGTGGCTGCATCCGCTGGAGAGCACAGTGCTGCCACGAGAGGCAGAAGCTCCGAAGAGCACAGAGCACGTTCTCCCTGAATCCAGCAGATTCCCAGCAGTATCCTGCCATTGCCTCTCATCCCGGACCTGCAGCAGCAGTGCTCCATCCACACCTGCTGCAATCACACGGATGCATCCCCGCTGACTTCAGGGTTTTACACTACTGCTTCATGCTACATTTCGTTCAGGTAAGGAAACGTACAGGTTCTTGACAGCAAGAGGACTTCTTTTGCATCTCATTTTTATACTAGTGCTTGTCCAAGGCAGCACTAAAGCAGCAGCAGAATATGGAAATAGAATTATCATCTTCCTCCTCCCATAACTAGTAGTTAGCTGCAGTTAAATTGTGTTTTGAAGATTTATTGAAACTTCTGAGGGCTCATAGTGCCGCACTTCTCTAACTTTTCCATTTATAGATTTCCCATACAAGCTTAGCAATACAGATGTAATGCCAAGCTCACAACCTTTGAAACCCATGAAGAGAGTTCCCAAGTTTGATCAAGAGTCAAAAACAAGAGAAAACAAACCTAAGCCTTCACACATGCATAAATATTCTGACAATTCCTCTGAAATAACGGCATTTCTTGCCTGTAGCTGCAGAAAATGAAATCTTGTATCTAACTCTCCCCCGCATATTTTAAAACAGTGTCACCCAGGACATAAACTTTAACATTTTAAGCATACCATCACCGTCCGCGGGCTTGCGGTGCCAAGCACTTACACTCATCACGCGTAATTAGCTCGTTAAGGATGACTCCTTCATGTGGGTTAATTCCTCCGTTGCTGAAGAAATTTAACTTTCCCAAACTCGTCGGGATTTAAAAACAAGAAAGCCGAGCTGTGCTCACGCAACTACTTCTTTTTAAAAAGTCACTCCGTGTGCCAGGAAAGCAGAGCTCGGTCCAGCCTCGGAGCCCGGGCACAGGAGCCCCGCACCTTTCCCACGTAACAGAAATCGTTACGCAAACCCCAGGCGCTGCCGAAGCCCCTGACCTATTTAGAGACGCGCTTTATCCTTTCTGCAAGCCAGCGATGCTGCGGAGACGCCGATGAGCCCCCGGCAGCCCGCGCCCCGCCCGGGCAGGAGGACACCCCGGGGGCCCCGCTACCTGCGGCTCCGGCCGGCAAACTTCGCCCGGCGGGGCCGCGGAGCGGGAGGGCTGCTCCGGGCTCCGGCTGCGCATCCCCCGCTGGCCCCGCACCGTGACATTGAGCAAGGTCCCCGCCCGTATCCCCGCCGGTATCCCACCGCGCCCGGGGCGCCGCCCGCTCACCTCAGCAGCCGCCCGCGGGGATGCAGGGATGGAGGCAGCGCGGCACCGGCGGGCGGGCGCTGCAGCCCCGCTCCTGCCGGACCGAGGCGAGCGCGGCGCAACTCCGCCAGAGCGCCGCGGCTCTCCCNCTGTGGCGGCGGCCGGGCCGGGTCCGTGTGGGGAGCGGCCGCCGGGGTCCGTGAGAGGAGCGGGGCCCGAGCCTCCGGCTGCGGCCAGCGGGGCTACAGGGCTTCTCCGCCAGCCCTGCCAGTCTGCTTGCCCCGGGCGAGCCCAGCTCGGTCGGCCGCGGTCACCTCAGCTTGCCCCAGGCAGCACAACCTCGTCTAGGGGCGACAGCCGTGAGGAACGATCCCCGAACACCCGGCTGGAACAGCTCCTGCTTTCCTCACTCTTTCAGCTTCTGCTCGTCAGGGGCTGCTCTTCTTTCCCTAAAGCCACAAAGCTGTAGCTGGCCTCCCAGCCCTCCTTTGCCAGCCCACCTGTGAGGGCTTCAAAACAACAGCCGCTACTCCTCAGCTCTGTTTTGTAAAATGCAAAAGTGTGTCCTAAATATAAACATTATACTAGAAAACATCAGGTTTTTTAAGTACTTAAGAGAAAAATAATGATGGTAATGGTAGAAACATCAAAATCGATGCAAACCTAAGTATAAGAAATTTTACAGCATTTTTATAATTTGAGTTAGCTTTTATAGTTCGAACATTGCTCCTGGAGAATGTGATGCAAACAGGGGGAATCCTACAGTATTTAATTTGTTATTTTTCTGCAGGAAGGAAAACAAGAACGTTTAACATTGGAGAAAAACTTCTTGCTGGACTTTAATTTCAGCTTTTGGAGAAGAGCAGTGATACTTAATACTATTAAAAATTGCATCATACCTTGTTTACAGTTTTATATTCAATAAGTTCTTTTAGCATTCAGGACAGGAAATTCTGAGAGTTTGAATTAATCATCCCATAAAAACATGAATATAACCCTTCTTCTGGTGTTTTACCTACCACAAACTTCTTGCTCAGAAGAAATCTGAAATTTAAAGCATACCTAAGTGTTTTTGAAAGATTTTCTGGTCTCCTACAGAAAGAGAAGCTGAAAACAGGGTACTTTTTATTCTGTTCCCCAGAAGTCCTGAATTTGTGTGAATCTGTAGCAGCAGAATAGATGGCATAGTAGGACAAATCCACCACTGAAACTGGGAATGTTGGATCAGTGATAGAGGAATTTTGAATGTATACATCTGCTTCAGCAGCAAACAACAACAACAAAAATACCCAGAGAGGGTTTGGGATCAGTCAGACAATAAATTGATCAAATTGATTATCTTGAAAAGGCACATACATGTATGGCTGTGCATTAGCAATATCCAAAATTTCATATTTTATTATCTTTTGTCTATCTTTTAGCCCTTTTCAAGACATACTTGCAGTAAACTAGCACTACAGTCTCCAAAACACATTCAGAAATCTCAAAATATCTCTGACTGGACAAAAACTCAGCATCTTTCTCTTCATATCCAACTTTCAACTCCTGTTGTAAAGAACTAAGAATATTACATCCATGCAGTATTATTTTACTTATGTAAGCAGCTGTTGTAGTTGACACAACAGCTCAAATATGTTGTTGCCACGATCTCAGATAGAAAAGTGGTCTGCAAATGACCATGCACTGTATTTGCTGTTAATATGAAAATGTATAAGAACCCCTGTGAACACTATAACATTCTTCAGAACAAGTACATTTCTGTTCAGTGGCTCATGATTAAAATAAATTCAGTGACTTCTAACCATCAGCTTCCTACTGAGAGATATAACAGGGGGTGATAATTGTACATCGTTTCTAACACTTGATGCAAAAGTACGTCTTGGATCTGTCTTTGAAAGGTCTGTATTCATCAAAACCAGCAAATTTTAACCCACAATTGTACACATCTTTATGATGCATTTCACAGCTGTATTCCACTGTGCAACTCACCACTCTTCACTCCAGCTCCCTATCGAATCCTGTGGTCTATAAGATTGTGAAAGAGTGAAGGGTGGAAAATTTTAAATGCTCTGTGATCTGTATTATCAACGTGTCAGATGTCATCTCTATAAATGCTGAAAGCACACTATAAGTTATGAAATTACAGAATAGTTGTAGAATATCAAAACAATTTCAAAAGTGATGTGAGCAACTGGAAGACCATTTAGCCTGGGAGATCTTGTAAGGAGATAACAGCTCTATAAATTCAGAAGAACCTGTTGGAAAGGAGAGGCTGCTATTGGATGCATTTCTACTGGAAATCTGCACAAACCAACACATAAAACCAGACAGAGGTGGGATCTTATACTAAGTAAGAATATGCAGAGTGTGAAGAAGACATGCTGAGTATGAATTAGAATTTCATTTTATCACTTCATTTTTTCAGATCTTTAAATTTGGCTCGACCAAAACAAACTTGGATGGCTTTTCTAAAATATCTGTCACTGAACATAGGTTTAATGTTTAAACACAAGTTTGTCGCTGAAAGGAGTAAATCCATGCAGAATGGTGCATGCAAATGAACCTCTTAGGGATGCCTGCAACCCAACATCAATTCAGGATGTCCCAAGAGCTGGGAAATATTTTCTACAAAAGGCAACAGTGGGTTACATCTGGGTGACATTTGATATCATTTTATGAGAAGAGGTCACCACTGGGAGGCCTCAAGCAACCCTCACATTCATGACTCACCCTGTAAGAGACAGAGTGCCAGAAATCTAAGTAAATTTTTCTCTGTCCCCAGCAAAAAAGGAAACTGCTGTGTTCCCCACACTAAGCTATTTTTTATATATATGAAAGGCCTACCACTTATTTTGAGGAAGTCTTCCTTTTTGTTTGACTGTTACACCTTTTTTGAGAATTAAGGTTTTACTATCATCTATTTCAAAAATAAGCTCCCTTTAAGCACCATAGGGCATTTGAGGTATGACTACAGACTTCATGTTTGTTTGGTGGTTGTCTATGCAAAATATTAAACTGTATCCTAATACTCCAAATGTTGATTTGCCTTTTTTGGTGATCCCATAATAATGCAATAAATAACAAGATATATAATGCAAGGAATAACAAGAAAAACAAGTACTTTCAAGGTGTGTTACACAAGTATCCCGCTGTGGAAACAAACCAAGTGTTTCTAGGACTTCTTTTCAACTGGCTTCTCCAGTGGTAACCTATTAAATGTTAACTTTGCTGAGGAGTGTTTCAGTAAAAGACACTTCAGAAATTAAAAGACCAGATGTAGACACAGAAACTACAGTAATATCAATATTTCCCCTCCATTAAGTACCAATGTTTTTTATAATGGGAGATGTTTCCAAGTGATTACCTCAACACATCTTTTTTCCCAGAGTAGTTGCCCCAGATTCTCTAAAGTCACACTGGCTTTAAGTGAGTATGGGCAGCCTTCTGTGTTTGCTTTGCACTCTACCCATTGTAAGACAGTAATAGCCTTGTCACCATGTACACAAGAAGAAGGAGCTTGAGGGGTGTTTGGTTTTGTGGTTTGTTTTTCTTTTTCCTGAAGATAGCCACTCATTTCCACAGTCTTCAAAATTAAGGCCCGATAAGCAGAATTTTAATAAAACACAGCTAAAATTCGAACCACTTACTTTTATGCATGGAAAAAGTATGGTGAAGAAATGATGACTGAATTAAGATCTTCTGTGCCTGAATCCATGTCCTAGTCCCTTACCAAACCAAGATTTTAGTATTTGCTCATAACCTTTCTTCAAAAAACTTTGTTAGAGTTTTTCCCAATGGCATGCAATTCCTTGTTTGTCACCTGTTCATTAGGGGATTTTGGTTTGTTTTTACAATAAAGAGTTGTTTTGGATCAAGTATTTTTCTAGATAGATTCCCTTACTCCATTTAAAATTCACATCTGTATGCATGTCTTGAGTTTTGGTTCCTCTAAGGAAATATGACACTTTATAACCAGATATCTTATATGCCTGTACATTTTCCAGCTTCCCTGCTACTGCCTCTGGGGAAACAATCGCAGATTTAGCAGATCTCCATCTGCCTCCCCTGTATAAACAGACAAAGCAACTACTTAGCCAACCTGCTACTTGCTAACCAGTCTGTTTTTTAAGGAGGACAGTGATTTGGGTTTTTGTTCTTTTTTTACCTTGCATCTATATTTGATGGAGCTATTTGAGATGCTTTTGAAATTTGCTATTAACTTTTACTGCTCTTTATTTTTGTCCACAGATTTCAAATTTCCTGGGCTTTTTAAAGTGTGTTTAAGTGTCCCACTTGACTTCTTAATGGCTTGAATTTATCCTTTTTTTCAGCTTATGTCTGCTAGCTATATTTAGAATGCTCAGTATCAGATGAGAAGGGTGCCTACAAATTATCTGCATTATTCTAAATAATTTGATAAGTTAGTTCATAAAGTATTCTCATGTAAATATCTGCCAACCATTCAATCTTACATAACTATGCTATTTATACTGTGTGACAGATCAGTTAATTCCCGTGATAGCGTTCTATTTCCTGATTGCATGCTGAGAAAAATTACTTGGATTTAGATTGTAAGCTGTTTGGCACAAAGAATTCTCTTTATTATCTACGTCATGCTCAGAGAACCACATCTCTTAGTTGTGGTTAGAATTGTATGTTCACCTTCATCATAAACAGCAAATAGATGAAACAGAAACACATATGAATGCTTCTTCTCAAATTTGTTCTCATTTATATGCTCACAGTTATACTCAAAGATACTTGTGAATGTATGCTTGTTTCATACTAACAAAAAACAATATTAAAAGTTGCAGTCAGCAATAAATATTTTGTTACTTTTGTCTGTGCTTCATTCCTTTCCCAGCTATGTTAAATGTTTTTATTTTTTGCCGGATGTTCTTGCTTTGAGAAACTGAAGCAGAAAGAAAGTGATCTAAAGAAAAACATATGACATCTTTCCAAGCACTAGAAAAGCTGCTAAACCCTTCCTTTCAGTCACAATCTGTTCCAAGAATGAGAGCTCACTGGTACATCAGTGCTATCCTGCCCCCTGAGAATATCAGCTTCACAGATAACATGGAGGATAACATATTTCACTGTATAACCAATTTACTGAGGATGCTGGAAACACTAGAGATTTTTTTTTAATTAAGAGGATAAATAATTCAAACAACAAACAGGGGAAATCTTTGCAAAAGAGTGTATGATTTTTAAAATTCTAATTCAGTTCAAGGAACAAGATAATTCCTAAACAGGAAAGAACAACTGTGTAACGAAAGTACGTCAGTAACACAGGACTTAAGAAGTTGAAAACTGGCAGAGAGAACATCTGAGAACCTCCTGGTAAAGTACCCAGTTAGGCTAGCCAGATGGCATGCTATTTGTTTTCACTACTTCATTTGACATAGAAACAAACTGTTCTTCAGCTGAAAAACAAAACCAATTAGAATATTTCCTTTCGTCAGTGTTCCTAAACCTGAGTCCATTAAAAATCACCAGGGGTTTCCAGATAAGAACTATGCAGTATCTCTTTAAAGCCCAGGTGAAAGATCAGAGTTACCTCCTGAGTTCCCATCTGTTTTATAAAGTAATACTGCACAGCAGTATTATATATATATAAAATATCCTGCACAGCATAAGAGATGAGGAACTGTGAGAAGGGTAGTATAAGACATTTGAACTAACGCATTTGTTGTTTTGGTGTCACCAAATAAAAAGCAAGGATGCTTAAATATTGAAAAATTTTATATTTCTATAAAAAAGGTGCAACAAATTACAATTCCGAGAAAATCGGATTTGAAAAGATCATTTTTTGGCTAAGGGCAGTCTCCTCTCCCACAGATTTGCCACTTCAAGGACAGACAAGAAGCCAAGCATATGGAGCATAATTTTGGCACTTTTCCCCAGATGGAAAACTATGAAATACAAAATCCAATATAAGTGCTAGTGGTTTAGATCACATGGGAAACTAGTCATCTTCTATCTTGGGCTGTGGATTGAAAAGGGTACCAAGGCTAACTATAATCTTTTATTCTTTACACAGCCAAAGCTTACCTTGTAGAAGTTAGCGTGGAGTCAAATAAAAAGTGTGGTGGTGGAAGGCACTTTACAACAGCTTCAGACCTTCTCTGAACAATGAAAATCAAACAAAGCATTATAGAAAATGCATTGTGTACTTGATTGTAAGTATTTGAATTAATGCTCTTCAGTATGAAATCTCGATGCATCATCCAGAATTATAAAATAAATAACAACCTTTCTAATTAATCCCTAAGGGGAATTACCCTAGTGACAGCAAGAATAGGACTTGGCTCCAACTGCAGTTCTGTCTTAAAGAAGACCAGTGCAAATTTGGCAAGCCAGCTGACACGAGCTAGCTGCTTCACTGAGGTGGTACAGCGTGCCATGAAGGCAGTCTGAAAGCAAACACATCTCTTACGTGCTTTCTGCTGGTATTGCAGCATATTTCAGTGTAGGAGGGCAGCACAAGAGCATTTACTTAAAAGGATAAATGTATACGTCTCAGCTCTACACTAAAAGCTTGTACTAGCAGTACCTGTGTTATTGGACAGTGTGGGCCAAACTGTCATTTCTGGAAATTTATAACTGTTTGAATACAGGTTTATTGGTTTCATTTTTTCCCTCCACCAGCAGAGAGACAGCATATCAAAACTCTCTCTTATGGAAATATTTCCATATTTTTTCCCCATCTTCTTTCAAAAGATAATTCAGAAATAATACAGGACAAAAAGCAAACCAGCTGAAATAGTTACAAAACTTGAATGGAGACCAGTTGTAAGAATATTTAAAGGAGAAGTTGCAGCTGTGCTTGTTTAATTTCAGCAGAAATGTGAGAAATTGCATCACTAGGGTGGATGCCTCTTGACACACTGGATGAGTCACACGAATCAGTCTACAGGCACAGTAATTGGACACCTTCTGGAGCAGGCTTGTGCCATTGGAACAGCACAGGATGAGAAACAAACAGTGCACAAGATTTAGATGATTCTGATTTCTTACTTTCAGTGGAGTTTTATGCCTGCATACACATATTCATTTGAGCTGCAGAAAGTTACTTCTGCTTAACTAGTAGGAGGGATGGATATATTATGTGGATATACTATTTTTTAAATACACAGGGATTTCATGCCTAATGTTGAGATTGAGTTGTTCTATTGGTAAAAGAGTAATATTGTGATTACTAAATAAAGTAACACATAAAGTAACTTTGGGAAACTTAAGTTCCCCAACTTAACTGCTTACTAATTTTAAAGATTAATTTTAATATGCAGTTCTGTAATTTATATATTTTATATATTTTAGAGGCCCAGCACAATGTATAATTAAATAGCTACTTATTAAATATATGACTCCACGGCCTTAAAAAATTGCAGTCCTAGAATTACCATATTTTCCACTGAGACCCACAAAAATTTTTAAATATTTATTCTTTCCTTTGATTGTATGGGTGGTTACTCTACATTAAGATTTTAGGAGAAGAATAACAGAAATTATATAAAAATTTAATTTCTCCATCTGGTTTTCTTAGGGTTTATAACTCAACTGAAAAAAGTTGTTTTTTTTTTCCCCCAGCACATTTTCATTCATTAGTTTACTCACCATTCTGTCAAAAAAAGACAGCAATGGATAGAGCTTAATTATATACTAAACAGATCAAAAGCTGCCTCCATATGATTACACAGTCACAGAAAAAGAACAGTCACTAAAATAGTATCCTGCAAACAAAATTGCATCTGGTGTAACCACAGAGAAGCAAATCAAACCTCATGTGCAATGTAAAAGTGCACTACCATGAGATCTGCCTTCTCCCTCTAAGGAGGCTTAGCATGTACAGAAAAAGAGTAGTTTCAGCACTGGCAAAAGAAAGTGCAGAACAGGAAGCTCTCAGATCTCAGAAGAGAATTGCTTAGGCTACAGTTGCAAAAAAATAATCTGCACCTAGTCTTATACCAGTGGGTTTGTTACCATACCAATCTCCTCAGAGAGCAAAAAGCTGCTTCAGGGCAGAGGGAAGGTGGCTCTGTGAAACCTTTCCCAAGGCTGTGGAAGATGGGGCTGAGCCACCCTCGAGGTCAGAATCTCTGCAGGGCAGGCAGGCCTGAGGCACTGCTATAAAACATTGCCAGGCCCTGTGCTTCCTCAGAACTAGTGAAAAATACATCGGGAGGTCTCTTCTTCAGGAAGCCTCTGTTGGCTGCAGAATGAGTTTGTCTCCAGGGTGTTGTGAGTACCAATGACAGGCTGTAAGGAAACACAGCAGCAGTCCCATGGAAAACAATAAGGCAGAGGGATCTCTGGGGGCTGTTCAAGGCCTAGTACAGGTTTTGGAGGATGTGCAGGTTGTGGTAGCAGATTTGCTGCCTGTGCCAAAAGGGCGAAGGAAGTTCCCCCTGAGCTCCTACCATGTGCGTTTGATGGAAACCCCAAGGGGAACACTAATGAATATTCTGCACTCCACATAGATAAGGAAGTGCTTCAGTGTGCAGATGCACATTTATCTACACAACAACAAACACACTTTATATATTAGGGAGGTCTTATCAAAGTTGGTCTGCTCTGTAATTATGTAGAGTAATGAAGTGGATGGAATTTGAATGAGTTAAGGTAATGAGCTATTAACCTAGAGGATCTTTTACCAAACGATTCATGTGCATTCAATCTTTCCCTCTTCCCTCCAACTTCTTTGTAAAGGTGAAACGAAAGACTAAGTTGATCAGGACATCAGCAGTCATGGCTATAGCAACATTCAGCAGAAATGAAAAACAACCTTTCTCATACTAAACTATGCAGGTGCATTAAAGCAGTAGGATTTTTTTTTATTTTTTTTTTTTTACATTTGCACAGCATGGGCAAATAGGAAAGAATCAAGACAATGGCTTTTTTTTTAACAAGAAATCCCTACTGGAAAGACCTACAGAAACAAATGAATTAATTCTGGGATCAGAATGAGAGGAAGACTGATGCACTGCTCAGATCTCCACCTACACAAAGTCCCTATCTCTCACAATTTTTAGCTCATTAGGGGCAAATTTTCATTTTTTCCCAGCAGACACACAAGAAATCACCTCTTTTGAAAATCTGTGGGAATCTCGCAACTACGTGGCAGAGACAGGTTGCTGTGTCTCTGCAAAGGAAATGATGTATGACAAGATTGTCTCCTCTGCCAGCCATCATCCTACAAAACCGTACTACCTCCAATTCCCAATTTGGAGCTTTAAACCTTCAATACAGCAACTGTAGTGGGGAGATGGGCTCCCCCTAAGATCCTGCATTCATTACTTCTTTGCAATAGAATGAGGGATTCTAAGCAAGCAAGAAAACATTTCCATGAGAACTCTCTGCAGCTTTGTCACTCACTGCTTTCAATTCTGAGCGGAGAAGGGAGCAAAGGCTCTGTAGAGCAGACTGGGGAGATGAAGGCAGCCCTGGCTCTGCAGCTGTGAGCTCCTCTAGCACAGGCTGTGTGCTTGGAAAGCGTGTGTTCAACCCAAGGAGAGCACGTTCTTTGCAGTTCTGTCTCCAGTGAGGAGTCAACAAGGAGATTGTTCCCCGTGCCTGCACTGAGCTTGTGTCAGCCTCCCGGGGGTCCCTGCTGCACCAGGGCTGCACCAGGTAGGAGCTGAGGGGGATGCTCAGCTCCAGCATCAGGCTGTTTGTAGGACATGGCCCTTCTTCCCTCGCTGCAGGTCGGTGCCCTGGCCCTGCCATCGCTTCCTTGGGGCCGGGAGGCACAGGCGGGGCCGCTCCAGCGCTCAGGGCAGAGGGCGGATGGCAGAGGGCGGAGGGTGGATGGCAGAGGGCAGAGAGGGAGGGCAGGCGAAAGAGATGTGCCGGGCACTCCTCTGCCTTGCTCTCAAGCCTCTGTGCAGTGACATCCTGCCAAGCTCTGCCTCCTCGCGTGCGGGGTAACACATGGATGGATAAATCCACAGGGAGTGATGCTGTCTTCACACTTCCTCCTGCTTTTGTCACCTGCTGCAGCAATTCGGGGACACAGCAGCTCTGTAATGTCTACTTGTGATTGAACTAAGCAGTTCAAGGGATTAAGATAGTTTTCAATAAGTAAAATATTTTATTTCACTGGGTTTTTTTTTGTCCTTGGGATGAAACAAATTAAACTCAAGCTGTTCCTCAAGTAATTTCAAATGAAGCTGCTCAACCACCTGGACTCACAATATTTTTCACACCCAGTCTCTTTATCTTACTCCTTTCCTCTCCCTTTAAATACATTTTTAAATGTATTTGAACTAAAGTCCTTGAATTATCCTCTTGGAAAGATTTTAATCTTTTCTTCAGCAATTTAATCCTTTAATTCAAGTAGTCAGTTGTATATCAAAGGTCTTTAGGGAAATGATTGACCTAATTTTTAGATATGTGATAGATATTCAGAGAAAAGTAGAAGTATTAACTTAAATGCAATTAAAATTATAGGAATCTACTTGGAATAATCTGATTTGTCTGGACTTTCAAAAAGCCTCTAATAAGTCCTGCACAAGAGGCTATTAAAAAAGCAGCCAGTTGCAAGGTAAGAGATTAGAGATTTGGGATGTGGTGCTAGACAGCTTACACAGACACGGTCAATATTCTGTGTGGCAAAAGGTTAACACTGAAACAGTCCCAAACCCATGTCCTAGCACTGTATAGTGCAGTGAGCTGTCACTCAGCTTACTTGAAACAAAAGTGAACAGAAAACTAAAGAACTTGAATCAATTGAAAGTCCAAAACATTGATAGCTGAATGTCTTTGTTGACAAGAATAGAGTAATGGACATCAGAAGAAATCTTGTCAATTATTCATACAAGTTTGGTGTACAAGTTGTGGAAGAAAGACCAGAGCATCACTGTGGACAGCTCAGTGTCTGTCAAGAAGGAAACATACAAATTGTTCCAAAGAATAAAGAAAAGCAAGAAACAATCCAACAAACACAAAACAAAACAAAAAATACAACGACATTTTGAAATTTAGTGATATGGTCCCATCAACAGGAATTCTGTGTTTGATGGCCCCAGAGAACAGTTTAGAATCACAGGGAAAAGTGTGAGAGAGAAAGGAGAGGCAATAAATATGATTATAGGCTGTGAAGGCTTTTCTTCTGAAGTGAAATGCTAAAGTGTTTACAGAAGAGATGAACAGAAAAGCACTTAGCCCTGAACACAGGCAATAATGAATATTCTATGGGAGAGAAAATGAGCCCTTCTATCTTTTAACAGGACAAACATTCAATGAAAATGAAAACAATACATTTAAAACATATTACAGCCTTTTTTCTTTCTGACAATTCCACAAGAATAGTCTACAAGGTCTGTGGAATCTTCTTCTGAAACACTGATTGATAAGAAAGTGTTGATAAGTGTTTCACATGTAATTCATAACAATCAGGGGAAGCAGAAAGCTTATTAAGAAAATAAGAGGGGTCCTGCAGAGATACAAGTTTCCCTACTCCCCCTTTAAATTATGATTATGGAAAGATACTATAATGGTCTTCCATGAAAAAGAAGAGATTGGATTTATTAGGAACAAGGACTAAGACTAAGTGAAAGCCAACAGTAGGGTTAAAGTTCAAATTAAAGCTGTCATTCAAAATGAGAGTTTCACAGACTAATGACAACTGCCAAACAACTAACCTTGAAGCTCACTCTCCCTCAACTAATGCGTGATACACAGATCATAAAAACAATGACTCTTCATGCTGCATTTTCTTTATAAACTACAGTGAAACCGCAATTAAGGAAATTAAGCCTTCCTATAAATACTGTGAAACAAAGAAAGTTTTTGATTATATATGCAACCAAAATGAGGCAGAGCTCAAGTCTTGGGTAAAAATCCTGTGCACTAAATCCAGCCTTGCTCTTTAGGACAGTGGTAATCAGAGGCACAGAGACCACAGGATGTTCCACCCATCTTCCTGGCATCCCAAGGCAGAGCCTTGTCTCCACATGCACAGTGTTCTATTGAAGTTTCAGCTTTCTACTCCTGGAAAGTAGAATTGCAGGCATATAAAACCTCAGAATGTGACACCAAGATACAACACTAGCAATGCTGGTTTTTGTAACCCCACCTTTTGAAGTGCCTGTCATGAGGTACTATCAAAATCCGGATATTTTTCCTCTTTGGTGGCACTATATTACACCATGTATCAGCAGAGAACCTTGGTTAATTTACCACACATCGCTTTTTCTCCCAGTCAGATTTCACATCATCAAGACTATGAATATTTTACTGTTAACAGGGTATAGAGGAAAAATAGTGTTTGTGAGCTATTCAGATAGCATGGTGATAAAGCTCATTACAGAGTAAAAATAGCTGAAATTTATTCCAATGAACTATATTAATTCACAAATACAACTAATTTTAAACCCTTGCGTAACAGGAGAATGAAAATAGAAGACTGCATGCAAGTGTGTGTGCTTATACATATGTGGAGAACTGAAATACCCTTCTCCAGCACATCTGCACCCCTGTAAATAGAGAGCTAAAAATGAAGTGGGAGGAAAGAATTTCTTTGCAAAATAAAACAAACAAACCGACTCCCATGCATGGGGATGAACTTAGCCTGAGGCTCCTTCCTCAAAGGACATGTCCTCCCTGGCATGGCCGTAGCAAGGAGCCCATCCTCACAGTTTCTCTTCACAGCCATAATCACAAAATACACACATTCTACAGAAAATGATGGGCTGCAAAGCACTTGTGGATGACATCTCAAAGAACTCCCAGTTCAAACAAGTACAGTGATCAAAACAGCCTGATGCACCGTCTCTCTTTTACAAAGAGGTATAACAAGGTTTTTTTCTGTGCAGACAAGAGAGGACAGGAAGGAACAGAGTTGCAAAGAGACTTCTTTCCTCCCAATTTGTATTTTCAGTTTCTCATTTCAATCACTGATCGAGTAAGTCACTTGGCTTCAATTTTTTCTTAAGCACTTTTGTGTCCCATTTCTGGTGACTCATAATGAAGTGCATGGCAGAAGAGACTTTGTGAATCTAATCAAAGAATCAGAGCCTATGGAACAGAAATCCAACCTTGGCCTGAACAAACGAAGCATATTCATTAAAAGAGTGTTTTCCATTCCAGGTAGTCATCAGATAAGTCTTCATTCCTCATGGGAAGCCACAAAGGCTGTCTGCACCCCCAGCATAATACCATCTAATACACCAACTTTTCCATTGCCTATTTCAACTCAAAAATTAACAGAATTTTCTGTCCACCATAAATGTCCCCTGAGACTGAAGTCTGTGAACACAGGTTAAGACAGGACCACAAGAAGGCCACCTGAACCCTGTCAGTTACTTAAGCCTCCTTCTCAAGGCGTATATACAGACACCAGAATCGGGGCATGAAATGTCCCTTTTTTAAAAATGGAGCAGAAAGACATGACCATCTTTTCTTTTAGGAGTGGCACCCAGGAGATGGGAAGGGGAGGACAGTTTAAAAGATGTGTTGGCATGCATTTCTGTGAAGAAGTGTGTTTAAAGCTCCTAGCAGTCAGGAGCGGTGGTGTGAGAGGGAGGAGGGCATTCTCACTAGGACTGAAACAGCAAAATACAAGATTGCTGTCAGCCACCTGTCAGTGGAATCTTTCTTCCTTCAACTGCTGGACTACACTATTTTTTCCAGTTTTTTCTAATTCATCAAATGAAAAACTGGGACACTTCACAATTTCCCATAAAGACATGATTTGTAACTGAAAACCAGGAAGAGGATGAAGGAGGAAAGGAAGAAAGTATTTGCAAAAGCTAACTTTGGCATAATGAAGCTATTCCCTCCAGGCTCTCTCTATAGCCAAGAGAGGCTCTTTCAGTTCATTGTAGGCTGAGGGGTTCTCTTTGCTTATGACCCCTAAAGCAGCCATGGCAGATGAGGTTCAAGCAGCCATTGTGAATCCTCAGTGTGCAAGAACAGCTGACCAGATCTCCTGCTTATCTTGCTTGAAACATTAGTAGAGCAACAATCAGCAAAATGCACAACAGCATAACACAGCCAGCTCTGCACTTTGCAGTGCTGGGGAGAGGCAGGGCACAGTAGGATGCACCTCTCTTGTAAAAGCCCTGCCCAGGTGGAAGTGATGGATAAACCAGCGGAGTGGTGCACACCTCTCTCCACGAACAGCTGCAGGAGCCTTTATGGTCAAAACACTCAAGCTGATTATGTAGTAAGAAAATAGCAACTCTTGGCATTCCCTACAGGTGCACAGAGGACTATGGGACTCAATTCTCTGCTGGATGTTAGTCCTTCCTTACTTTTTCTGCAATTATTTAATATCACTGTGGCTCCTCTGAGGGCACGTTAGCAAACACAAAACCTCTTTAGCTAAATTCAGAAACCTGTAAAACTCTACCAATGCTTCTTCCTAACAAAGGCAGTGCAAAAAGAAGGCAATCAGAAAGAAATGTTAACAAATGGAAGACTGATTAGCCTCATTAAATTTGAAATTGTCCTATAACTCATTATTCTGAGGTATTGAGAAGGCAAGCAGCACGCTGCATACTTGTCCTTTACTGTAGGTGTGGACACACACTGTTCCTTCAGCCAAGTTGTCCTTTAAAGATTATTTTTTGATGCATTATGCAAGTGATATATAGTAAATTTTTGATGTATTTGTGGCATTATGCTTTTCTAAATGGCTAACACTGCTTGTGACAAAGAATGAAGTTCAAGAGGGACAGGGAAAAAATGAAAAAAGCTCTAAGCAAAGTAGAAGAAAATGAAGAAAAGCCAAATGAGAGTACTGAGCAAAACAATTACAGGCAATACAGTAGCAGCATCTGTGACTACATTGAACATCTTACTTCTATTCCTTTAAAAAAAATGAATATTTCTCCAATTAGCTGAAGTACTATTCCAGGGCAAAAAAAAAGGTGCTGAAAATTTTCAGTCATTATGGCATGGTGTGAGCTTATTCACAGGGTCTTGAAAATGCAAGGAATCTTCTTCAAGTTATATATACCAAATTCTAGGTAAGGTAGTAACAAAGGAATTCTTACACAGCTTTTTATGCTACAAAAACCCCAGAATGTGAAATCTCACAAGAGATTTGTGAAAAGAGCATAAGTCTCTAAAGCAATAGGTAAGCCACTGAAAAAAAGCAAAGGGACCACCAATTTTCAAGGGAGAGTGATTTGGTTAAGAAGAACTTCGTTAAGATTTTGGTTAAGTAATTAAGGAGCAATACCAATTACCAAGTGAAAACCAATTAGCATTGCACCCAGACATGTGTGCCAGCAGCCCCGGCAAGAGCAGCTCTGACCTCACTTCTTACCTGACACTGGAAACAAATTCTCTTACAGAGCTTCACATCCTCTTACACATCCTTGCTCTTTCCTCCACCATCTCAAGGAAAGTTGCACCTTATTTTCTCCCTCAGGAAAGGTTTTGGTGCTCCCTTTATTTCACAAAATAATGGGAAAAATACTCAAAATGAATATTTGAACAGTCAAAAACGTGGCAGGTAATTTTCTTAATGGACTTGTCTGTTTGATGGCCCAACAAACCATTTATGGGCCAACAATACCAAGGTTTTAAGTTGCACCCTCCCCCTCTTTTTTTTTTCAAAGTTAAAGGAAAATGCTTGATGACATTCATGAGTAGACAAGAAAAGAAAACCCCTAACTAGTCTCAGCCAAATTACAGACTTGAGGAAAACCTAAAAAAGAGCAGAACATCTCTGAACTGACCTAAAGTTTTTCCAGTTTATGAAGTTGTATTTTGCTCCTGCCTCTTTTAACCTACAATTCATTTTTTGTGTAGTTTTGATAAAACTACCTCCTTAGAGTCTGCATTTCAATTTCACTGTTTCTTAAAAAAAATATTTTGACAAATTTAAAACAGCTTTAAAAATATACTTAACCTTACTGAAAATAAATTGAAGGACAGGTCTCCCTACTCTCTGTATGTTACTAGAGTAACTGAATTAAATTCTCTGCTCATGTAATAATAGACTCCTACTCTTCTAGATCGTCTGAGAAAATTAGTTTTATGCTTTCCTCAGCAGTGAAAGACAATTCAAAGTAGTTTAAGAATGATGAATGAGGATAAGCTACAGTTTTCTTTTATATTCATAAAACTGTACCAATATAATAGCAGCAGACATTTAAATTGCTACTGGGGCTTAAAGCACCCACCCTAGGTCATGTATTTTTTGGGAGTTTGACATGTACTAAGCTATTTTAGAGTACACCCTGCATTTAAAAGTTAAGAAGAAGAGCCTCAAGTAAATTAGAGAACACCACGCTCCTAAGTTAAAATAATATACCATGAACATCTAGTTAGTACTACCAGTAATATTCAAAAACTGAACTTGATTTTCAGTATGTACATGATCTGACTATAAAATTCATTTAACATAACACAAACAGAAAAACAGTATTGTAGCCATGCCTCCATTCCTATGCAGAACTGGAGATGAACTATCTATCTATCTGAAGACTGCAATGCTGCTTAAACAGCAACTAAAACTGCTTTAGAAAGCATCATCTGCTAGAAGTAATTTAAATGTATTTTACACAGTTTTTTTCCCAAAATTTATCTGCTTTCATGTGAGGTTTTATTTTGATGATTTATGTAACAATATGGTCTCAACAGTGGTAGTCTTTTTCTCCCCCCAAAAAACACACTTTATATATGAGCAGATGAACAGCCACACTTGGAGACCTTGCTCCAAATATAGTTAGAGAGCAGAATTACAGTTCTTACCAATACCACAAATGCTTCAGTCCAGATTTCTTCCTACACCAACAGGAATTTGCCGGGTGCGTCAGCAGCTCATCTCTCTAACACCTCACACCACCACTGTGAAGAAATTCAGGAACTCGGCCAGGCACTCCTAGAAAAGGGATGCAGCTTCTCTTGCTGTATCTATGGATGTGGATGTTACAACCACATTTGAAAGCTAAATTTTAAGCATGCAATATCATAGCATGTCATCACAAATTCCTTTCCACAAGTCTCTGATGCACAGCCAAGTCTGTAAGATCCCTCTACCACTCAGCTCCCAAGCCAAGGCCAAGGTGTTTCAACCTTGGTTTTAACTATCAAGGATTAAGAACTGAACAAAACAGTGAAGAAAATCACAGGACCTCCACTTCTTGAAGTCTTTCAGTGAAAACTGCTGTTCCAACCACAACCGAGAGCTCCAGTATTAATTATAGACATGAGGCACGAGTCACTCCTTTACTGTGCAGGATCTACAATCAGCTGCTACTGCTGAGAAAAGCAAGCCTAGATCACCCAGTGTCACTCAGCTCTACAGCAACTGAAAACTGACCCCTCCCTCCCCAAAACTCTTATGGCACTGTGCATCTCCTAGAATACCCTCATTTTGAATACTAGAGAGTATTTGGACTTCTTTCCCTTGTAAAAAATACAGTAAAATAACCAAATAAAGTGCAGGAGGACAAGGCTGTAGAGCAGACATAAGGTGAGCTTGCAGGTGATTTTTAACTTGTAGAAAAGAAAAATGGCAAATATACAGGTTTAGGTCTATAAAATCACACACAAGATGGCAAGGAAAACACATCACAAAGTAGCAAATTCAAGTGATCAGGCAGAGGCTATAAAAGAAACATGCTTTTATACTCTATAGTAAAACACTGGACTGCTGGCACATGATTGCTGCAGAATAAATGTTACATGTTTTCACGTGTATTGTTTTAATTTATTTCCATTTATTAAAGGTGTCATTAACAAACTTTTAAACTAGACCAGAATATCTCAAATGTTATGGGCTAATAAAATATATGCAATTAAACCCATAACATATTAAGGGAAGTATTACTGTAGATATATTAAATAAGCTTGTACAATTAAACCATTATGGAGTAGATTCTTTTCAATATTATGCATAGATAGCTATCAAAGAAGCATAAGAATTAGCAGAATTCTCTTCAGAAAACATTCTTTCAAATTAAGTTTTTGTGGATTTAACAGACTGCCAAAATGCATACATCATTTTGAAAATGAGATGTGCGTTGGGAAAAAACCCAACAGTTTAAACATACAACACATTATGCCACCAAAGTATTTTTAGCCAAATGCCCTAAGATAGAAATCTTACTTTTTTCTGCAACATAAACTTATTTTCTATGCAAATGTTTTTGACTGAAAACATTTTATTACACGAAAAGGTTGCTGAAATAAATTCTGTCAAATACAGAAAAAAAATAAAATAGGCATTTTTCTTAGAAAAATGCTGTGACAAGATTTAGGCAAAACTGATCTATTTCCTTAGGAATGGTTCTACTTTCTGTTATAAAACAGCTCAAATGTATTTCTTATGCTTTATACAACAAATATGATTTACACATGAAATGTGAAAGTTCTCTTTCGTCCAGCAATTGTGTTCATTTAACAAATAAAAAAAGAAATACATACAGCAACAATAACTGTATAACCTGCAACTACCACCTCCTTCCTACTGACCATGCCCCAACACTATCTCCTATTTCAATCCTGAAGACTTTGCAAATTTTTCTGTAGCTTACTATTGAGAATTATTCTTAACCAGATTATTTTGATTCATTTCTCATGAAACCAAGATTGAGTGAGTTGTACCCCATGACTCCAGATAGAACAATTTTATATTATTAAGTGCTGCAGCAACTGAGAAGTGGGTTTTTTGAACTATGCCTTCCAAAAAACTTGAGCACTTCAAAATATCTAAAAAGATTTGAAACATCTCCTGTTTTGCTTTCTTGTTTTTTATATACTGCAAAAGAGGTTCCTTAAATGTTCCCACTGTAGGGATAGAGTTGAAGACTAAGACTTGGAAATCAAAGTCACAACTGAAAAAATAAAAGCCAAACCAGCCCTTTTTTTTCAAAAAGATCACAAGTGTAACTAGCTCAGGATGTCACAATATTAAAAAACATTGTGAAAAGTAACAGAACAAGCTGACACACTTTCACATGTGACATTTGAAACAGCAACATTGTGTTTTCAATTTTTAAGTCTTGAAGAAAAAAATCAACTGAGTATTTTCTGAAGATTTTGGTCAAAAGGCTTTCATGTTTTCGAGGCTGAAAGAACATGCAGATACAGAATGACTGTTTGAAAATTCTACAGCTTTCTCATGTAACATTCACATTGTAGTCTGAGATTTGTACATTATCACCCCAGCCTCAGCATCTGGCTTTCAATTAACAAGCAAAGTTAAAAAACCAAGGTTTTTTTAGATTGTGAAGTTACAATTACAAATACTTGAAACTAAGTGACAAAACACCCATTTTGCTGGTATCTTACTGTTTTATTCACAAAATAAAGAGCTCTGTCTTTCCAAAGAACATAACAGAAAGACTCAACGATACAGTTATAAAAAAGTGGTACTGAAAATTTGAAAAAAGTCTGGTAAAATTTACAAATGTTAACTATCACTTTGTACAAAATCCTTTTTTTTTTAAAGAAACTTCAGTAATAGGTTTCAAAATACAGTTTAACAGCTCGGAAGTGCAGCTTGACTGCAAGTGGCAGCTGGGCTTTTATTTCCGCCGGTGTGGGGAGTTCTCCCTGCGGTGTGGGGAGCTCTCCCTTCGATGCTGGGAATTCTCCCTTCGGTGCGGGGAGCTATCTCTGCGGTGTAGGGAGTTCTCCCTCTCCCTGGGGCTCGGGGACCTCTCCCTCTCCCTGCGGTGCTGGGAATTCTCCATGCGGTGTGGGGAGCTCTCCCTGTGGTGCTGGGAGTTCTCCCTGCGGTTCAGGGAGCTCTCCCTCTCCCTTTCGCTCTCTCTGCGGTGCAGGGAGCTCTCCCTCTCCCTCTCCCTCTCCCTGCGGTGCGGGGAGCTCTCCCTCTCCCTTTCGCTCTCCCTGCGGTGCGGGGAGCTCTCCCTCTCCCTCTCCCTCTCCCTCTCCCTGCGGTGCGGGGAGCTCTCCCTCTCCCTCTCTCTGCGGTGCGGAGAGCTCTCCCTCTCCCTCTCCCGGCGGTGCGGGGAGCTCTCCCTCTCCCTCTCCCGGCGGTTCGGGGAGCTCTCCCTCTCCCTGTGCCGCTCGTCGCTCCGGCGGGACTCCCTGTGCTGCTCGAGGTGGCGGCTGTGCTTGTCCTTGTCCCGCTGCTGCTTCTCCAAACCGTTCCTGGAGCGCTCTTCCTCGTCCTCCTCCCTCGGGCTGGCACGGCCACGATCCCTCTCCCGGGATTTTGATCTCTGTCTTTTCCTACTACGATGTCCATCGTCTTTGCTCCAATGTTTGTAATTTTCATCATCAGACACAGAAGCTCTTCCTTCTGCTCGCTTCAGTTTTGAATTACTGTGTTTATTTTCTGGATCCTTACTTCTTTCGTGGTTCCTATCCTTTCCGCTGTGGTAACCGTCTCTGCCGTTGGATTCATTTCTGTGGTGGTATCTGGAAACATCATCTCTCCTGTGTGATTCTCTTAAATGTCGGTGATTTCTTTCTGATTTGCTCTCAGTATCATTTCTTTCTTCTTGCTGCCTCCTTCCACTTTTTTTTTCAAGCGATTTCCTTCTCCTTTCTTGTTTTTTCCTGGAAACTTTATCAGATTCTCTATTTTTCTTCTGCATCCTCCTTCTTTTGGCTTTAGAAACATCTGAAATTATAACAAATTATGGAACTAAGGTTGCATTTTAATTTAGTACATTAAACTTATTGATCTACAGAAATAATTATAGAAAGTGTTTTTTGCCATAAAATACTTGTGCACGTGTATCTGGACAAGGGTTCCAAAATAATGAACTCCTGCTTTTTATCCCTTTGCTATCTGCAAGTGATGCCTGTCTTTCGAAAACCTTTACCTGTCATCACTGTTTTGCTGACTTGTACCCAAGGACCAGGCATAGGCTGTAAAGTCACACGCCAAAGCACTCTCACAAATAATCTTTTTTTCTAGGAAGGACTTTTCCCAGACTATCCAGTCTCAAAATCATTTACTTTTCCTGGAAAAGCTTATCAGTCAATGGAGATGAAAAACAGCAGATGAGAAAAAATCTCCAACACTATTCCACAAGGAAAAATAGGTAGGATGAAATGGCTTGAGACAATAGTATTGCAGCAATACAACAATGGCCTAATTTTTCAGGAGAAATAGTGACAGCTTTGTCAACAAGATGAAAACTAACTTCTGCACTTCTAAATACATAGTAGTCTCATCTCACTGGAACAAGTCTTACCTGTTTGCTCTTTATCAGGAATTTTTAGATCCCACTTGACAGTATCTGGCACTAACAGCCATTTACAATAACCATTCATTCGCCTTAGTGTATGAACTATAGAATCACATCAGCTGCTTCTCATCACCGTTTGAAAATACCACAGCCATGAACTGATTTATTAGTACATGCATTATCTGAATTGGCTACTCTCATGTCTGAACTAAGGCTTGCTGACATTCTGCTAAAATGCAATGATGGATCAATTCAGATACATTTTAACCCACTACGTTTTTTAAGCAGTGTTTTCCATACTATTTTACATCCACCGGTATGCAGGAAAAGACCTAAGAAAGCAAACAGAAAAGAACCAGCTGCTTTGATGACAGATATATTTTATCACCTGCTGGACCTGTTTTAGAACTACCTCGCCAGGGCAGTGCTGAGCTGAGCAAGCTGATGAAGTTCCAAGCATTAACAGGCAGTACGACAGTAATCCTTAACTTAGCTCAATTTCTGATCAGCAGGTTTTCTATTTTTCTTTTATACACTCCACCAACACTGAAATACTGCAGCACATTCCTCTGAAAAATGCCTCTTAACTCTTCCAAGTAATTTTACAGATTTAAAAAGCTGCAAACACAGGAAGACTTTGGAGTTATAACCAGTAATGGAACCTCAACTTAGTTAACAATTAAAGCTTACTGTTATCTCCAATTAGTGTTTTGACTACTGTATTAAAGTACACAAGAAACTGAAAAATGAAACTGGGCTGCAAAGATGTGAATTTTAATGAACGTGCTCCCCAACAGAGAAAAGGTAAGTACTAAAAGAGAAGGTCCTAAACTTGGAAAAAACCCTGTTTCTACTCTCAGACTGCAGCCTTGGTTTGTCACTAAGGACTGGCCCCTCTGGTTGCTATCAAGCAGCTCAGCAGAGCTGCAGCTATCCCTGCAGGACCATCTGGCTCAGTGCTGAACCAGGGCCTCCTCTGACCCTGTTCGGCTGCGCCCGCCTCCCCGTGCTGTCATCACTAACGCTGTTAGCTGTGACACTCAGCTCCCTCCTTGGACAGGAGGTTGTGGTGGAGAACAGGACTGCACTTCCAAAGAAGGAGCAGTTCACACTGCTTTTATTAATAATTTTCATTTCAAAGACATGTAATAAATCAAATTAACTTTGAATCAGCAAACTTCCATGCTACAGGAAGTCATGCTGTGCTATCATCTGCTCCTGCTATATATACTGGGGGAGACTGCACACACTAACTAATAGCAGCTACTTTAAAGATTAAGCAATGTTTATGACAGTTCATGTCTAATAGAAGTTTCTACATCAGCACAACAGTATAAGATACTAAACATTAATTATAATGCATAAAAATAACAAAGTAAGTTATCCACAAAAATCTAAAAAACACGCTATAAAGCTTTTCTTCCTTGGAAATTCCTTGACAGACAAGAACCTTCACTATATCAACAACAAACTTTTCCTGAAGCAGAGGAATTAGAAATAGGGACTCAGATGGAGAACAATATTTAAACAGATTGCTAGAACTGAAGAACTGATTTCTGACTCAAGGAAGAAACACATATTCCCATGGAAAGACAGACACAAGGAGTATCAAGCTCACTGAGTTAAGCCAAGAAAAAAAGAGTTGTAGACATGAGTCTCTATGGTTGACTAGTAAACACAGAGAAAATAATTGGGAATGACTCTAATCCCTCAATCCTCTAATAAACCCAAGTCATAGTAGACTGCAAAAGATATCAATTGTGTAAAAAAAGTAATCTACAAACCAATGTTTCTCAGATATTTAAGTCTCTAAAAATGGAACTCAGTTTTTCTGAGATCAAATTCAAAAATAAATTTCCATGAGAAATATTTAATATTTTAAAGTTTTAAGTTAGAAAAAATTGATTACCTTTTAAAACAGAGAAATGACCACTGTCTATAGCCAGATTTTCCTCAAAACAAGTATACACAGAAACAGTAATAAATATATCTGGAGAAAGAAATAAAAGAGAAGCAAACAGTGGTACTGCTGGTTAAATACCTGAGTCACTGCTGCTGTCACTGGTAGATGAGGAGTCACTGCTGCTGGATGACTCTGAACCACTACTGCTGCTGTCAGAATCAGAATCTGAGGAAGAGTCTGTGTCTGAAGATGAAGAGGAATCTGATGATTCAACATTTTGCTTCTGTGTCATAATCAACTTTGGTGCATTTTTAAGATGTTCTCGTAATTCATCCCTAATTAACAAAAAAAAAAAAAAAAATTCTTCAATTTTAGTTTTTTGTTCGCAGGGAGAGGGAAGATGAAGAACGTAAATATCAAATGAGAAAAGTGTTCCTCACGTTAGTCCTCCAAGGCCAATAGAAGTGAAGAAATTGATGGCAAAGCGAGTATTTCTTGGGTTATCCCGAGGCAATAATCCCTCAAAGAAAGGCTGCAGTGTCCTGATGGAAACAAACATCTATATTAAACACTCAGCACTCTCACTGACATAAAGAAACTGAAAAAGAAACTGTATGGATCACCACAAGAAAGCAAAAGTTTTCTCTTCATGATTTTTCAACACTTTCATTGTTTGTACCTGTGATGCATCTAATCAAATGCTATTTAAAAACTTGCTCTTTTATGACAACATAAACTTCATACACAGGAGAGATGCATACATACTGACAGATAATGACAACAGAAGCCCCAACATTGTGAAGCCCTGAAGTGACTTGTGGAACTGCAGCAGTCTGGGATAGCAAAGGATAACAGGTGCTGACCAGGAAATTCAAAGATTAGCGATCCATGCTGAAATCCCCTCACACAGGGCCTTAGGGATAGTTTCAAATTTAAGTTTACATGACCTAAAGCATCTACCAAATTCTTCATCATACACAGAAGAAATCCCGACTTAGAGGAAATAGCTCAAGCAACTGCAAGTAACACTGTCAGAATGCAATACATTAAATCCCATACAGATTTAAAAGAAAGTTATTTATGCTACATTTAAGTATTAGTAAGTAATTCTAGAGAAAGTGTCACTAGTAGTTGTATTTTTCTAACTTCCGTAAGAAAGAGAAGCCCCAGTAACATTTATTATGCAGCTGTATAGCTGACAATATATAAAAATAAACTCACACTTGGAAATTGTCAGGGTAGCTGAGTGTCACTGGGGGTGGAGGGGGAACAGATACATCCTGCAAAGAGTCATGCACGTACTTGAACCCAAAATGACAGCAAAGCACTCAGCTTCAAAAGTGACTCCTTGCAATGACTAAATCTATACATGAACTTATTCTTCAAGTACTGCAGCTACAGAAGGGCAGAGTCACTTGAACCTGAACACAAGAGTTCTTATCTGTATGTTTTCAGATAAAGAACCTAATTAAATTTATAGTTTTGAAAATAAAATTTCAACTTACTCATCTTTTAATCTTGCATTTAAATTAGGAAGTCCCATATATTCACTGAGTTCCTGAAAGAATATTTTGACAAAAATTCTACTGGAGGATGTCGTAGTTTCTTCACTCAGTATTATACATTCAAGGACCTGCAAATATCCAGAAAAGCATTAACCTTTAAGTTTAAACAGACATTCTTTTCTTATCTTAAAAACTTTTGTCCTCCTGAAATAACTAATGAAGACTGATGTTTTTCCCTCATGGTTCATAAATTCTAGTCAAGACTGTCTTTCTCAAAAATTCTTTTCTACCACCTGGGAGCAGCTGCTAATCATATTTATTCTAGTAATTCTTTGAGGATTTTTTTTATCTAGGAAAACTCCACAAGACAAAATCAGATGCATGAACTTCTGGCAAGTTAAGAGATTTGGGACTAAGCACAGGAGAGGTAAAATATTTGGACTGATTTATGTGTGCTTGAAGAATGACAATTAGACTAGGCTATGAAACAAAAATAAAACAATATGAAAAGAGAAGTTACCTTGATAGTTATTCCTTAATTTTTAATTTTATATAATAATATATCTCAGAATGTGAGATTCCTATTATTTATTAGGTATTTAAGCCACAAAATTGTAGTATTTTTAGTTGTCTTATAATTCAATACAACTTCTAATTTATCAAAATTTAGAAGCTCAAAACTCTTTTCCAAAAGAAGTACTTTTTAATCAACCAATTCCAGCTGAACTCCATAAAATAATAGCTTAAATCAACTACTGAGAAATGGGGAGAGAGGATGATGATACACAAGAGGGAGAAAGAGGAGATGGAACAAACCAGAATTCTTCAACAGTGTCTGAGAAGTCACTTAAGATAATCCAGTTTGCCACAAGTCATTACAAATTGTAGAATAATACTAGAATGAATGTATTACATGTAACTGCAGAGTACTGGAGATTAACTGTTGAACAAGAGATCAAGGACAATGGCTTTTAGTCTGAACTTACACTCCAGGGAATGGAATCAGTGTACAGGAGATGAGCAAACATCTTGGCCACGTTCCTCAGTTTGTTTGTTTCCAAACGATGAATGGTATCGTACTGCTCCTTGAAAATGGCTTCAAAGGATTCCATATATTCTTTCTTCAACATGCAGAAACGCTGAGACAACATGGTACAATTTAAACAACCACTTTAAACAAAACACTAAACATGCAAATAACCTACAACTAAGTGACCTAATGGTGTCAATACTGCAAGACTTCCCTTTTAAATAACCCTTGAGGAAGAGCAAACACTCAAATACATATATTTTATAGCTTTGAGCAGTTTTTCAGGACAAGAAACTCATTTGCATTGCAAAGCAGTAATTATCAATTCTGAACTACAGCAAATTACACAGCATTTTGCTTGACTTCTATACATCAAGTATTTTCACCTGATACAACCTCAAGTTTTTTTTTCAGGGCATTACTGAACAACTATTTCAATTTAGAGAGGCAGCAGGAAACAGAAGAAAGACATTTTGGACATAAACATTTCAGAGAATATGGAAATTGATATTTACATTAACATGCAGATTCATATGGTTAGTGCTTTGTAACTGACTGTCAGCAAAAGAACTTCCTGAAATAATGGATGAAAAATACAAATGTGAAAAAACATTCCCTTTCAGCACAGCTTGCTCCCTTGAGAAGACAAGTATTTCGTCTTAACTCTTCAAACATGTCAAAATTATCGATAGGGAAACCTTAAGTAAGAAATAAATGCAGCTAAATTAGCAGTTTGTTACATAGAACCAGAAAGTTAGCTGTTTATTGAAGAGCAAACAAAATACCCACAAGCCCAGGACAGTAAGTATTCAATCTTGTGCTCTAAATTAAACCTAGTAAGCAGCTTTGAACAAGGTGGTAAATGACAAGAGTCTCCAAGATCAATCTTCAGCACTGTAAAAAGGCTATTTTCTGGTAACACATAATGGTATTATGTCTTTCTAGTACCATTTCTTTGCCACTGTTTCATTGTTCTACCATAATGAAAAAAAAGGGAGGCAAAATAAGCAACAATATAAAGTGAGTTCTCTCATTTTGCATTCACTACGCTTTTTACAATCAAAGTGCTAATTCAATCCACTAAAGCAATCAACAAAGATAAACATTTTCAGAATGATAAAAAGACTATTAGTTTTATTTATCCATTAAAACTCAAGTTTGACACACAAAAAATAGAGTAAAACAATGAAATTTTTTATCACAAACTATAAAATCTGAAATAGAACTCACCCCTGCCAGTAACCCAAAGAATTTCTCGTATGTTCTTTGTTGAGCACAGCAGTCAAGTATCATATTGCAGAGTTCTTTCTGGGTTATGAAAAAGAAAAAATTTCTCAAGGTAAACTCCCTGTAGCAGCAAAAAACCCCATCAGTACATACCAAGTAACTGATGGAAGCCTTACATGGATGCAAGCTTAGAAATGGGTATTTACATCAAACTTCATTGGCAACACCAGTAGATTTCTGAATTTCTCTGGGATATGAATATGAACTTTTGTCCTATAAATTTACTCTTCTGCCTAAACTAAGATTTATGTGTTAACACAATGTACATCTAACCAAAAAAAAGTCAGAATTGTTTACAAACTGACTTTACCACAATGAAAAAGGAGTTACAAGATAAAAGTGAAACTTTTGAGGGCTTTTTTCATGGTTTTGTTTGTTAGTTGCTTCTTTTTGTGATATTCTTTTAAGGGCTTCTTTTTGTTTGTTTGAAATAGTACCAATCCCTGCATTTAAAGAAAATGAAAATTCTTTACAACTTCCAAGTGTCAAAATGGCTTACAGACAAACCATTTGGAAACACAAAGTGCATTTCTTAGCAGTTATCTCCAAAATCAGAAATAACTGTTGATGTTGGTATATACTTTATACTTTTAACTATTCAGCCATAAGTTGCCTGGCAAGCCCTGCTTAGCACAAACAAGCAGAACTCCGAGTTGCACTGCAATGGCTTCAGCCCTGAGGAAGACATTTAGAAAGACTAAACTCGCCTTTGGGAGGCTAATATGCCTGGACTTCCTCTCTAACCAAGAGAACAAGAGAAACTCTTCTAAAGCAGCTGTTTTAGGCTGAATTTTGAATCACCCTTTATAGAAGAGCATCTCTCCTTCTTGGCTAGGAATGAACAGAGAAAGCCTGGCTAGATTAGTCTCCCAAAACATTCGTGCATCCCCCCTCATGGACAGCCCGCCTTCCATTTTCCTGTCTCCTTGGTGAACATGGATGGAAGAATGGAAGATGCTCTCCCGTTCCATAATGCCAACTACTTAGGACAGGTAGTCCAGTCTTTCTGGAATACAGGTTCTCTGGCACCCTTCCTTCCTGTCTTCCCACACCACCACCCCATGATTATTATCAGGTCAACTTCTGGTAGTACCTCTTCCTCTCCTTTCACACACAGCAAACCAGGAACCAGAGGAAACATTTTGTACCTCACCTCTCCAGCCAGAGCCCTGCATCAGCTGAGAGCAGAGGTCCTGGCAAGTGAGACCATGCAGGTTTAAAACCAAACTTATTCCTCTGACTTTCTGCCTGAGATACAGCTCATAATGAAGCTGTGAACTGGTTTAGAGTACATTTGGCAACACTAATTAAGACAAGTGAGCAAATGTTTTTATATAAATTAAATCCATGAAATTACACAATGCTTAAAATAACTCTGCAGGTTTTGCCCATTACTGTTTCCTCCTAAGACCAATTCTATAGTGTAACCCAATTTATGACACTCCCAAATAGGTTTCTGGCTGTCAGTCATGTATCTTTCATTATTAGTTTAATTTCTCTTTAAACTAATAATACCATTCCTATAAAAACGACTAGATGATTTCAAGCATTTAATTCTCTTTTTATCTTTCACAAATTTACTGCAGCATATACAAGATTTCATATCTCTCATATTCTTGTGTAATTCTTCCAAGCAAGTATTCAGAAGAAACATTTTTGCCCATCATAAAAGCTCAAAACAAACAAAAAGCCAACCATGCTGAAAAGAAAAGAAAACAATCCTCCAAGTAACAAGGCAGTAACGTATCAAATAAACTTACAGATGAGTTTAAAGGCATTCCTTTTAACACTGTCACACTGTGTTAATGTGATGTATTAAAATGCATATTAACTTTTTATATTATCCCATTTTACAGTAATGCTGCAGTTAATCAGTTTTTAACAATAAAAAGGGTAAAGTGCTGATGCCACTGCTAATAATGTCAGGAAGACTTGAAAAACAAATTACTTTTCTTCCTCATCTTAAATGCAATTATAGCCTTGGTATCCCCTGTGGTGTACAGTAATTAAATATTTTAACATTTTAATTAAATATTACAATGATTTCTAGGAGGGTATCCTGACTAACCACATGCACGAAAATAGGTTTGCCCATAAAGACATTCTTGCTGGTGTTATCTAAACAATTTGAGGTTAGGTCTAGAGTAACTGTCTTCCAGATTTAAAATTAACAAACTTTACAATTATTTAATTACTTTTTGAGAGATGCAACAAGCTCAGATGGCAATTCCAGCTTAATTTACAGCTTCAAAAGTTAGTGAACTAATTTTTTGTACTCCTAATGATGTTTATGACATGAAGAGCCCTTTATTTAGCCCATCACTTGTTTTGAAGACCACGAAGAATTTGTTTCCCAGTTTTACAGGCAATTTCTATATTGTGTTGTTTAACTGTTTTCATACAATGCTCAACAAGTTACTACTCAGCTAAGAAAGTATACATAGCTATCCAATCATGAAGTAAAACACTTCGAAATATCTGACATCTCATACAGATGGTGAGTCATCTTTTGTGAAAGTCTTGAATTTATTACTGTATCATAGAGAACAACAGCACTTCCCAAAACTGCTAAGACAGAAGATAAGGAGAAAGCTGCCTCTAAATGCACTGCATTTCTCACAGCTCTCCCTAAACATCTATTTGCTCTTACTCAAACAGAATAATGGTTTAGATGAACTGTGAATCAACTAATGTGGCAAGTATCACCATACACTTAAAGATGCTAAAGGAAAAGACAGAAAAATCAGACCTGTTTTTTTTTTTTCTCAGTTTTACCATTTTAAAACACAAGCACACCCTGCTCAATCTATCTTCCCTCAGCTTCACACAAAGGGTGTGCTCATGGCAGGCAGAAGAGCTAAAGTAACTTATTCCCTTCCGATCACGGGTTCCTTTTCACAGCTAGTACTTCCCCCCGCCCCTTCTCCCCTCATTTTTTGCAATTTAAGATTTGCATTCAGCCAAGACTGCAGTTTCAGAGCTGCCCCCCAGGCTGCCTCCAGGTGGAGGTCACTTCTGCTCTCCTTGGCTGAAAGTGATGCCATTTCCACCTCCCTTCCCCTGCCAGCCCCACAGCTCTGTTCCATCCATTGCATACACAAGCTGAAGCCATCATGAGACACCCCCACCCTCTAAGCTATTCTTAAAATACAAAATTTTCATTGTCAACACTTTATTTCTAGAAGTTTCTTCACGGAACTAAAGGAATTGATTTCCTGGGAGCAAACCTAGTGCAGGCCTCAGGTTCGTTTAAATCAATGTGAAATTGGAATTATGTGAAACGAGTGCCTTGCATTTTATGTATTTTCACTGCTTTTACAGATGCCACACTTTCCCATTTTCTCTTTTAATTCACTGAAGCGTATTTTACTCCCACTGACTACTTTAAAGCTTTCCTCACTGCTGCACATTTTAATGCGTGTAACCATCACACAGCCTACTTTTCCCAGTATCTCTGCTTTTTCTTCTTAATTTGTCAAGTTACCACTTAGAGCCAAAGCTGGCAAAGCCATGGGAGGTTTCAGCAGCAGGCAGCCTATCATCAAACTCTGTGCAGTGCTTTTAGCAGCTACTACAAAGTCTCCAGGTCTGTCCTGTGCTCAGCTAATGGTCTTCCTCAACTTTTTGCCCTTTTTTTGCTCAACCTCTTTTCTGTTTAGAGCAACATATGCTTACAGCTGAATATGGTTATCACAAATCTTACATAAATCAGACTTCATATTTTACACTGGAATCATTAACTGGATATAATGATAGATATATTTTTAATCACGTTGCTACAAGTCTGCAACACACAAACACACACAAAAATGAAATAACAGATCAAAGTCCCACAGTATCTTTTTCCTTCTACCTGAAGGCTGCACATGCAAAACTTCACTTTAAGTGATTTCACCGAGGTAATCTGAGCAATTCCACCTCCTTAGGTTAAATGCGTACACACATCTGTAGAAGATCAAAATCTAGCCAGAATTCTAGCTAACGCCTGCTGCCAGTAACAGAACAGCCTAATTATGTATGGATTCTGTACCTTTGTTTTGTAGATGTCAACAAATACCACAACATGGTATGTGCATGCAATGAACTTTTTAAAAATTGAGAAATCATGGAAATTCAGAATGATTCTGCACCTCAGGCCCACAAAAACCTCCTGCTTCAAAAGAGGATGATTATCTTTTACAGCCAGTAGCAAGGCTGTGAACTAATCATCGTGCAGTTGCTAAACCTACCAGCTACAATGCCCTCCAGTCAAAGAAGAAACTAATGGATCTAAGAAATCATCAATTTGACTAGAATGCAATTATCTGCCTTAGACCATCCCGCTCTACATCGGTTTCCTCAACTATATTTTCACTGAAAATGAAAATAGTCAAGTCAACATAAGTACTTGTGTTATCTTCAAGACTCAAGGGATAAATAACACGAGACACTGACACTCCCACTCCACCAACTAGGACTGCTTTGAGCAAGTGACACCACCCTGTAAAATGAAGATGTGTCAAATGCATGCATAATTCATTCAAGAAGGCTGTGCCTTTTAGAATTTTTCTCATTTCAAGTACAAATAAGTAAAAAAATCTGGTGACGCATTACCTTTGTCTGGAATATGCATAGTGCTAGAAGAGGCTCTAATTTAATTTAGCAACATTTCTGTATACAAGCTCTTATCCCAAGCCAAGAAAGAAGAAAAGCCTAAAAATCAATCCATTTTAGGCACATTTTCAAAGAGCAAGAACAATGTACGGTTGGTATAATTGTTTTAGTTGTCTGCACTTCAGCTGGGCTTCTTTGCTTGCTTTCCCTACAGTTCAGAAGCCAGAACAACTGGTAATACCACACTCACTACAGTTTTAATTTATTTAAATTTTCTTCTTTGGTAATACATGAGATTAATATAGCTTTAACAGAGATAATAACAGTACTATCAAAAAAAGTATAATAGTGAGCTCTGCCAAGACTGAACATATGCCCGAAGAAGCAATTGCAAGGCTTGTTTAGAACAGCTTCACACAGCAAAACTATTTCACTTTTGATCTGCAGGCTTCAGTTGGGTCTAAATAACATAAAAGCAAGCTCACTCCTAGTAAATTTACTTAGAAATAAAAAAACTTCAACATTTTAAATGTTTTTAAAAATAAAAACAAAAATCAGAGGACTGCCGACATCCCTCCTCAGCAGCTGGTCCTAAACTGCAATGCCAAAAAGCAGTATTATGTTGTTCCAGTCCACAGATTATCCATCTGAACCTTAATCCTCTGTCTGTGAGTCAGAGCTGTGTGATAGATCCATTACTGGTATTAAACAGACAAACAACTTGCGCTGCACAGCAGTTAATGTGACACGATGATCTGATAATTCAACCACTGATAAAAACTGCTAATGTATTTCTGAACTGAACCCTGATAAATCACACCAAAAGTTTCGACACATGAAGATTTCTGGAAGAGTTACCCAGAAAGATGGTCAATAAGACTGTATTAGCCTCAAACCTGTTGTTTGCATCTATCTTTAGGTTTTAGATATTCTGACTAGTTTTTTGATTGCAATTAACTGACAATTTATTACTCAAAGCTTGTGAAAAGCAGTCAATGACAAAATTAAATATTGTTTTATTAAGTAAAGTCTTTCAGAAGAAAAGCAGAAAGTTACTGTAAAATCAGACTTGATTTGGACACAACAATAATCTTAAGTTTCACCTGATTTTTAAGGAATACTTCAGCTAAATGCTCTAGTTCCTGCTTCTCTCGATGACTGACATTCATAGTAGGAGTTGGAATAGAGAATGAGCATAAACAAAGTTTGCAGGTTCACCCAAGAGTTCAGCAAACATTTCAGGAATTTCTGAAGACTGTTTAAAGCTTTGAATCAGAAAGTGTGAAGAAATAAGACACAACATCCTGCAATACAGATTGTTGAAGCTTTCAGCAAAACAGACCGAAAAAGAAAGGAGTGCTTTACGGCTAAAATAGTAGCAGTGGAGAATTATAAAGGTTGAAAATATCTCTAAGACCAAGTCCAACCCAATGCCACTGTGCTCATCACTAAACCATATCTACACATCTTTTGAACACTTCCAGGGATGCTGACTCCACCACTTCCCTGGGTCAACCTGTTTCAATGACTCACCACTCTTTCAGTCAAGAAATTGTTCCTAGTGTTTAATTTAAACCCCACCTGGTGCAACTTGAGGCCATTTCCTGTCACTTGTTATCTGTGAGAAAAGACCAACCCCCACTGGCTATACCCTCCTTTTGGGCACTTGCAGAGTGACAAGGTCCCCTTTGAGCCACCTCTTCTCCAAACCAAAGAAGCCCAGCTCCCTCGGCCTCACACAGCACTCCAGGTGTGGCCTCACAGTCCCAAGTACAGAGGGATGGTCACTGCCCCTGTCCTGCTGGCCACGCTACTCCTGGTCCAGGCCAGGATGCCACAGGCCTTCATGGTCACCTGGGCACTGCTGTATCATGTCCATCTGCTGCCAACCAGCACCTCCAGGTCCCTTCCTGCTGCTGGGCAGTTTTCCAGCCACTCTGGCCCAGTCTGTAGCGCTGCCTGGGGCTGTTGTGACCCCAGGGCAGGACTCAGCACTTTGGCTCATTGAATATCANCCCCACTGGCTATACCCTCCTTTTGGGCACTTGCAGAGTGACAAGGTCCCCTTTGAGCCACCTCTTCTCCAAACCAAAGAAGCCCAGCTCCCTCGGCCTCACACAGCACTCCAGGTGTGGCCTCACAGTCCCAAGTACAGAGGGATGGTCACTGCCCCTGTCCTGCTGGCCACGCTACTCCTGGTCCAGGCCAGGATGCCACAGGCCTTCATGGTCACCTGGGCACTGCTGTATCATGTCCATCTGCTGCCAACCAGCACCTCCAGGTCCCTTCCTGCTGCTGGGCAGTTTTCCAGCCACTCTGGCCCAGTCTGTAGCGCTGCCTGGGGCTGTTGTGACCCCAGGGCAGGACTCAGCACTTTGGCTCATTGAATATCACACTGCTGTCCTCAGCCCATGGACCCAGCCTCTCCAGATCCCTCTACCTTCCTGCTCTCCTGCAGATCAACACTCCTACCCAACTTGGTGTCATCTGCAAACTCAGTAACAGCTCAATAATTGCTTTTTAATGAAGAGAGAGGGAATTAATTAAATAAAGGCTTCAATCTGAAGACAGTAGCTTGAACAAATAAAAGATGATTTTTCTAGCTTAAAATCTGGCAGTTAATTTAAACAAATTTCCTGCTGAATGGATTCAGTTTTTTTATCCACATGTAGAGACTCAAGCCCTAGAAACCCCTGAGTAACTTTACTGCCTACATCTGCTTATTACTTCTGCTCTCACAATGATCAGGAAGCATCTTTTTTTCCCGAAGATTTTTGTCCCCATAAAGGAGCTTAATTCTATACAATGAGCAAGTCAAAGCTCTCATATCTTTGATTAAATGAGGTGAAGAGTAGTTATGACCTCTCAGGAAAAAAAGAGATCAGTACAAAGAAGAAACCTCATGTGATAAGAGGACACAGTTTTACAACAGTTTTGAATCTTTAATTGTAGTAATTCCTAGAACTAGTACTGAATCATAGGTTGATACTAATTGTTGGGTTTTTATTTTTCCTTCCCTTATTTCTTCTGAGCAGCTTTTGCCCACAGAAGTTAGGAGCTGACAGAGACTGCCATGGTATTAAATCCTAAAAGTTAATCAGTTCTCACTACAAGCAAGTAGTGTTATGCATTACAACTCTGTTGTATGCATAACATACATACCAACAGAATACAGAATATATAGTACATATTTTCATGTATACTTCATTCAGAATTATAACCTTATGCATGATTAATATTGCATTTCATGCACAGAATTAGAGAACTAGATTAAAAAATACACAATCTCAGTCCTTAGTTTACTTCTATGTAAACTACTTAGAAACAAGCAATAGTATAAGAATCGAAAAAATGATAGGTAAACAAGTTCTCAAAGAACACCTAAGTGTAGCCCAGATCTCCCCTTACTGGTTGGTATTATACTAAAGTTACTTATTACACACACTGTTTCAAATACAACTGATAATTAAAGCCACAGGAAGTTAAAGAGCCCCCCCAAGTGCAACTCCTATGACGACAGCTTACAGCTGACTGAAAAGCTACTTGGAAAACTAGAGGTGTATTTACATTCTGTTCTAGTATTGAACATAAGTAGTGGATGAAGAACAGTTTATGTTACTTGAAAACACAGCAATTGCATGGATCTTACAGAGTCTGAGGACAAAACAGCTTTAGTCTTCATGTTCTCCAAAATTACAGCAAAGCAATCACTCAAAACTGCTTTAATTCAATACGTTGTTTATTCAAAGACTGACTGTGAAAGCACCAAAACAGCACACTCATAGCACCGCGCTAAATTTCAAGCCCCCCTGATAAAGTCTACAGCTGCCTGCAAATATTATCTCCAACCCAGAGTCCTTTCAGAGACAGAACTCTGCCATGCTGCTGTATTCTTACCACAGGACAGAAGTATCACCAGTCCAAACAACAGACATTTTTAAAAGGCTATGAGCAAACATTTGTGTTGCTTGACAGAAAGGAGCACACACGTAAGACAAATTGCTTATGAAATGTGTGTCAGCCTATCTGCTCTAAAGGTTGTGAAATTAATTCTGAGGAACAACAGCTGTAAGGAATGACGGTCACTCATCTGTCTGCTATACAAAATAGGTTATGGAACGCGAGCAAGGTTTTTCGATATTACCAAAGTATTGTATCTTAATAATGTTAGTAATAAGAAGAGTAAGAATAAAGGCTTACAGTCTGACTTTCAGGGAAGTCCATCTTCAGCAGTTTGTGAGCACATTCTTCAAAGTCTAAGCTGAATAGAAAAAAAACACTTATTCTCTGTGCAATATACACTATGCTAAAAACATTCCAAAACTATATTAAGATTGATCCTTGGTGCTAAAACCTCAACTCTTTTGAAGTAAAGTACTTCAGCTGTTTGATTTGCTGAGACTTTGTTACTGTTGTGCGGTTTTTAATAAACATTTTGTATTTCATGAGTTTCTAGCTGAAAATTAATCCAAAGTAATTACATTTGCAGGCAATCTCAAAACAAGAAGATCCAAGTCATTATTACTACCACATCACCTTACAAAACTTAATAAAACAGAAAAGTGGGAGCTTGTTTCGCACCTTTTGAAACACACTGAAATACAAGCACTTCAGACAAGCTCCAAAAGCAATACATACCACAGTCTCCTCTTTGCACCCCTGTTCTGAAAGCCTTTAGCTACCACTGGGTACGTCCTGCCCCTCACACATAAGATGAACAAGATCAAGTATGGCAAGAAAGTATTTAACAGTAACTTTGAGAAATGTGAGAGGCTTTGATACCCTCAGTATTGTATTAATTCACACGTCTAAATGATCAGCACCACAACTACATCACTGCACTCCTCATGCAGGATCAGACCTCCACAGTATTATGGGCTGCAAGGGATCAACCTCTCCTCTCAGCCTGGTGAGACAGAAGCTACACCCATCAGATTTGGAATATCTGTGCCACAAACTGCAAGGGAGATCATTCTCAAGATGACCACAGGGTTGGTAACTGCACACTTATTTTCTAAACAATGCAGATGGCAAAAGAACTCCATCTCAGAAGTGGAGACAAACTATAGAATTTCTAAGTGTATCTCAAATTTTTTTCATAAATTCTCAAAATGCTGTAAAATTTGAAGATCACTGACTTCTGTTCACTCAGAAAGTTCTCATTATAGCAATAGTCCCAGTCCACTATTCATTTTGAAACAAACAAGATTCATCTTAGAATGAAAATTTGGAAAACAGTCTGCTTTACACTGTCAGGTCAGGCTCCATAAAAACCACTTCCCTACTTCTTTTTTCCTTTCGCATTGCACATTAAAACAGAATTTTAAAAGGAGAATTACAGTTCACTGACTTCAAAGAACTACACTCCTGGGTGCAGAATTTATATTTACCTCGACTGAATAGCCAGATAAATTGTACGACGGAAAGAGACCAGGTTAATTTCTGTTTTGTCATGGACAGTAACTTTCTGACCTGGAAAAGAAAAGCATGGGTTTGTAAAGAGCAAAACATTAAGGAAGACACATGTAGTAATTTTTTAGGACAGCTCTATTTACCATTTACTGAGTCTGTAGCACACTATTTTTCTAGAAGTACTTAGGACTGTTTGCAGATTTATGCATTTTTTAAGGTTCATTTTTATAGACAAGGAAAAAAAATCAGTATTTGCTTAATCCGTAACAAAGGTAAATTTATCTATTTATTTATTTAGAGACAGTTTTAAAAGGGTAATTCTTTTAAAGACATTTCATGTTTTTTAGTCACTGCAGCCTCTAGGTTTAATATTTGTCAACATTATTAGCAAGCCATTTTCTACACAATTTAGCCATACAATGCTTTATGTAGCATCTCTGACTTTAACAGTTAATTCTTAGTTCCTGTTAATTGTAGGATCTACATTACAGCATTCTGCAAAGTTCTGGAGCAAGCGTAGAAATATCCGTTCTGAACCAAACCACTCTGGGAACACTTTCATTTGTAAATACTCACTATTCCTTCAGTCTTTTAAAGTTTGGTAAAAGCATAAAAAATTTTTCTACAGGAACAATACTTGACTGGCTTTTCCATTACTCATGCAATCTGCACAAGAATTTCAGTTATGCCTATCCATCAATGCTTTTTCCTGGGAATTCAATACAGTCTTTGAAAATGAGTAAGTACTGTCTCCACTGAAGACTGAACCAAGTGAGATATGGAGGATATAGACACAGTTGTAAGAAAATCCATCCTAATCTTCAAATGATTTAAAAACACGATAGAGCATGGGAAAGTTTAAGCAAGAGTTTTCATTTCACTCTTTTTCATATCTTATGTTTGTAAGGCTTTTCTCAAAGGAAACTGATCCTGTCAAGAATAATGTGACAAAGTTGCTTTTCCTTTTCTGCATGCGCTGAACACTCCCTTTCATACTGTTATACTGTTTGCTAGTAAACACTTAGATATGAGAATAACTGAAGAGGAAAACGCTGCTTAACATTTGAACATCTGCTTTGCAAAACATCTAAGAAGTTAAGCTTTTCTTTCATGTTTCATCTACATTCAATCAATTGCCCGTAAGGCACCAGTCATACACTTACCATCTTCATCCTCCTCTTCATCGTCTTCTTCATCTTCTTCACTACTTCCAGCTTCTTGATTTCCTTCAGATTCAGTGTCACCTTCATCAAGAATTTCTGAAAGAGCAGTATTCCAGATTAATGGAATATAGACCACAGTACTTTCATTACAAAAACCCCCTTGATCCAACCCCTGAAGAGTGAAAGGATGTCTCAGGTACAGAATGTGGAAAAGGCCAAAAAGCAGATATATCATAACTGAATGGAAACATAGATGGAGCAACAACGCTGAGTAGCATGAACACAAAGGAAAGGTCTATGAACTGAAAGAGTTATACAGGACTGAAATATCACCCATTATTAAATAAATGTTGGCAGCAAGAGCTGAATAAGCAAACACCATAGGTAATGGTTGCGTATATGCACAAATATCCCTACCTTTCTTCAGCATTTTGTATTTCTCCTCGTTTTCCATAAAGTTCGGATCCATCTTGAAAACATCTTTAGAATAAAAGAGAATCTTTATTTAAAACACAAATTGAAGAAAGATATTAATATTTAATCCTGAATTTATTTTCTTGAGGAATGCAGTTAAGGAATTATCTTTAATTTCTAACTTACTAAGAACATCCTCTGGGTTGTAGTCATCTTCCAATGGCAACATATGAGTAAACTGATCCTCTTCTTCCACTAGATCTAATCCCTCTGGAATGATGGGATGATCCTTGAAGCCATCCTTTCGTACAGCAAACATGACTTCTATCATGTACTGAACACGCATATCGATTTTGGATTCATGCAGGATGTGTCGAAGGCGATCAAAGATTGCTTTGGAAAACAGAGAAATGTAAACATAAAAGGTGTTTACTAATATGAATGCCAAGATAGGTTTTGGCTGACTGTACTTACCATTAATACCCCTAGGAGAAACTTCTGTTAATTTGAGCCCACTCTCTTTAATAAATCCAATTGCTACTTCAATACTGTCATCAGTAGGCCTTTCAAGAAGTAAAGTGAGCATTTCCAAACATAAAACCTCGTGAGCCTGTGGAAAGAGTATCAGCAAAGGATTAGAATGCACAATGTTACACTACCACCACAGTCATTTACTGGACAGACCTGTCCAGCCTTTGAGGATGCCACAACACAGCAGGTTAACCACACACAAAGCAGCAGTAGTGGGGCAAAGCTGATTAAGAGGAAGTAAAAATTTCAAATCCAGTTTTACCATCAGTATTTACATCAATTTTCTAGTGAATGGGACTGTTTATTGAAATGAACAAGCAAGCAATGAAAAATATTTTGCCATTAAAAAAATTACAGAATGCATTTCCAAGAAGCATATATACTAGCACTTGCATTACAGAACCCAGTTCTAAGTGCATTGTATCTAATTAAATCGGATCTTCCAGGATCAGGCATATAAACAAACAGCACATCTCAGATTAATTTTTCTACTTCTACTAACACACATGTTGCAAGTAAGATCTGTGGGACAGAGCCTCACATGATCCTTGCTTTGCATCAAGACATACCTGAATACTAATCCAAACTCACACATGAAATCTAGAAAAGCTCTGGAGCGTAAATTCAATAGTAAGTGCTGATAGCTGCATAAGCAATTACCAGTATCTCTTCTAAAGAAATCTTAACAACTTAAAGCAGGCACCACACTCAGGCTTTCAGCAACTTTCAGAACAGAGAGAGAATCTTCACTTAGGGTACTGCTGTCTTAAACTAAAAATTAGCCACATAGGGTTCAGACTGAGTAGAAATAGAAACAAAGAAACATACCACATTCTGATTCATCAAATGTGCAACAAATTTTGAAGATGTTAGACAGAGTTGCTGTAAAACAAATAAATCAGGAAATTTTAACATATGGTAGAAAAAATTCCTAACCCAGACATACTATAGATTAATGCATCTCACAAACAAATTAGTCATGAAACTACTTAAGGATACTGGTAGCTGTTTGCAATTAGGACTGTACACTCAAAAATAAAAACTTAGAATTAAACACCCCTGCCCAAATCAAAAAATCCCAAACTATCACAGTATAAATCCAGAAGAGGTTGCCAAACTTTCATGATACTCTAATACTACTAATGTCCCATAGACGGGCCTCAACCCATGTCTTGGCTGTGTTCCTTTGACCCTACTCGACAGATACAATGCAGAATTCCACATTTCAGCACGTTGCTCCTTTACATTTTACATACCTTGTCATTTCTGCGATACCCTTTGCGAAAATTCAGTATCAGCCTCTTGAGGATCAATTCACCAATATTTGGAAACTTTGAATTGATAATTGCCACAAGAGCTGCATAAACATGAGTAAAAATCGGAGAAGCACTCTGAGCTTGCAAAATGGATCTAGACAGCAATCCCCTGTAAAAATAAGTAAGTTTTAAAGACTTTTTTGGTATTAAGGCATGTAATGTTTTTATTCAGTACTTACCACATGAAATAGTGTTGTGTAGTTGGAATAGCTGGAAGAAACTAGATGATCATTTTCAAACCATAGTTTATCATGCCACAAATGGAATTTTGCAAAATGTATTGCACAAATCTGTCTGAACTGAAAGGCTCTTAAACTGTCACCTAATCTTTCACTAAATATTGTTTATATTAGACCTACACTTAAAAATTCTAAGCATGCAAAAAGCCATCTTGTATCCTGCAATTATCCCTTCTTAAATCTGAACTTCTTCTGATTATAAAATACTTAGAGCCTAAATGAAGGTAAACACAGGACTCATGAGATAATAATTCTTTTATTATTCAAATGATCTCTTTTACATTTATTATCAAGAAAGTCTGAAAAGAATCTGTGACTTGCTTCCCCTCGTCTCAATTTTGCTTTTCGTAACACTTAGGAGCACACAGATTTTGACTTTTGCTGTATTACTTCACTACATGTGGGTAAGGATTAAAGCAAAACAAACTTCCAAATGTGAATCTTCAAAGTACACACTGATATCCAAATCTATCTTCCTTGTGATCTATTGAAATCTTAAAAAAAAACTCCTACAGAGTACTATATACAAAGTGCATAGGGACCTTACTCCTACTTACTTTGGCACTGACAAATGGAATAGAACTTACTTCATACTAGTGCACAGAAACTGATTATTTCCATTTTGAAATTAGTTACTTCTTGCTTAAAAACTGAAAATGGTCTCTTTCAGTTCTTATTTATCATCTACTTAGAACCTCAGGAAAGGATTTGACAGCCAGGTAAAAGTTCGTGTCATTCCTTTTAAATTCACCTTTGTACAAATTTGGAAGTACCAAACTAAGGAGGGAAATGGTGCCATTTTCCATATACATTATTTTGACATTTATAAACCACACACAAAAACTTCCACAAAGTGCATTCTAAAAATATTCAGTAAGCTAATTTCTAAACTAAAATAATACTGCTAGTATGAAAATTAAATTTTGGGGACATGAAATACAGGCAAGTAAAAAGCAGCCCTATAAAAGCCTGAAACTTCATTATTCCTTTTAACACAGATCACATTCAGGAACTATTTACCCACCCTCCAGATTTTATTTAAATGACTAAACTCTCTTATTTTTGTGCTAGTTGCATAAAAATAATGACTCTCATCTTCCAATCAGATAGAACACACATGAAAAGCAGTGCATTCCTCCTCAAATAAATCCATGACAGAGAGAGTGTCACTATCTGTCTGAAATGCAACAGAATTATTTTTGGATCTACCAAGATCCAACAGCATAATGGTCTTTTCTTTACATTACATCAATAAACAACACCAACAGATAACTGTAGTAAAACTGGTTTTGCTAAGTAGTGGCTATAAATATTATTTGTTCCAGAAAAAAATAATGAAGCACTACAAAAATAAACAGACAGTGACAACCGTAAATTACAAGACATTAAATTAAAATGCATTGGTAAAACCTTAAGAAAAGGATATACACACCATTTTATTCCACCAAGCATAGAATTCCTTTCCCAAGTAAGGGACTATTCTGAATATGACAATATGGCCTAAGGTTAATACTAAAATGTGACTAGCACCCATACAGTACTCATAGCACACACAGTGGTGTACACATGAACAGTGTACATGCTCCGGAAAAGCAAAATAATTATTTTAAAATACTAAGGCTTACCTTCCCCGAACAATATTCTCCTGAAGGAGCTCATGAATGATGTTTTCTATATTAGAAACGTTCACTTTATTTACAAGACCATTGATCGACTTCTTCAAGGCTTCCCAACTCATCCTCTGGTATGCCAAGCTATTACAAAGTATCACAAATTAGTAATGTATGAATTTGAAGTTGCACTGAGTAAATTCAGATATATATATATAGCATACATTCATATTTTCATTTAATCAGTAAAATAAATTTTAAAATAGTCACTGCACAAATATGAAGACTGGTTCACAATTATACATTCAACCACTATAAAATCATTGAACCAACATGATAAACGAAAGAGTAATTCTCTGCAGATATGGTATAACCCAAAATGTTGTTTTGTACAATGTTCCAAAAAATTCCTAGCTACATTCAGTATCCTGCTTTACTTTATCATTTACACTTTGCAGCAGAAGCAGGTACAGTTTTAATCTGATTCTCTTATCTCTCTTCTCATAAAAACATACCTTCAAAACAATGATCACAACCCATAATGGATCCCATTTTTCCCAACGTTCTCTTAACACCTTAACTGTTTTGCTTGCAGCAAAAAACCTACTATGAAACTTTGAACTCACCTATTTTTATCAGTGATTTGCTCTTGCATCATCCTGAGCTTGGCAGGTGGAATATATGCACCACCTGTGCGAGTGAGGATTGGATCCACTTCTTCCTTCTTCTTCTTTGAGGTGGTTTCATCATGAGCAAGTGAGCTCTGGCCTGTCGACCTGTCTGGACTCCTACGGTCAGGTGATGAGTATCTTCTCTGCTTCCTTCGATCATATTCTCTGTCTTCCCACCTATCATAGTGTCTATCTCTCCCCCTTTCCATCCTTCTAAAGGGAAAAAGAAACACCCACTAAATACCCAAGTGTATGTGAAAAGCTTTCACATTTTATTATTTATTAAAAAGTACTTTATTACTGATTAAGAAAGGGCTCCATACCTTCCATCTGAAGTTCTGTCATCATAGTATTCTCGTCTTGAATATTCCTCATCATATCTGCTGTCATCAGAGTATCTCCTCTTCCTGGGAGATGGAGACCGAGACCTATCATGCTCCATGTCCCTACTCACAACCAAGACACAACAATTTTTAGTAAGAGGCTAAGAAAAGCAATGGTATTAATATTTACTTGCAATATAATGTAACAATGCAGGAGTGTTCCAATTCTGCAACCTGAGTTTCAAAATAAGTGTCACTCCAATAAAAGGGTCTACTTTAACAGTAGTTTGTTGCCAGGAAGAAATTATCAAAAATCATAGAAGCACTGTAAAAGAAAGCTCCTAGAATTTGAAATGAAGCATTTAACAGTAGTAACATCAAGTACCAATGGTAAATTCAGCAAGTTGCATTCCTTGGAACACACGTATTCATTTGTTTCTACTTACTCTTGCCTATATAGCATGCAGCAATCTGCCCAAAAATGGTAATTGTGGTATCAGCAATATGTGACTTCAAGCAAAAAGCTAGCATGTAATTTCTACATTCAAGTCTTGTGATAATTTAACTAAATGCTAAGTTTTAGCATCAAATCCATTTAATTACTGTTATATTGATATTCAGCTACTTTATTAAATCTACACTTGTTTTCTACCACTTAGGTATGGTAACATATAAAAGAAAAACACAACCTGATGACTTTTTTTAAACTTCTCTAACTCACTATATGAGGTATATATACAGAATTGAAGGATACAAAAATCAGTCATTCTACCTGTCCTCTGGAGACAGACTTTCATGTCGAGAACTGTAGTTTTCCTTCCTTTCATGACTGGAGCCATGCTTTAATGAAAGAGAAAGAAAAAGAATCAAGCCCCAACACGACTGTGAGCACCTATTTTCAGATCAAAGCATACTATGCCTTCAGTTCCCACTCCTTTACAATGAGGGCCATCAAATAAAGCTGATGACAGTCAGATATGGCAAGGAGAGGCTCCTGGTTCTCTAGGAACAAGTAGCTAGGCAGCTGGACACCCTGCTACAGGATGCTGCAGATGCCAAATGCTTCCACAGGTTCAAGGCACTGAACAAACACTGTAGAAAAATCTGCAAGTGTTACCAAAAAACTTTATCTGGCTCAGGAAGCTGCAAACAGGTAGAGAGTAGGAGTAAACGTGGGCAACTACTTTTATATTTGCCCTATTCCTAAACTCTTTAAGGCATCTGCTGTTATTTACTGCTGGAGACTAGAGTAGATGGACCACTGGTCTGCTTTTCCTGCTTCCTTCTTTCAGATGCCATTTCAATTTGTTGTATCACAGGCAACACCATGAAGAGAATTCCACCATTTCTTGTCTAAAGAGTGTCTTTCCTCTCTCCTAAAAATCCACTTTAGAGTAATTTTTCCTTATGTTCCCCCTTTTCACTAACCACAATTTATTTTCTCATGAGTCATTTCTCATTTCATACATTATGAACATCTGAGTTGCACTGATTTACTTAACAGATTTGCAGGATTGCTTAAGTGATACACATTCAAACAGTTCACACCAAACTCCATGGGCTGAGCCATGACATTTAGAAGCATGGAGTCATACAAAAATCAGAACATGACAGCATCTAGAACAAACATAGAAAGATATTCATTAAGATGTTTCTAAACAACTTTACTGGTAGAGTCAAGCAGCAGCATTTGCAACCTGAGTACTTTCATTGCAAGGGTTATCTCTTCCTTTAAAATATTATTTATGATTTTTCAGAACCACAATCTCATGATGTCACTGAGTGATTAACTGTGAAATAGGGAACACCTCACTTGATAAACTCAACACAAGCATTTCCTTATGCACCTTGATGGAACTCCCTGCAGCAACACTCAGCTCCTTTGTTGAAGCAGCATCCTCTCCACCAACACGCTGGAACATCAGTTCTTGCCCCACCAAAGACCCAGTTAAATCTCTGGGTGACCAGAATATAACATCACCTCTTCCATAAAAAGCAGGACAGCTGTTATCTCCAAAAACTTAACTGAGGGGTATGTATATATGCAAACCAATAACTGTATTTTTGAGGCCACTATAACATATCCTAGAATATTACCTTTCCTAGGGTGCACTTCAAACACTGCTAGAATTACACCCAGCACTCTCTCGCCTGCATCAAGATGATAATACAAAATAAGGGCATTGCATTGTCCACGGGGAGCATGCATCCCTGCAAAAGTTATGTCCACTTGTTTAATTTTAGAGCCACATTACCTTTGACAGCAGAGATAGTACATGAGGTTCACATATTCACCAAGGTTTTCTACTACAATGCTCATTACACCGCAGAGCAGATCACTGAATTCATTCAAGGTAAGAAAACTCCTTGTTTTTTTCCCCAGCACAGTAAAATAATGCCAGTCTGCATCCTAAGCTTCCAAGAAAGGGGTAATAAAAATCTTTGAATAACACAAAACAGTTACTGTATTTAAATCCTATCAAGCAGATGGGAAGAAAGCAGTGGGTCTTTTTAGGATGACCCATTCTCATGGGTTCTTTATCATCTGTCTCTGCCCAAGCAGAACCAGAAAGATAAGCATTCACAGAAACAAAACAAGGTTATGGCCATTTCTGCTTGCTGAAGGACTTGTCACCCTCAGGTCTTTGTGACCAGGTTTTCTGCCACAAACTAGTCCTCTTCCTTGTCCATTTTCATCAAAACGATTAACTGAAAGTTTCCAAACAGTATGCTTTTGCTAACTGCTTTTGACAGATGAGGGAGCACTACCAGACTGGGAAAACAGGAGAAGGTATTAAACTGCCCCTCAAGCACCCCTAATAAAAGCCACTCAAGTTGGAAAAGTTGGATCTCAAAGAGTGAAGAAGCCTATGCAGGCTCCAACTCTGGAAAAACAGGTAGTGTAATACCACAGATTTGAGGTAGTGAATCATAACAATATTGCTCTGCTAACATGTCCCAAACTTGGCGTACTTTACAAACACAGCATTTCTAAACTTCTTTTTCTTGCATTCCCAAAAAATCACTCCCATCCACTCAGAAATGAGCCACATAGCTTTTAAAAAGAAAAGCCTTAACATGCATACTATGACATACAATTGCCAAATTAACTGCTACTTACTGTCTCTGTATCTTTTAAGATCACTGTTAAATTTTTCAAAACCTTTCTCCATTCCTCTACATGATTACATTTGCTGTTGAGCCACCATCATTCAGTCAGTTTTGACTAATTATTGTAACATTATACACTAATAATATTCAGGACTTTAACTGCAAGGACAACAGCAGCTAGAAACAGCTGTAATTTACTGACTCCTAGTAATATTTATTTTGTAAACAGTTGCTGTCTGTTACAGGTATTACTCGCTTTGCATTCAGGAAGTTTTATTTAACATAATATCAGCTACAAACCTAACTACCAGTAACAGGGGGGTGATCAAATCCTAAAATTAGGTTTAAGAATACTTACATTTACTTGTGTCACCCTGCTCTTCATCTTGACTTCCTGCTTTTTACAAACGCGCAGCAATGAGGCAATCCAAGCTGGACTTCAGCATATGAAAACCATTTCACCTGTAACACACAGAAGAAAATCAAAAACTTTCGACCGCACACGGTGCTGGAACGCGCACCTTTATTTCGTCCTTTAAGGCTACGCTTACACAAGCCCCTAAACCAAAAGGCTCCCCCGGGTCTATTCCGATTCCTCAAGCGGTTGCACAGCAGCAGCCGGGAGCTCACCGGCACAGCCGGCCCCGAGCGAGCGGCCAGGCCGCGCCTGAGGCTGCCGGGGCCCTGCCCACCGACCCTGCCGCACGGCTCCCGGCCCGGGGCCGCCCGCCGCGCCCCCGGCCGGGCGGCGCTCGGGGCTACCCCAGACCCCACGGGGAGGGGGCGAAGGGGCGCCTCGCCGAGCGCCGCCGAGCATCGCACGGCCCCGACCCTCACCTCCCGCCGCCGCCGCGCACGGCTCCGAACGCATCACTTCCGGCGGCGCGGTGTGAGCGCGGGGCCGGCCCCGCCCCTTCCGCTGCCATGTTGGGGGCGGGAGCGCGCGCTGCGCCCTCCCCTCCTGTGTTTAAAATGAAGGCGTTCGCCGTGGGTGTTAGAACACCACAGTTCGGGCTGTGCTCTCTGAGCCTGCTGCTTCTGAGGCGGAGCATCCTCAGGGAAACACACCCCGCTGCTACCAAGCGCATGTTCCCCTCAGAAGCACGTGCAGCAGCAGGGAGCAGTGAGCCGGCCTCCCTGAGGGATGGAGATCTGCCCGAAGCACCGCTGGAAAATGGAGTGAATTAAATACTCCTGCCGCTTGAATAGCAGCTGAGCGCACACTTTTGTTGCTTGCAGCGCGGGTTAAACACAGCTGGAGGGAGATGTGTGCCAGAGAGACAGCAGACGCTGACTGTACTGTGCTGTGCTGGGCTATGCTGCTCTTGGAACACCTGTGTGTGGTAGAGGAGTCTTTTTGATCTCTGAAAGTGTGAAGTAATTCAGCACCATGGATCCAGGCTAACAGAAAGCCTCTGTTTTATTACAGGCTCAAATGGGTTTGGATTTTGGAAAACGATTGAATGCATAGGGAGAGGGTAAAAAAAAGGAAAATGCTACATAAGGTCTTAAAATGCTTACAGTTAATTTTCAGTTCTTGTGAGATAAATGGAAATGAACTCTTGCAGGACATGGCAGATCAGGGTCAGGAATGCATTAACTCAGCAGGGAGGCAGACAGTTCCTGCAGGGCCATGTGCAATGGAGCTGTGCCACGCCCACCCGCATCCCTGCTCCACAGGTCCTGTGCCTCCACAGCTACTGGGACATGCTGTTTCTTGAGGGGAAGAGGATGGCAATGAAGCTTTCTCAAAGCTGGAAAATGCTACTTTTTTTTCCTTTCTTTTTGGAGGTTGTTAAATCAACTTACTTATTCTGTACTGAGCATTAGAGTACTTATGTTTTGTCACATCATGTAACACACCTGTAGCACTATTTTCATTGCAACAGTTGGTATAGGCTCAGATGCTCACTGTCAAAAAAAAAAATTACAACATAGTGAGAACATTCATGATTGGACAGATCTGGTCAATGGGGTGCAGCAGTTGAAGACAGTCCCCAAGATTTGAATTGACTATCTTGCTCTTCTGTCACTATGATCTCAGAAGAATAAGAGAAAAGGAGCATCAGGCCATGGCTGAGATCATGCCATGCAGCACTTTAACTCAGAACCACTTCGGTTTAAACTAATGTACCAGTTCATGCTCCCCAGCACTTGAAGCATTCACAAAATGGGAACAAACCTGTTCTCAAACTTTTCCAAAGGCCAGCAATGCCATCGTAATGTTGTGTATTGTAACAGTTACAAATATTCTGCTCTCATGCGAGAATAGTCCTTTTTATTTGCAAATTCATAAAAGTCAACTTTCTCATTGATGTTGCAATACTACGCAGAATGATCAATGAAGCAAAACACATCTTGCTGAAAATCGACATGGAGATAGGATATGTTAAGAAACAATAATCAGAAAATATGCATTATTTTTTTTTTTCTGCTTTTAACTTTTAGCAACAGGATTTGATTTCTTTGCTTTAATGATTTGCAAATGTGGCTCTTACACAGGAGACTGGAAACAGCATGTCTTTGGATGGTCATACACGTTCTGACAATGTGAATTGTTAAATGCTTTCACAAGCTATTCCCTGAACCCACTGTCTGCCTGTGAACGCTCTATGATTTCCCATTCTGCTGTGAAAGTAATCTTTTTCCCACCTCACGCTGTGTAAACAGGTGTCACAAAATAAAAAGGCATATGGCGTCAGTGTGGCAGCAGCATCTCCTGAGAGGGACATCCTGTGGCTGATGGCGCACACACCATCCCTCAGCCTGTCCCTCCAAATGCCCCGGGAGAGAGAGAACATGGACAGCTGAGCTTTCTCTCAGAGGGAGCCTGAGGACAGGAATGGGAAATAAAAAAGGTCTTTTTTGAGGTGCCTCCACCAGGACACTACTGATAACCTCTGAGAAATGTTTGTGATTTAAGAGTGGCTGAATAACATGGGGTTACTTCAGTTCTCTTCTTGGATGTGGAAAGCAGAGAAGGGGCTGAGGCAATGGGATTCACTGAACAAGGGAAAGGGCATTTAATGCTGAATAGAAGCAGTGAAGTGAGGGTTCCCTTTTCTCCTTTCCTAATTTAATGCTTTTACTATTGGATTATGCAGTGAAGTTCCCTTCTGCTCATTTCTTCCCTGCTCTGCTCGTCCTACAGTCCCTTTTCTGCTGTGGGTCATGCTTAGATTTTATTCCTCATCACGTTGAAGGGAGAATGCTTCAATTTTATAGTGGGTCTAGTCTTGTGGCTTGACAAAATGCTTTAAGAGATGCAAGTTTTATTTCCGTGAGGGTGAAAAGACAAAGCCCACACTTCCCAAGTGAACACTCTCAGGGGGTAGGATGCAGTGCAGGCTGAATGCCCCAGATCAGCCTTTTGGAATCTGCTGCACTCAAGATCCCAATTGTGCAGAGCCTGAAGCAGAGCCGTGACTGTAGGTTCTGACTTCTAGAGAGTAAGAGGGATTCAGGTGCATTCTCTGCTTGGTTTGTCTTCCACAGCTTCTTGCTCAGCATGTGGGACTCCTTAACTACCTGGAAGGCACTCAGGTGAAGCATCCAACTGAAGCAATCCTGATCACCCTGTAGGAGCAATGCAGCTACTCTGTAGGTGTAAGAGATGGTGAGGATCTCTTATCCCTATCTCAGTCTGAAGTAAATTACAATTTGAATGAAGCATGAACATGGAGTCTGGAAAAAGACAAAACCACACAAGAATTAACTCATGTTGAGTTGCTTTATGTGTATTTACAATAATCAATAATCATGCTTCTCCTTAAGTAAGCATGATGATCAGGCCTTGAAATACAATAGCACCCAATTCATACAAAATTGAACCAACATGAGAAGTTTGCCTTCAGATAAGGTAAATTTTAAATATAAATTTTTACACACTGAAAATACTGAAAGAACTGACAATTTAATTGAGACTAATAGTAATTAAATCAAACATAATTATAATCTTTGAAACCTGCTCAAAGGGAGAAAGAGTAATGCATCCAACAAATTCACATTCATCAGCTTAATGTTTTGCATGAATAGTCCATTAGTAAGCCACAGGAAACATGGTTTTAGTCGTGTTGTTTTCCCATGGCAGTTTTTGTCATTGTGCTTGAAATGATATGAGTTAAAAATCATCCACATGGCACTCCCTGGGCTGGCGCCTCTCCTGGCATAAGCAGCTGTAGCTCCATCAACTCTCAGTCTTCCACAAGTGAGCAATAAAGGCTTGCATATAGAAACTCACTGAAAGTACCTAATACTTCTGGAAAAACAGTGATTGCTGCTCCAATTGCTTATTCTGGTAGCTGAGTCTTTGCAGTTAGTATTTCTTTATTGATTAATCTCAGAATGATGGATTGGAGACTTGTTTCCTGCCTGCTTTATTAGGAGTAAGGAATTTATACACAGCTAATTCTCATCCAAGTTAATCAGTGTGACCTTTAGCATGCTGTAGAATTAAAATCTTGTGAAAGGCTCAGAATTTGTTTCCAGATAGCTGTTGCAATGTGCTGGCTGTGAGATATTACTCCATACATCAGCTGAGATGAGAAATCTCATCCTCTGCAGTTTCAGTTTAATGTCACTTAAGTCAGGTGAGCCAGCAAAGGCGGCTGGAGAAAACACAGCTGAACTTGTTCAGTAGCAGAGTGGGTCAGGGAGGTGCAATCCCTACTGCTACCTTTTGGCAGGAGTTATCTCTGATGCAGTGTTAAGAAGCAACATGTGGGGGAGAGAAAGAGAAAGAAGAAAGCTCTTACATCACATAAACGCCATTGTTTCAGAGGGATCTAATATCCATGCTCTGCAGCCCTCTCACTGTTACATTTTAATAACTGCTGGAAGATCATGGGTTTACAATACTGAGAAATACCTTTTTTTGATACCTCGAATGCGTGACACTCACATTCCATCACAAAATTTGTTTTTCCCAAGGAAACACCAGCAGACTCCTAATGTTTTGAAACCTTGTCAAAGTGAAGCTATCCCTCTGAGCTCAGTGGCAGGGATGATCATATGTGGAACTTCCACACAATTTCCTCTGTGTGAGAGCGCATCACATATGTTTGTTTTTTTTTTAATGACAGTCTTTCAGCTGCTTCTCATAATAGTAAAAAAATCCACCCAGTATGCTAAAATCTCCCTTCTTTCAGTTCTGTAGCAATGCTCTTCTCCAGCCAGCTTCTGGGACTGAAAACAATTCTTGTCCCTTCAGGCATCTTCTAATCTTAAATTAATATACAGACTAAGCAATTATTCAGAAAAGGAAAGCATAGTGAATGCAGATTGGAAAAAAAAGAGTATTTTTTTTTTTTCACAATGAGATTTGCTTGCTAATGTTATTAATGGTTTTTTGTTTGTTTGAAGCCTTTCCTACTTAGTGGTATGGAGTGCTGCAGGTACAGGTCACTCTGGGCTGTGAACTGGTGTTTTCATATCCTTGATTTCACTTTGTCCTTAAACACTGCAGAAGAATGTTGGTTCTTTTCCACAATTCCAAGAGTTCGTCAAACCAAGGTGTCACTCTACAGCCAGCACCCTGAAGTTACAGTGTCTGCCTAAAATTTCAGGGCTATGCCATGAATTGAGCTGTGTCATCATTTGGCAGCTTTAGCTTATTTAGCAACTAAAATCCTTTTTTAGCAACTAAACCCCTTTCTAAACCCCCTTCTAAACTAACCCCCCCCAAAAAAATTTTGGTTTTGCTCCTTTGCGCTGATTTTTTTAATCATCTATGAAGTATTTTTATATCTCCTGACCTTTAAATAAATAAATTAAAAAAAAAAAAAAAATCTCTGCCGTTCTGCAGAGCTAGGACAGTAGAACCCCATGGTGGGGTCATGATGCTGAGTGCTAGAAGGTGTGTTTACGCCCAGAAACCAGAGCACAGGCTAATGAATGCACTCTTTCTTTGCCGTCCTGCACTAACCTAGTGATTGTATCCCAATAATACATGATACAGTAGGTAAAAGAAAAAAAAAAATACAGTGTCTGTTCCTTCTGTCATCTTCCACCTGCATTTTTATGCTGATGTCATTGAGCAGAAACAACTACTCATGCCTTGAATTAAAGGACAAGTTAGTGTAGCTGCTTCTCACTGATGAGCTGACATTTGGATGTCGTGCTCATCTTTCATCTCTTCAACAATGCAGAGGGAAAGGTGCCCTCTGCCCAGAGTTGTTGGCTGCTCCCAATGAATCTCAGGTAAAATTAAAGCACCAACACACGGTGGGAAGATGATATGTCATAATGCATGGAAAGGACAAAACCAGCATATTCATTAATTCTTCTGGATTTGTTCAGTTTCCTGATAATTCTTATGGTCCTGATGTCATGACAGAATATCTAGATGTTGGCAGGACATTAGGCACCCTTTGGAGCTCCTGGATCTTGCAGCATATCCAGCTATGTGAGTTAATTACAACAGATTTAAAAATGCAGAACGTTGGTGGAAAACATGTTTTTTCAGCACTGAAACAGAATAACAACAGTGGAATGACCCACCTGAAGTATTTCCCAGGGGCCTTTACTATATACAGAACAGTAACATATTTGAAACAATGAAAGGAAGAGAGTATAGTAACAAGAAAAGTAACAAGTTATAAACTGAAGCATATTTGTAGTAAAAATCTCATTCCTCTGAAACAGCTAACTAGTGCTGCAGTAACTGTTAGGTATTGTACAAAACCTTACGCCACTATTATTTTCTTGGAAGTGATACATTTTAAATCTATTAAAGAGCAGCTCTTCACTATGTGAGATCAACTTGTGTTCAAGGTGAAAGTGATCCGAGGATCTTACCTGATTTGTGAATGTAGGTGGCCTAAATCCTGGCAGAGCCTGCACACTGTCTCCTGTCTCTGATTTTAATCTTTCCAATCCTACTTAATATCATAGGAATTGTTCTTTAGCCTACTCAGAATGCCTCTTTTTTTTTTTTTCCTGGATTGAAGAGTCTTCCAGTGGTGTGAAATGGAAGAGGTAGCAGGTCAATTGAGAAAAGAAGATACTTCAAGTCAATAAGACAGGTGCACTAAATAGATAAAAGCAATTCCTTTGGACTGATAGTGAAACCATGTATGTAATTCAATATGATTTCAAACAAAATACAGACTTTCTGTGTATGTACATACTACAAATAAAAAAAATTCACAGCAATTTCCAAAATTACTTGTTTAAACTAACAAAAATAGATGTTGATGCTCCTCTGATAGCTTTAACAGCTGTGTGGTTCAGCATGCTGTATAATCAGTGGTAAGAGCTCCTGACCTTTTTCACTTTGTCGAAGAGAGACCTGTTAGCATTTTTTCCCCTTTAAACTGCTGTAGTATATTATCTAAAATTTTACTGTGTTATCCCAAAAAAGCCACTATAACAAGCCCCTTTAGGAATGTGTTCATCATGTCACACAATGCATTAGTTAATTATCTTATCTTAGCACTACAGCAGACCTTCAAATTAACAGCTATTGCAAACTATAGGCAAACAGTAGGTGCCTGACTTAATTAACTCTGAGTGCCTGTGATGAGATTTGTGTCTTGGTGTTGCTTGTGCTAAAAATGGGCACTGTTTTTCCTATCACATATGGCTGTATTTCTCCAAAGGGCTGGGATACTGCAACCTGAGGAGCAAGATATTGTTATTTGATGATTTAGTTATCATTGTGATCTGCAGATCAGAAGATCTCCAAACACCAAGACACACCTAATGGAGTAAAGACAAACTGATTGCACTACTGTTTTGATGAAGAACTCCTATAAGTAATATATAAATAAAGAAACAAACCATTAATAGAAATATTACAACAGATTTGCTATATAGTCTAAATAGAAACAGACTGTATGATGGGTGATCTGAAGACCCACTGCACTCAAGGAAGAGATTTCTTATATTTTTTATTTTAAGGGTAAATTCTAAACCCAAGCACTGTTTCCTCCCTGCACCATCATGGCCATGCATGGTTCCTCTTAACTACCCAGGGTAGGAAATTCAGCCATCACATTACTGGAATGGTTATATGTCTTTGTTGTCCTAATTGTGGTGAAGTATTTACTTCACAAAACTTCTGGGGACACCATGAAGTACCAAGTGATCGTGAAGAGTGCTCATAAAAACCCTGTTTGTGTCCTGCTGCACAGGAGGTATCCCAACATAGTAACACATACTTAGATTTTTTACAAATTAAAAAAAAAAAAAGAGATTTTTTTCCCAAAAATATGTAATTGTGACTGTTCCATCCTTTTTCATCATGGTGAAAAGAGTTCTACATTTTAAGACATAAAATGCTACATGAAAAATGCACACAAAACTAGTCTTTTTCTTTCACTCTGCTACAGAATGTATGGTAAACTTCATATCAGAAATAAAATATATGATATTATCAATAATAACTGTAAAACAATTAGCCAATAGTTAAAACTTAGAATCACCCCATGTTTGAATATGTGATGAATATTATTTATTTTTGTTTGTTTTTAATAGGCTTTCACCTCAGATGCTATATTTGAAAAGAAGCAGTACACTCCTCTTATGGTTGCTAGCTGTACCTTTCTACTTTGAGTTGAATCCTTACAGTTTTTGCAAAGTACCAAATGTTCCTATTTCCTGTGAGAAGAGTTTCCAAATAAGCCTTTGGCAATATTTCTGAACAAGTTGGGACCACTGTAGGAATAAACTGGCTTTGCCTCTCAAATCTCCATGGGGCTTATGAGGCAGAATGACTTAAGCAGGGAAAGTAGGTTAAAGCAAGGACAGGCAACCTCCTCAATTGACTGAGCATAAATACCCACCTGATCCAGTACATTTGAGACTCAGTAGTCCTAAAAAAGACCACAGGTCACGAAGCATCAACTGACATAAACTTACAAAAGATGTTCCCTAACTGCTACTTGGATGATTTAGCTTTAAACTGGGTTTACTCTATAGAAGCAAATTTAGAAATCTCATTTGATATAATCTTAATCTTTGAAAGTAATCTGGGTTTTTGGATATGAATGCTTCTGTGTGTGTGTGTGTGTGTTCCTGCCAGTACATTTTAGTAAGGATTAGAGAGTTTGTGATTTTGTTGTGTTTTTTTTTTCAAGCATTGGACCATAGGTAAGTTGCTTGTATGACAATTACTAGGAAAAATCATGTTTTGTTAATTATTTTTAGGATTTCTTCTTTCAGACACAGATTTTCTAGGAATTAAAATGTTTTATTATTTTTCCCCTACCCAATCCAATAGCTTTTGTTATTTTACACTATATTTTTAGCAACAATATGGATTTTTTTTCCCCACCTCCTACCTATAGCCTTAATGAACTGCTACTTCTGGAAATCCTCTGTAAATTCCCTAATATATTGTTACACTGCTTCTCAGCTCTAGTTATGACTTACCTTGATTTATTTTGATACCGTGATTAATGTTGACACTGAGGAGTTTTCATTGTACCAAAATTGACCAACAGTAGTTCTGTCACTTACGCACTGTGAGAAACAAGGCTAACTCTTTAAAATTTCTAAAGGTTTAATAATGATAAAAGGGACAGTATCCAGCACTGGGGTGCCTGGCAAACTGCCAGGAGCACACCTTAAAACAATTTTTTTATATACTTTTCATTACATGGTTTACATACATATCCATAAGTTTTATACATATTCAAACATTCCTGTGAGTCTTCATATGTTCCAAGAATTCTTTTAGCTTTTTTTTGACCCTCGATCCATCGTGCAATAGTGTAGATTTAATTTTTGGGAGTCATGTATGTCATTTCCTCACAATGTATATGCATTTTTCTCACAACAACAGACAGGGAATTATTGATAGCTGCAAGGTAAACAGCAGGAGTTTTTTCACATCCTTTTTCCAATGTTATCTGTATGTTCCTTCAATGTTATCTAATCATACAGACAGTTTTAAGCTATTTCCACAAACTTATCTAAGTCTCTATTATCGGTTAGTTACAAACAACAAAAATTAAAAGCATCCTGAAAAAGCTAACATAATCTCTATCTCAATATTTTGAAAGAAAGTCTGAACTGCAATATATGTTTGCCACACTAATGCCAAGGTAAGATACACATGGCCAGGGCACTGGCCACAGGAGCTGGCAAATTTTACTATATCAAAAACACTTAAAAGTTTAAGATTGCAAAAGATTACAAATTGTACTATGTCAAAATTGTTGTGATTAATAATAATTTCCAAAGTCAACACATAAGAGAGAAAGCCAATAATTTCACAGTTACTTATAACATGTGTTATTCTCAATAGTATCACTATGTATCATTGTGGGAATTCAATTCTGAGAACAGAAGCGTCTTACCCTCCTCAGCTTTTTTCCCTTCTTTTTGTAATGAAACAGTGCCCCCAAGAGCTTTTTTTTTTTTTTCAGGAAGGGACAATTTAAGAAAATTAGGTCAGTCATTCATCAGTATATCAATCTCTGGGAAAAAAAAAAAAATCTGCCTGGCATTGCAACCAGAGGCGTTGGCTTGAAGAATGGTCGAAATAGTATTTATTTTGGTTTTCTTTGTTTTTTCAATAATATAAAGTTAACTGACTAAATTCCTCTAATTCCTCTCCAGTTTGGAGAGCTGTGCTATCTTTGCTGGCACTCTGAAGAAAGGGAGGAGGCTGCAGAGATCACTTCTCAGCAAAGGTCTTTATGGTAGGGCTGCTTTTGTCCTTTGCCAGTTGACATCAGGACAGCTGGCAGTGGTCCAGGAGGCAGCAGGAAGCACTGTTTGTTTGTTTTTGCGTGGATAAACAGAGAAGAAAGATAGCATGAACAAGAACAAAGAGAGAATAAACAAGGAACAGCTTTAGTTACAGCAGAATCATAAAAATACAAATACCAAGTCTATTAGGTATTTTGATAAAGTACATGAAATATATGCAAAAATAATCATGCATAGCCTCTAAAACTCAGAGAGGCAGATTTTTATGATAACCTGGAGTGATACAATTTTTTACCATTTCTTAAGTGTCAAGAGTCATCACTACTTTTTCTGACCCTGAAAAATACAACAAACAGAATTTTGGGTAGTTTGTTGTCTTTCTCTCCATCACATTGCATGGGTTTGCGAAAAGTTGAAACTCATAAATGAAATAACCCCCCCCACATATGACCAAATAATTGCTTTAAATAACTTTCAGTAACCTGTCACAGGAACACCTCAGGACTTCCTCTACTACAGAAGTAGAAGTTTAAATTGTAGGCATGGTCTCCCCAAACAGACTGCTAATATCTCTCTTTAGCAGAGTGATTTCATTTTCTCAGATGTATCTCTACAGACCCTTTTCAGCCAGGTCCTAAGCTCCTGAGAGATTTAGGAGTGGAAGTCAGCACTTTGAACTGTACCTGGACAATATGCAGAGCTTTTCAGAGTGGTAAATAAGTGTGAGAGCCTTGTGTTGTGATGAGATCTGTGCCAGAGCAGGAATGCAGTAACAACATAATGTTCAGATCAGGTGTGTGGCCGGTCAGGTGTGATTATTTCTTGTCGCACAGATTTGCCTGAATGAAGATAACTATGTGAAAAAGGAAGTACTATAAAACACACAGCATAGCATTCCTAGGTAGTCCCAAATTCCAAAGAATAAAACTGTGCTCTCAGTTGTGGGAGAGTACCAGAATGAAGGAATGAAGCTTAACTCTGTGCCATGAGGCTTTGTTCTCTTCACAGGAGATGTCCAGATCCTGCAGCTTCCCACAGCTTCATTACATATTCACTAAATATTTTTACATGGAAATTATAAACTCCTTTTGGGTCACAGAGTGTGTCCATTCTTTAGGTCTCTGAGTTTAGAAATTTAATTACTCCTCCTTATATTAGAATTACACCTAATTAGGAACTAATTACTACTAATAAAAATGTGCTGTAATTTATCTGTCAAATGCATCCATGTACTAATATTTTAAAGGCTATACTGACCTCTCAAATAAATGTAGATAAAGATCTGCTCTCTTAATAACCTTTTTATGGATCTTCATAGCTTTGACACAATGTGCCTAGTTTTTCCAGTGCATTAGCATCACAACATGTACTTTAGGGGTAGGGGAATAAATCATCCTCTGGGAAAATTATAAAATAGTTTTTAGGTGCCCTGTGATAGCTGCAGACACTTTGGGATGAGTCCCTTGTGTTTTTTGTTTAATATAAACACAGGGAAGTTGTGGTACAGCTAATCAGCATGGCCTTCTACTAGGCATTCAGGGCATTATTTGCAATGGTGGATTTTTTTTGTTCTGGTTAATAATCTGACAAATTTCTGAGCCTTAGGAAATATTTCACTATCTAACATTCATAAATACAAAAATAACTCAAGGCATTTATTTTCTAGCATTCAAAATTCAATGTTTGCCTTAAATCTGGAAGTTTGCTCTTTTAGCTTTAAGCCTGAATAAGCTTGAATAGGTGTATGAGTGACTATGACATTTCTCTGTACAGAAAATAACTCTGCTCTTGAAATTTCTTGCTCTCACCAATTTAAGTCAACCTTTCCCAACCTGAGTTTGCAATACCAAAACATGATCACAGCAAGTCACTGCTGGTTCAGCAATGATCTGCAAGCATCTGTGTAATGTTTCTTCTATTTGAAACTCAGGGTTCCAGCTTTGCAATTGTCAATTACTTGGGTTTGGGGCACAGGGCAGAGAGGTAGAAGTCTTCTTTTTTTAGGAATATTTGTAACTAATTTCCCTATCTATAGAAGCAATTCCTACTTAAAAATAAGGAGCAATATCAATTGCAAAAACAGGCACTAATTTTTCCCTGTCTTGATTTGATTTCTATGTTGCAAGCAAACTCACCAAAGACAAAATGTTGTGGAAGAGAAAGTGATAATGGATGGTTTTATAAGTGGGGTGAAGTGAATTTTACAAAAGTGGGAGAAAGGTGACCTCTGCTCAGAAGCCTCCCTGCTCATTAGCAGGTGGATGTGGTTTAGAGCTTCACTGTGGTGCAAAGAAGGAACTAAATTGGGTGTTGTGTGAAGCTGTCATTACTGTGTGTTTCTCTGTAGAGTTCCAGCTTAAAGCATGTCGTTCCTTTCATAGCAGCCCCTCAGATTACTGTATCTCATCCTTTCCACATCAAAGTGCTGTCAGCACTTTTATAGTATAAAAAGAACGCAGAGATAATTTTACAATACATTCTCTTCAAACAGCTTTGACTCGTGCAGTTGCAACATTTCTTTTTATTCTGGGATTTGTAGAGGAAGATGCACTAAAATGAGTAGTATCTATAAGCTGAACAAAAACAGGGAATATCTATTTAAAATTGGACCAAAGCACCTCTGCAGGGATGGTGAGGATTTTAGGAAGTCAATTTTCTCAAGTGCCATCTGAATTATACTTCAGTCAGCTTGTAAGAACCTCTGGGAGTGTGGAAAATGTCCGTTCTTGAAAAGCATGAATAATCTCTTTTTATTTACTAGCTAAAAAAACTTGCTACCTTATAAAGTCTTCAATAAAACATATAGTAATGTCAGATCCCACTCTTCACCTCAAAGGCTCAGTCTCAGCTAGTAGCCAGCAGCTGGGCTCACTGTCTTGACCTTACCTTACCTAAAGTAAAATAATAAAATAATGAATACAGGAGGAAAGTGAGTGAATGGTAGCAGAAAGACAGAACTTCATAGAACTGGCTTTAACTTTGTGGGTCTTTCTTTAATTCCACTCTGCCAAGAAATTTCTTTTCTTCTTAGTGATTATGCAGCTATGCATATATAATGTGTTCATGTTTCCCACTGTATTTCCTTGCCATGTTTGTCATTTGCCAGCATCAGTAGTTGTCGCAGAAGTGAGTAATGGTAGGATGGAAACAGAAATGAGAAAAGCTGACAACCTGCAAAAGGAGTCTGTGTGTTGGCCAGCAGGCAAACAATGCCACGTGGTTCATCCACCCGTCTCCTGTTCCAGGCACTCTCAACAGCTGGAGTGATCTGATACAAGACTTTGCCTCTTTTCCCTGCTGGAAGGCTAAAGGTGTTGGATCTTACTCTCATTGGTGCGGAACTGGACTACTACAGTCAGTCTTTCCAAAACAAATAGACTTGGGTTTTCTGATATTCTTCCTGCTGTTTCTATACAGGCAAGTAATAACCTAGCAAGCTTTGGAGTTTCAGGTGGATGTGCTGCACCATTCTCAGGAAGACTCGAGGATCTCTTCTGTGCTGTTGTGGTTGAAGGCAGCGCAACACAGGAAAAACTCTGGACAGGATGGACTATTTTGTAGCTCTTGCCACAGAAAGGACAAACCTGTGTCAGCAGGTGGGACCACAGTCTTCTTTCATGTAGGAACTATAGAGTTTTGGGCTTATCCCAAAATTACAAAGAATTCGTGTAGGTTTGTTTTTTGTTTGTTTGTTTTAATGGGAAATGGAACTACAGCTGAATGAATAACTACCAAAGCACTGTGCTTAATTGTCAAGATTATAATACAATATTCAAAGAATTTTTTTTTAGAATTTAAAAGCAAAGCATTACTATGAAATAAGGTAACAAGATTCACATGAAAGCATAGAGTTCAGTAAGAGAAAGAGAAAAGTGAATATTTGGATAACTTTTTTTTTTTACTTTTTGGAAAAAACATCTTGAAATCAGAAGAATGAAAGCTTAGATCTAAATATACTATGTTTGTGAGATCCATCTCTACCTACATACCGTTCAACTTTGACTCGGAATCATAGATTTACACTCAAAACTACTTCTTCCTTCTACGTTGGCTTTTGCTCCCTTGTCTTATTAGCATATGACACAGCACTGTGTCCTTGGCTCTTCATGAATGCGAAGGGACAAACACTTTGTAATAATGTTCCATCTTACAGAGAGGTCACAAACTGATCTTGGTTACTTCGGTGTAAATCTGGAGAAACTCGGCTGAGCTCAATAGACTTACTCAGGCCTGAAATCAATTATTGCCGTGGTGCGGGTGAGCTGGAGCCCCGCTCCTCGGCCCAGCTCTGGCATTGAGATGCAAATGGAGCGGCGGGGAGGAGGGAGCGGTCCCGGCCCGGCCGCGGGGATGCTGCGGAACAAAGGCGGGGCGTGCCCGGCCGGGCGGCCCGCGGAGCAGCCGGGACGGGCTCCGGGCGAGCGGGGAATTCATACGCAGCCATGCACGAATAGAAACTAAATGCAGCTTAAATAGTCCTCCCCCGAGCCAGCCCCCGCGATCATGCTTCCAATGACCGCAGCGGTAGCTGTGGTGTCTGTATTTCCATTTCGGTCCCTGGCATCTGCGGGCGCTGGCACTGAAGCAGAGCCCAGTGGGATGCCTGGAAGGCATTGCTGTGCCAGGGTAGTGATGGGCTACATCACTTTAGACAAAATGATGCTTCCTGACACCCTCCCTGCGAGAGGCACCCTGCAGGAACAGACTGCAAACACACACACACACACACACACACACACACACACACACACACACCACGAAGTCCCTTTCCGTCTCCTTCCTTTGTCTTACCTCCTACACCAACAACCAAGCAATTAAGAACATGTACTAATATACTGTATCAGTTTAAAAATTACACTTCCCACCTGATGTGTGCCATTACATTATTTTTCCATAAAGAATTTAACCCAAAGCGGCACATATCTCGCATGAGTCTCAGTTGTTCTCAGAGAGGAACCCCAGTAGTATAGTGAGATGTTTTGGGGGTAGGGATCTGCAAACCCCTTCCCCAGGCAGCCTGTTCTCCAGCTTGCATTAGCATTAATGAAAGGCAGAGGGGATTAAAAGTTTTGCTTCTTTTGCCATGTCAGTATTTTCCCATATAGTGACTAGAGATCTATATAAGAAAAAAATAACACTGCAACAGACTTTTTTAATCCTGTGCCATATTTACCCACTAGTGATTTTTTTCCCCCTCTGGCAGCACATGTAAATAAATGTGAAGAAAATAAATACTGAATAGGCAGCTAATTCTGGAAGCAAAGGATGATGTCAAATTTAACAAGGACATTAATTCTCCATTTCTTTTTGTTCAGGTTTTATTATAATTATTTAGTGCTGTTTACCTTTATCCATTTGTTGTGCTCAAATTGACAAGTCTGGGGAAAATAGTAAATAAATACATAAAAACCTTGATAAACCCTTTGATCTACGACAAGCAGAGAATAAAGCCTTATATGAAAGCGATAAATAGTAAGGAATTGCTTGATTTTTCTGAAGTTTGCTTTTTAAAAAATATTTAGGAATACAAAATATTAACTCAATTTTGCAGTAAGTTTGAACTAGCTGAGCTTAGTCTTTGAAAATGAGAGAATTCCATCATAGACAGCCGATTTTGTGCTTTATTTTGTAAGATAGCTCTAAAAGGGAAACTCTCTTGCTCCCTACTGCAAAGTCCATAAGACTTTACAAATTCTTGTCATACCTGCATATAAATACTCTGCTACTACACCTGAGGGTGGTCATTTTAGCACTTTTAGACAACCTGGAACATGTACCTCTGCTTTGAGCACTAGCCCTACAAAAACATCCATTGTAAATGTAAAAGACAAAGCTTCCATTAATTCTTCATTAAGATGTCATGGGAAAAATATTTAATATGGAAAAAAGGATACTAAATAAAGCCAGCGTTTCAGGCAAATCCTATTGTGATGAGAGTTATGTATCTTTACTGAACACCTCAGACCTCAGAGCTGACAAGAATCAGGATACTAATGATTGCCTCTGATCCATCCCAATGTCTATGAAACATCCAGAGGGGTCCCTGAGCAAAGGCTGAGGAGGGCAGGGATTTCCCACTCTCCTTGGCTAAAGCCCTAGACATAAGATGATGTAAGAGGCTCTCGGAGCTGAAAGGTGACTGAGACTTACAGGTCAAAACAAAGGAATCTTCTTCACATCAGTATTACAGAAGGAAATTACACGAATTAGTTAAAAAAGCATTCAGAGGGCACTGAAGAGAGATAGAAAGTGTAATATTTCTAGTTACAGGGTGCACATGGCTGGGTCATGGCCATGCCTGCAGTAGATGTTTTCATGCTGGGGGCATATGCTTTTAAGTTTCTCAGGAATTAATAAAGTCATGACTCTGCCTCCCCCACATGTCAGCCAAATTATGGGGTGTGCTGCTCTGGTGTGCTCTCCCAGGCGATACTTTGAAAATCTAAATTCATCTCCTTCATAAAGGGAACACATAATAATTCTCCTGACAAGTATCAAGGCAGACTCTGCACAGCAGCTTTGACATGCAAGTATCCTGGCTGAGCCTGGTGAGCTGGCAGGCCTGTGTAGGAGGCAGACAAATGGTTTTATATATGGGCACACACGAAGGAGTTTTCAGGTATTGTGTTCTAGCTAACTCCTGTCTGCAGAGCTTTAATCCATCAATCAGTTTCCAGATCTATAGTATTTTCTTTTGCTAGCCACAAATCTGAGATGGCCCTGATACATATCAGCCAGAACAATAATTCCATTTATCGATATCATTCAATACACTGAGTGCATTGACCATAGACAGAATTAAGTGATAGGCTGATTTTTATTTATCTGAAGGGGATTGTAGTGCTCAGAAGTAAGGACAGAATTTTGGACCTTAGCCCTCCTGGGCTGCTGAGTCTCCTCAGTTTCTGTAGACTTCAGTGAGGAACAGGAGAAAAAGCTCCTTATGGAATGGTGTCTTTGAGAACTGTTGACTTGTGACTTAGCCAGTAAAGCTAAGCTGACAGTGGGAACAGCTTCTGTGCTCACTGTGCGTCTGATATTACTGAAATTACTTTACTCAGAATATTACACAGTGCTGGTATGTTGCAATAGAAGGTGATTGCTGTCAAATTCCATACCTCTGCTTACTGAAATAAAACCCATAATAGAATATATATGTAAAAATTCCTTTCCTGTTACCATGGTGATTTTTCTTAAAAGATACTGTAATAATTACTTCATGAATAAACAAACAAACCCCATGACGTGGTTCTCTTGAAATGTTAGGCAATTCTGACTAGAACAGAAGCTATCTGTTAAGAACAGTGGATTGTTATGGTGAAGCCGGAGGATGTCTGTTTTATAGAAATGAAATTAATGAATTAAGAAAAACCCAACACTGATAAGTTTGCACTACTTAAATTAATTTCCACAAGAAATCACTGAAAAAGAGGCTTTTATATATATACTTTTTAATTAGACTATTCTCACAGTGTTAAAAGTGTGCATGTATGAAAGAACTGAATTGTAGTCTTTAATCTTGACCTTCTTTTGATAACATAGCTTTGGCATAGCCTCTGCTTTTAAATGAGAGCTCTCAGTTTGTAGTGCTGGCTTAAACTTGCTGTATGGCTACTGAGCTTCAGCAGGTTTAGCACTTCTCTATTCTAGACACAGCATCTGTATGTTTTTTTCCTCCCCAGAGAAGTAAATTATTTATACAGCATCAACCTTTTTTTAACCTAGCTTCTGACAGGCTGGGATTTTTCCAATCTCCGTTGAAACTGTCTAAATAATTTATCAAGTATTCTTTCAGCGGACAATGAATTCTGAAACCTAAGAAATGTTAAATGAGATTCTCTACCCTTACAGTATGAGTGGGTTACTGAGGTTAAGCTAGTATTTTATTTGAACTTTTCTAAGTCCCTGTTTTCTCCCATTGTACAGTCTCCTTTTTCTCTCCTACTGTCTATTAATTTTCATGACATTTTCTATTTATCAGGCTTTTCCTTTGTGTTTCTGTTTCTCTTCCTGATGTTTTTCTATACCTCTTCTTCTTCATTACAGTAAGACAACTTTCCTTTAAGATGGTCCTCCAGAGAGAGGAACCATTGATTTGTAGTCCCAAGCTGTACAGGCAGCCCTGGATCTTTCAGTCCAGCTTCAAATTCAACTGAACCTTCTCCCATTCCCATTGAGAACATGTGACAAATCACAGAATCACAGTCACAGAACGGTTTGGTTTGGAAGGGACCTTTACAGGTCCTGTAGTCCAACTTCTGTGAGCAAGGACATCTTCAAGTAGATCAGGCTGCTTAGAGCCCCGTTCAGCCTGGCCTTGAATGTTTCCAGGGATGGGGTATCTGCCACCTCCCTGGACAGCCTGTTCCAGTGTACCGTAATAATAAAAAATTTCTTCCTTATGTCCAGTCTAAATCTAACTTCTTCTAGTCTAAAATCATTACCCCTTGTCTATTGCTAAAGACCCTGCTACTAAAAAGTCCATCCCCAGTCTTAAAAAGTCTTGAGGTCTTTTTAAAGAAGAAAGATGTTCGCACAGAACTTGGATCTGCAAGCAACATGTGAACTTGAAAAAAACATGTTTTCAAGTCAGATATCTCACACACACAAACTCCAGCCCATTTCTATCCAGTCAAAACTTCCTCTAAGATTGCCTTTTTTATAGCACTTCAATAATTATCTCTCAAAGAACCAGTTAAGAAGTTAGTAAAAACACAAAAAACCCGCTCCACCAAGACCTTTGGATCCATTCCAAATTTTCCAGCAGGTGTTTTAATCCCTTTAAAGTTTAGTCAGAGGTCCAGGTGGCTTCAAATTTTCTTTTCAGCATGAAAAAAATAACAAAGTAGCACCCCATAGAGATTTTTATTTAGACTCAGCAATTCAGTATTGCACCCCTTATAAATTAATGATATCATGAACTATGCTTCAAGACATCTGAAGTAGCATCACATCTGAAAACAGCAGAAATCGGGACTGGCTGCCGAATTTCTGTAGTTCTGCTATATTGTAACTGTTTGAACTGAATGTTATTCCTTTAAGGAAGTTATTTATTTTAAGTTTTAAAGCAAAGCTGACTTTGGAGAAGCTGACTGCCTGAGTCCCTGTGCCAGAGAAGAGATAGTGTCCAGGCATGATTTTGTAGGAAATGCTCACCAAATTATTTTTCTGAAGGTTTTTTCATGCAAAACTATGTTCTAGCTGTAAATATTAGATTTGTTACATCCTAACTTTTGAGTTATTATTTCAAGAATAAAGCTTTGATTTTAATTTGAGGAGCAACCGTTCTTCCACTTTATGGCTATTACAATATTAATAAAATACTCTAAAACTGTATGTGTAAAGATTTGTCATGACATATGCAAGTTTACCTGCATCTGATATATTGATATCTGATAATAATTTTTCAGAAGTTTACAAGAATTTAATTTTACTCCAATACTCTAGTTTGACTTTTATTTTTTGCAACAATGTACATTTTAATTATGAAGAAAGCTTTGCCACTTCACAGCTATCTCTGCTGTATTATTTTCCTTTTTATAAGCCAGTCTACTTGGAGCCGAAGAAACAGGGAAGGGATGTTCCATAATCACAACTTCCCACTAGATGACGCTCTAAGTACAAAAACACAAACTTCAGCATGTTCATAAATTTATGTGTGAATTGCTTAAACACATTACATGTTCATTAATTTACTGCTCTTATGTGCTTATAAAGATTGATGATATGGAGGCACAGTGGCCTGTGAAAAATTGGGAAAATAGTGGTTCTTCTGTCCAAAAGTCTGGCTATAGATATTTCCCCTGCTATGTCTATGGCCCTAGCACATCATTTAACTTCAGTGCTAATTGGTTTGGTCACTTGTGCTACAACACACTTGTTAACAGCATTTTTTCTTATTTGCTTGAAGCTTAACCTAATGTGGTTAAATGCCAAAACTTACTATACTCCACTCCCCTAAAGTGTAGTAATTTGGAGAGATACTTAGGTATTAAAATTCACCATGTGTTACATAGGTACATTATGTAGAATCATGCACACTCACACATATTTACCAACTAGAATAAACAGATAAAAGCTATTAAATAACTCTGTGTCCACCTGACACCTCCCTTACAGACATCTTTACATAAAATAAAGTACCATAAAGGAATCACTGTCATGTCAATGCCTTCCTGTAAAGTGTCTTCCACCTGCACAGTTCCTTTACAAAAAATGTAAGATGAAGTTATAAAACTATATTGGAGACCTTGAGATGCTGCAGTGCCAGTTATGTACAATTACACTTCAATGCTGTAATCGTTTATGTTTTGTATCATCTATTCTAAAAAAAAAGACATTTCAATCTTTCTGATGTAAAATGATTGAAATGCTTATCGTCAAAACACAATATGCAAAAGAAGAAAAGAAAATCAACCTAACAAATTTCAACCAGAAAGGCTGCTATTCTAAGAAAACAATGCTGGCATTTAAAAAGTTTCACATATTCTAACCTATATAGTCGCCTTGAGTGCCTTATCAGCAACAGAGTGTGTTGTTCAAACTGTGTGGGAAAACTTTGGGATTCGAGAGAAGTGGGCACACAACACAATTACAGTGACAATTTGTTTAAAGGTGCCTTGTATTTGCATCGGTGGCAAGCATGACATAAAAATTCCTCCAAGTCCTAGAATAGTAAGTTTGAAATGTGCACAAAATTAGAAGATGGGCGTTTGCAGCAGAACATTGATGTGCGAGATTATTAATTGCTACTTTTATATTCATTGGTTGATAATGTTAAAAACCTTCATGTGCACATTTCACTCAGTCTGTGAATGTTGGTATTTTAGGTACCATGGCAATGACAGCTTTAATGGGAGCAGACTTGGCCACCCTGCTGTGAGAGACTAGCGAATCACACAATTTTAATCCTTCACGTATTGACTTTCTAACTCTTTAAAATACATTCAGCTACAGGCATAAAAGATACTGAAGCTCTTTTTAATAAACAATTTAACAAGATTCTGAACTTCATTAATAAATTAAAGAATATATTTATTCATATGGAAGCCTGACCTGAATGTCTAGATTTCTTCTTTGTATTTACATCTTAAAAATCCAGTAAGACTGGTTCCATGTTAAAAGGTGTGAAATGTGCCATGTTGTGGCAGTCTCATGTTTCCCCTGGCATGACTTGTGTAGCTGCAGTGTGCCTGGAGCTTTGGGCTTTGTAGTTTTCTGACCCCTAACCCTAGGCGTTATCCTAACCCTAGGCACAGGAGAAAAAGCAGCCATGGGCTGGGGCTGGTCTCAAGAAGAAAGGTGTGGTGGGAGCCATGTTGTGGCAGTCCAGTGTTCTTCGTGGCATGGCTTTTGCAGCTACAGTGTGTGTGGGCTTTGTGGTTTTCTGAACCCTAACCTTAGGCGTAACCCTAACCCTTGGCTAAGCTTTAGAATCCGCATGGGAGTGAGACTGGTTCCAAGCTAAAAGGTGTGAAATGAACCAAGTTGTAGCAGTCTTGTTTTCTCCCCTTGGCATGACTTTGTAGCTGTGGTATGCCTGGATCTGAGGGCTTTGTAGTTTTCTGAACCCTAACCCTAGGGGTAAACCTAACCCTAGACATAAACCCTAGGTGGACGGATAAAATCAGGCATGAGCTGTGGCTCATGAAGAAAGGTGTGATGGGAGCCATGTTTTGGCAGCCTTGTGCTCCCCTTGGCATGCATTTTGCTGCTGCAGTGTGCCTGGAGCTGTGGGCTTTGTGGTTCTCTGAACCCTGACCACAGGCATAACCCTAATCCTAGGCATTACCCTAAACCTAAGCACAGGAGTAAAAGAAGCCCTGGACTGTGTTTGGTCACAAGTAGAAAGGTGTGGAGGGAGCCGTATTGTGGGAGTGTTGTGTTCCCCATGGCATGACATTTGCAGCTGCAGTGTGCCTGGAGCCTTTGGCTTGGTGGTTTTCTGAACCCTAAGCCAAGGCAGAAACCTAACCCTAGGCATAAGCCTAATCCTAGGTGAACAGGTAAAATCAGGCATGGGCTGTGACTGGCCTCAAGTAGAAACCTGTGGAGGGGGCCATGTTTTGGCAGCCTTGTGTTTCCCTTGGCATGGCTTTTGCATCCACCGTGTGCCTGGAGCTGTTGGCCTTGTGTATTTCTGACTAAGCCTAGGCATTAACCTAACCCTAGGAAAAGCAATAGCAGCTGCATGGGAGTAAGACTTGAGATAAGAGATAACTTCTATTAGGGTTGTTGTTAATGATATGTTATGAGGATTTATATGGAGAGGTTTTTTCTGTGTTTTCCAACCAGTGATATGCTAACTATTTTCTATATCAATTTTTATGAAAATTCAAGTTAAAAATTAAAACAAATCTTTGTTGCTTGATGAATCTTGGGCTACTTTAGAAACGAGGTACTAATACTTGCTTATTTCCTGAAAAGTATCAGGAAGATTAAAAAATAAGAAGTTTGAACCCTTAAGCAAATGTAATGTGCTGTTTACACCTTAACTCTGCCCAAGTAATGGAGACTTGTGTCAACATATGACTCCACTGGCTGAAATGGTTTCAGGGCACAAGGGAAGGGAAGGGCCCTCGTGAATCAATGAGCAATGTTTCTTGTTGCAAGAAAAAAATAAAATAAATCATGACCTGTGCTTCCCCATTACTGCAAATGATGAGACTTTTAAATTATAATACTTGATTTTATTTTTTTTTATAATTATAGGGCCTTTTGGTCTCATATTTTCAAGATTTTTGGAACAATCATGATATATAATTATTTTTTTAATTAAGAAATTAGTCCACAACTCTAGTTCTCTCAGCTACACTGGCAGACCTCTTCTGTGTGCTCAGCAGAAAAAAGCTGTCTTCACTTCTGTCAGTCAGGAATGTGGTGCAGCTCCACCAGCCAAAAATTTCCCTCTGCCAGCATGTCATGAGCGTGTTCTGGGGCCTCTGGCAGCCAGGCTGCCCTGGCAGAGCTGCAGAGGCACTAAAGGCCAGCCCCGAGAGCCACATGCACGTGGGGACCTGCACTGCCAGAGCCCCAGGTACCCTTTGAACCCTGGGGTGGTAAACAATGATCAGCAGCTCTGTGTATGGTTAAACCTGGACTCCTACCCCAAGGATAAAATCTGCATTTTGTCCTGAGGTTTGTTACAGCTTCCTGCAATGCCAGCTATACCCAAGGGACACTCTGGCACTGCAGAGCCTGCCTGACGCCACCCATGCCAAAGTCCAGCCATTTTCACAGTGTGAATGCCTGGATTTACACCTGAATGTCTTACAGCTTTCAGTGGTTCTCATACTTCCCAGCCCCAGCAAAAGCTTTATCTCTTAACTTCTATTTCTGTCTTGCCCAGCATGGGAACAATATCTTTTGTTTCCAACCTGTAGCTATCAGGTACCGTGTGTAGGTCTCAGAGGCTGTCTCTGCTTGAGTGATGAGAAAGTGCAGCCAAATTACAGCAAAAAGGATGAAAATTAGAGCAAAAGAGAGAAATTAGGAGGAGTATGGCTCAGGGAATGCCAAAATAAACATCTGTACTCTTTTAGAATATATTGTGAGAATTTTGAGAAAAGTCCATTTCAAACTCTGTTTGAGGCAAAAAGCTGAGATGAAGCCTATTCCTTATTGTGTCTCACTTGTTTAAATGTACAGCATTCTCAGACTGATGGAGGATTGTTTTCCCCCATGGACCAAAAAAAGGACAGTGACAAGTGTTACCTGTGACACTGAGTGAAGTCCACACAGAGCAGGCTCCCAGGCTCTCTGGGTGGGAGAAAGGGCAAGAAGGTTCAGCAAAGAGTGCAATGTCATTTGGTTTGTCAGTAGCTCTAGGATCTGAGCTCTGCAGAGAACAGGGAGGAGAGAAAGGAGAACAAATAGGGCATTATCCCAGCTGTAAAAAGATTTAATGAGAGCACCTTCTGAACTAAGGTGAGTAATAATTTCCTACATGTCTGCATAGCTCTTACTCACTCTGCTCATAGGGTATCTTTAATGATCAAAATAAAATATTTGAAGTTTAACTGAGCAGACAGACATTGTTTTAAACTGACATACAACTAGTATAAAGAATATATTCTTTGCAAAAAAAGGAATGAAAATATGCAAAACTGAGATTCTAACTAATTTTTTAGTCCATTTGAATGAGTCCCCCATCCTTCTGTAGAAGGCAGAGAAAGGGAGAAGTGTTTGAAAGTTAAAATACTACTTTGCACATCTCTAATGTTTTCCATTCCAGGATCTCTAGTGCTTTACAAGCTTAATGTGATTAACTTTATGCTCAGTAAGCAGTTCTGCCCATAAAAATAGGTAGGTCTTTACAGGATTAGGGCCTCAATTTGTCCTTAAAGTGGTGAGCAGTGCATATCACTGCTTTAACAGACAGAGCTGTATAAATAACAGATACTGTGATTTGACTAAAGATCTGTCAAAATGAAGATTGTATGGGATTAACCTGAAACAAAACTAAAGAGAGCTCAAATTTGCAGCAAGCTGCAAGGAAAAGGAAAGCAGGAAAAAATAAAAAAACCCCAAACAAACCATAATGAAACGTTTCCTTTGATTAAAATTTGAAACATTTCTTTCTTAAGGCTCTTAAAATGTCATTCTTTAGAATAAAACGAAAATTACTTAAAATCACCAGTTAGAAATGAAATAGTAATTCTCAGGATGTCAAACTGAAGTGCATTTTTCCTCGTACACAGCATTGACAAGTGTCACATTGTAAAAAATGTCCTTTGGCAGGGAATGTTTTGTGGTGTCTGCTCTAGGGCGGGTCAAGGTGGAGTTCCTGGCACACAGCTGTTGGGGAGAGCGTTTCTTGTGTTTGGAGGGGTTTCAGGGGCAACTGCACCCGCTTTGCTGATTGTCCCAGAGGTGTCCTGTCAGGGCACAGATTGTCCCAGGGATGGCTCCCATAGAGCAGAGCCTGTCCTAGGGATGGCTCCCTTAGGGCACAGCCTGCCCCAGGGATGGCTCTCTTAGGGCACAGCCTGTCCCAGGAACGGCTCCCTTAGGGCACACATTGTCCCAGGAACGGCTCCCTTAAGGGCACACATTGTCCCAGGGATGCCCCACTCAGGGCACAGCCAGTCCAAGGTGCACACCAATTTTGCAGCAGAGCCCAGATGGGCAGCCACAGAGGCCTGGAGGGGTCTGATTCCCTAATGCCTCAGGCCCATCAGCCCCTTGTGCCCAGGCTGACCCATCCCATCTCCCTCAGGCATCCCTTTGCCATCTCTGTCTCCTCTCACATCTCTCGGGACACGCTTTGTGCATGCAGATTGCACAGATTATTTATTTTTTCTGGTCGTTTCTTCTCCTTAATTGGGGAAAGATTTAATACTCTGAAAAACTTGTTATTCATTTCCTTATAAAAGCCACTTTGAGGATAAGCAATAGCAGAACCCCCTGCACAGGAAGAGGGATGGGGAGTCACACAGCAAAGCTGCAGCTCTCAGGGACTTCAAGAGGGTTTTGATGACCATGAACTAAAACCAGGGTTTAGGGCTGAGAAAATGTGAAAAGTTTCCTGAAGCCCACTGCTAACTCAAGGGAAGAACAAAAGACAATAATATTTCTTCACTGAAGTCATGCTATATATATATAGCAAAATTATGTGTCCACCAAGCAAGTGTTAAGACTTGGACCTCATATAATTTACTGCTAAACAAAATCCTGTTTAATTAATAACAGCTCAAAAATGAGTTGAAGAATGCTGCTTTTTAAATTATATGCAGTACCACCAAAACATGATTTTATATTTCCTTTATCTCAACCACTTTATTAGCAACACACATAACGTGCTACTAATATCTTCTATATTTATCTTTGTAACAGCACAGATGATAGGTTCTGTCTACTTTTGTAGGTGTAAGTATTTTCAGGACTGCAGAAAAGCTTTTGGCCAAATGACTTTGTGCTGCAGTTCTGCAGGAGCAGAGAGAACATGTGCTTCTTTTCCAAATAAATCACACACAGTAATGAGATCAATTTCGAGTCGAAAAGAATAGCCTATTTTGTTATTTCAAAATCCATGAATAGACACAGCAAGTGAGGATGAACTCAACTAATTTCAGAAAACTGAAGGTCCCCAGCACAGATTTTTGAGAACATTTGCAAACAGATGCCTCTGGGAATTTTCAAGACTACCTACAGGTCACCTTGTATCCATCGATTCCTTTGGAAGCAGGAACTTGATTGTCAGTGCAGTTTTGAAAATCTCATTACACCTCTACTGCAGATTTGGAGTCCTAATACGTTGCTTAGAGTGACAAGAAACAAGCTTCCCATTCACTAAACGTAGTCAATACAAATGTAATGCTAATATATATTTTAAAAAATGGTGCTATTGACACTTAAGGGAAAAAGGGGTTACTAACAGCATATTTTCCAAATCTCAGCTCGTACATTTTGTGTGCTGTAATTGTACATTCAGCTTGACACAAATTAAAAAATAGCTTGTCTACTAAAATTGAAGACATAGTGAACTAATGTAATTTAAGGTTTCTACAAAATAATTTGGATAAATTTATGCTAAAGTTTCTGCTTAAATAAACATGTATGAACAGTATGTAGTAAGAAATCTCCACCTGGAGTGAAGGCTATGTGCAGTTGCGATTTTGAATGGTTATGCACTCCATTAAGGGCAAACATTTTTAGAATAACAAGGGAAAGTGCAAATGCAAACCAAGATTAAAAGCAGTTATTCAAATCAAGATTCCATGATTCAGATCTGTAATTTATATCACTTTGATTTACATGTCAATCCATTGTGCTTACAGTATTTTCCTCTAATGTAATTAAGCTCTCGAATTGGAGACCATGTAGTTGTACTGAGCAGCAAAGACATCTTTCTAATCTCTCTGAGTCCATTTTACTCATCTGTTACGGGAGAATAAAAACTTTTGTCTTTTATGGGTGAAGGTACCATGCAAATGCAAATGATATTATACAGAATGGTAATTGAAATGGTAAAGGACCAAAGGGTTTTAATAAAATGACAATTCAAGACACATGTAAGTGTCCCTGTGTGAATGTTGATTGAAATGAGGAAAGTTAAGAGTGAATTTTAAGTGCCCATAGAAAAATGCATTGAATGTTAAGAGTAAATTAAGAAGTGCACAGGCCAAGGGACAGAGTTGTCTCAGAAACGGATAAAGAAAGAACTGAAATATTCCTTTGAGGATTTGGGACAAAGGATCACTCAGCCCTTGATAACAGTGCAAAGCAGGTTGGGGAATAGGCTGTGGGGAACACAGGCATAGTGACACTTCAAAAGACATAGGAACTTGAAAAAGTTGAAAATGCAGTTAGTGACAGATTTGGATCTGAAGAGAGAAAAAAGCTATAGTGAGCGCAGCTGGATATGATCTTTGATGTTGAATTACACAAGGTTTAAGAAGAATTAGGGCCTTTAGAAGATACTGTCATTGGAAATTCTGAGAGGTAACTCCAGGGCAGAGCAAAGGCCAAATTTTCCTTTCTGCTCCACAGGCCCCAGCACTGCTGGCAGGTTGTTCTGGTAGAGACCTGGCTAGGTGAGCCTGGCACCCATCACCATGCAGATGCTCACCAGCTCTGAGGGGTCAAAATGGAGGGAACCATAAAGGTGAAGGAGCCAGCAATGGCCTCTCAGGTACCCAGAAACCAGCTCTGAGATATTCCTGCCAAGCCCTGTGCACAGCTCACGTGCCAGGAGGAGCCTTTTGGGACAAGTGTCCAGGTGAGTGCTGGAGGAAAGCTGTGCAGGTACTGACACACAGAGGGACAGGTGAGCTCCAGCCCTCTGTGCAGGCTATGGAAACAATTCTCTCCTGTTTGCAGGGGCACTAGAGTTGTGGCAGTACACATTCAAATGTAACTAAAAATTGCCAGAAACTGTACAGATACCATGTTAGCAGCAGCAGAAGAACCGTGACAAAATGGCTGCAGAAAAGAAGGATGTCACCTGGCCCTTCTCATACTAACAGGGGCATCCACACTAGCAGTGTAAGACTTACCAGTGCATAAAAGGTACTGCTGAAAATGTTAAATGTGATTTTTACCTTTTAAGAAAACCTATTTATTTTCAAAATGTACATAGGAGCATAAAAGTGGGGCAGCAGAATACAATGGCGAGAATCTGACTCACTAATGGACACTCTCTCATAAAAGGCAGAAGAGAAATAATTGCCAGCATTATCTGGCTAATGTGAGAGCTGAGGAGGAAGGCAGGACAATCTCACCTTCTTCTAGGAGGAGTTCTTAGGGCAAAGCTATTTGCTCCTGCAGGGCATGGAAAACTTGTTAATAGTGAGGAGAATGGTGTTTCTGTGAAATGACAGATCTCTGTAATGAGTAGGAATTTAAGGCCAAGCAGCCATATATTCCTGCTGGCATGTAAAATCTACCAGCTTGTTTGCTCCAGAATTTGCACCTCAAAGTGGAACAACACTCTGGAGAAGAGAAGGGACCATCCCTATAAGTCCCATCCCTCTGAATCTCTCTTCAGAGACTGCCTCAGACAGTCAAATCAACAATAATGAAGAGTTTCATGTCAAAGGACAATTTCTCTGATAGTGCAATCAATCATTTCTTCCTCTCCTCCATGCCTTCCCTTCCCTGCCTTTGAATTTGCACAATTGTCACTACTAATGGAGTCTCACTGGTGAGGACAGCAGCTGACAAAACACCAGTACTAAAGTTTTTACAGTGCCTAGTTTAAAAAAGGTCTCCTCTGAACTGAAAAACAAATAAATAAATACAAAGCAGACATTTTAATGGATTCCAACTGAGGAAACTATAGGACACTGAGATATACTCTAAGATAAGGCTGTCTTCTCACTTTTCATCATTTTACTCTCTGCTCAACTGGTTGGCAGTTATGATGTTGACAGTTTAATCCTAATTTCCAAATCAGTGTCAACAACTATTTCTTTCTCTGGAAATGATACAGAAAGACCATAAACGACAGAGAGTGTGCTGCCAAACAAGCCCTTTCCTTTTGGCACACCAGGAGAAGAAAAAAACAAATCAAACAAATGCAAGAAAAGATATCGACAACATTTCTTCTTGGAAAGAGCAATCCAAACACAATACAAGAAATATTTTCCCAGCTAGCATGCGCAGTTAAGACCATCAGAAGATGTGACCAAATTGCATTTGATTCCTTTGCTTAAGTTACAGATACTTGTGCTTCTAAAATTTAAACTAGCAAACTGAAAATATCCTATTGGATCAATGATCCTGTGCCTTTTCTAAATAAAAAAAAAGATCACTGCAGGAGAGACAAGGAGAACTGACTTTAATCTAGGGAATAATGGATCCAACGTAGACTCACTTGCAATATATCCTTTGGGCACGAGGTTTTGGTTGTGTTGGGCTGTACTGTGACCTTGACAAGAGCCCAAGTGAGTGAACAAGGTAGCTCACTTTATGCTGCTGCTTAAAATGGAGCTTGAGAAGTAAAACTTCACTTTGACACAGCCCACTTCTTGCAGGCACCGTACTTTGTATCAACCCACCCCAGTGGAATGGATCTCTTGTTTTTTTCACCCTATATTGCTGAATGATAGCGTAGAAAACATTCTTAATTTTAGTATCAGTCTTGGGGAGCTTATTAAAAATAAATGCTTATCAATGAAGCTTTGATTAAAAATGTTTCTGAAAAGAAATGCTCTCCAGTATTGACCTAAGAGGACTTAACATTAAACCTCTGTGAGCAATCTCTTCCCAATTAGCCTCTGCTACCCTGTCCTGAAGCCTGGTACTGGGAAAGTGCACAATATCCACAGCTCCCGCTGGAATAGGGCAATCCTCTTGCCTTCAATGTTTAACACGTCCTCAACATCTCACAGGATGTGGTCTTCAAGCTCCAGTTCACAAGCACATGTGCTTAACCTAAACATGTGAGTAGTCCTATCAATGCTGAAGTGCTTAAAGTTAACCATGTATGTAATTGCTTGCAGGGCTGTTTCCTTAATTAGCTACACTCATCCTTTAATCCTCCCTGTCTTTTAACCTCTGCACTGTTACATGCCTCAATTTCTTTAATCAGATAATGAACATTAGAGAAGCTGTTATTTACTGCTTCTGATTCAGGACGTGAACTAAAAAAAAAAATGGACCCTTGAATCCTTTGTAGAGACTTATTACTAAACATGATAAAAAATAAAATGGCATAAAAAAGATGTTTGCAACTTTTGAAAAAAATCTTAATTTTCCTTTTGTTAAGTAGTTTTTTACACTTCCTGAACTCATGTATTGATTTCTTGATGAGATTTTTCCCAAGTTAAAAAATTGCACATTCAGTGTCTGATAAACTTCCGGGTTTAACTGAAGTTCTATCATACTTCAAAAGCAGCAAACCAAATCTGAAATGCAGCAATGCAAAGGCGACAGAATGGCCACATTAAAACAAAACTTGTTTCCAAAAAAACCCCCACCAAACCAACAGCAACCACCCTGCCAACAAGTAAGTTCCAGAAATACAGAACAGGAAAGAAACCCCACAAAACACCTCTGGCAAAAGTAGTTTTGAAGAGAACATTTTCCAATTACTGTTTTTCATTAAAATTGTCTGCCAGTTGCACTTCAATATGCTGGATGCACTACTTGCTTTCTGCCAATCTCTTCTTATCAATTTGAGGATGCCAGGAGGGCAGGAAAGCACATTTGCAGTCGTCAGGTTTCACTGCCTTTTCTTCTCCCTTGACCTACTTTTTTTTTCCACTAATCTTTACATTTTCTCTTTTTCTTAGTTCAGCACATTAGCATTCCTCCAAATTTTTAATTATTCTCCCTGGTAATTCCCTGGAGCCCACTGCTTGAACTTTCTCTGCTTGCTTTATCTCAAAGTAAAGACCACCTATACTATACTTTACCAGAGTCTAACCCCCTGTAGTTTCCTTTACTTCATCTGTATGCTGTGAGCTGCCCCCTTTGGAGAGTTGCCCTGGAGTTTGGCAACACTGGGAGTCTATTCTTTCTCAGATGATTCCCCTGTCAGGTTCACTTCTACTGCAAACATACACTTTGAATCCAGCCATGAAAAATGCTTTGTGATAATCTTCACCCGACACTGCATTATATGGTACTACATTTGCTACTGGGCTGGGAATTCTGTGTTTGTAAATCTGCTTTTTTGACCATGTTATTTTGAACACTTCATTTCATGCCTAGAATGGAAAAGCAAATAAAGTATCACAGCAAAACATTAGATGCTTACCTAAAAAGGAGAATGCAAGCCTATCTAATTTTCCTACAGTATTGCTCACTTAATATAGTGAAAAAGCCTAAGGTCCAATATGATTCCTTCATAATGTACATGGAACTGTATCACTTTCTTCCTCAAGCCAGTTTGCCACTGAGCCAAACATACTCTACCCATCTTCTCATTACTATGATCAATCTTCTCTCTGTTGATCAGAATTTAATCCTATTAAATCACTAGGCTCGCAGTAAATGCGTATCATACACACGCACACTTGCCACAGCAGATTACTATAACTGCCTTTATTTTTGGAACATGCACTCAAGGCTGCCCCAGCTAATCCGTACAACAATCCTGCTGCAGGAAACTGGGAGCAGCACAACCCTCCCTTGCAGGAATTGCCTGGAGCTCACAAACCCTCCGGTATGTGATCCAGGATTTTGGGGATGGGTGGCTGGGAGCATGGATGCTATGGACCTGTTTTGCACCTTGTACAGCTGCTCACAGCTGGGCTGGCACCTGTGAGAATTTAACACCTAAGGTCCGTGGAGGTTTCTACATATCCTGCTGCAGTCCATTTTTCCCAGTTTTATTGAATTTTTTTTATTATTTGCCCTAAACCAGAATGATAAAGGTCTTGATTAGGGGAGAAACGTTCCAAGTCATTTAGTAATTTGTAGCTGCTAATGTTTCAACTAGTTTGGGTCACTAGAGGGTGCAGATCAGCCTCTTCAGTCTCAGTCTGGACATTTGTGCTGTGACATGTAGACCCAGACAGCCTCCTGATTTACTGTAAGTGCTTCGGGGAGGAGGTGTGAATTACTCATTTTGAGTCTGTTTGCATAATGTCCAGTTTTCCTTTTACGAGCACACACTACCGGGGTGCTATATTATGTAGAGTGAAGTATTTCATGCCTCTTCCTGCCAGATACTTGTCAATATAAATATTAACCAGAATAGCAACACAAAAATTTAGGTATGGCTTATTTAGCCTTTTCGTAGCCTGCAAGCAGCACATTCAAATTACATCACTTAGTAAAAAAAAAAAAAAAAAAAAAAAAAGAAAAACACCCAAAGAANTACAGCCCAAGTAGATTTTTAGACTCTAATTGATCTCTTCTCAGATAAGATGCACAGAGTTTCCAAAAGATTGGTATTACTTTCTCAGTGAGGCTTACCAAATGATTGCCCCCGTTTTACTACATCTAATAACAGAGTTCTATAATTTAGTGATCTCTAAACTTAGGATTGAAGAAGGGACAGAGAGACAACAGATTACATTTGAATTAAAGTGTAACTTCTACATTTATGTACATAAATACCTGTGACCTAAAAGGTACTTTCTAAGCTATAAGTACACGATAGTGTTTTTTCACTTTATGAAAAACATGACCATTATGTCGGAATCTGTAATTTGTTTTATATAGCAACAGTTTTAGGTCACATTTTCATCTAGCCCTTGTAACGAACAACTTGGATTTACAAATATTCTTGTCAAGGAATTAGTGGTTTAGAAAATAATGAGGATGAGAAAACCTTCCTTGTTTTCTGTGCAGGCTAGACTCTTAATGAGAGATAATGGTGATGAACTATAAAGCAGAATGGCCCAGCAATGGCTTCCTGAAAGATAATCCTCTAATCATCCCAGAAGCTGCACACACCAGCATCCTGAAACCCTTTGCTGAATAAAAGCATCTGCCCAGAGCTTAATTAACAAAAAGTTATGCATATAAGACTATGTAAGAAAGTCAAGAGCATTCAATCAAGAGTGTACCTCTGAGTTCACATGGTCATTACTGAAGACCTAAGCTATTGCAACAAAGAAGCAGAGACAGCATTTGTAAACTTTGGCAGAAAGAAGCAGATGATTTTTGTATATTATATATAGCTGGATTCACATCCTGGACCACAGGCAGATCAATAAATACTATTTAAATTAAAATCTTTGACTGCCCACAGTCATAATTTTGTTACTTTAGACATTAAAAAGAAATCTCTTTTTATGAAATAGTCACGAATTATGGTTGTGAATTTAATTCTTGACAGTACTCAAATTTACCATGCTTCAGGAGTCAAAATGCCATAAAATGTTGTTAACAACCTGAAAATAATGCCCCATACAGGTTATCCAATTTCCACAAGTACATGTAACAGCATAATTGTGGCAGTGTATGCCAGTTTTCCTATTTTTATGTCTGCCATTGCCACTGTGGATAAGAAGGTCAGTTGCACTGCAGAAGTGGAGGGGCAACTAAGAACGCTCAAACAACCTGTTGGGAAACTAGGCTGCAGCAAAAGAAAGTCACTGACTCTTAGTCATACCCTGTCAGAAACTGAAAGATCTGAGTAGAGAAAGAGGATATAGTAAAGTTAGAAGCATGAAAACTAAAGTATCATTTTTACTGTGAAATATCCTCACTGTGATAGGAAATGGGTAGTGCAAAAGGGGAAAGTAGGAGCCCCCCCAAAAAGTTGATGTCTTTGACATCATGATGTCCTGAATTGTTTTCAGGATCTAAATTAATAGACTACATTAATTACAAAAATTTCACCTGATGTCCAGCTGCATGTTTAAGAAATTCTAGTTCAAAGTTTGCTCTTTACATGACCTGTTAGATGACCTCAAGTAAGACTACCGTAAAACCTGAGTCCAGCACTGCAGAAAGGACCTTTCAGGAGTGGGTGGCATGAAGAGGAGACTGTGCCAGTGTAGAGCCAGGTCCTCAGCAGGTGGGAGATGTCTCTGGTCCCAGGCAGGGCTGGTACAGGGGTGTGTGCTTGGCAGAGCCAGGAGCCACATGGGAGCTCAGTCTTTGGCCCACTCAGGGCAGTGACAAGGGGATTGTCTCTGGTGAATCCAAGCTTGGCTCTGCATCACCACGCGAGGTGTCCCTGCAAAGGGGACAGGAATAAAGGCTCTGTGAGGTGGCTCTGGATGGAGTCTGATGAATGGGAAAGGGCATTCCAGGTACAACTAGTGCTAGTAAGAGGCTTAATAAATTAATAAGCAAAACATTGTTAATTTTGTCAGACAATTCTCGTCTCAAAAAATGAGGAACCTCCCCTGCTCTAGAGCTGCAGACAAAGTTGTGACTGGTATAATTTCTCTGCTGAATGTTGGAGGAATGTAAAACCCACTGACTGCAAAAGAGTGACTGTCCAGCAGGGAGATGCCACAGGAACTGCAAGAGTAGCCTGCAAGTAGTTATATTCTGAGGCCTGATCCTGTACTTATGTGAGGATGCTGTGCAGAGAAATTTATGCTGTAAATGCAGAGCACACTTAAATCCCCATGTGGACATCTCACAGTCAATATTTGAAAGTGAAGCACAATATGAGGCTGGACTAAAGGCTCTATTTTTCTTCAGCTTGTAATTCTGCACAGAATTTTAGAATTGATTTTATTCTGAGTCAAGCGCAGCTTAGGATAGAGGCAGCTTAATCAAATCTTAGTTAGTTCTAGTTCAGTAGTCCATGCCCAGGAAAAAAAAGCAAACCACAAAGCAATAAAAAACCCCTTAATATCGTGTACAAAGATAGTATCATTAGATGAAAAGATTAGAATCAAAATTCCTAGTCCAAGGTGGATAGTGAAGTCAGTCTTTCACTCATTAATTAGGGACATACACTGCACTATAATGCTATTTTGTAATCTATTCATATACTATATACGATCTGAAATGTAAATATAATATTTTTCTTTCAAAGCTACCTTTATAGGTATACAGGCAATTTCCTCAGGGAAGAATTTTTTCAGTATTTTGTCCCCAGTCCTTGCTATGGTGTAGAAGATCACTGCATTTTTCTCTCTCTTTTTTTTTTAACCCTTCTTTAATCTTTCATTTTATTCTTGTGTTTTCTTGTCCTTTTCTGAACATAAATGTCTAGATCAGTGAAGAGATCCTTGACCCTCCACCAGTCATTAGCATTTTGAGACAGGTTCAAGTGAGTGACCTATGGATTAAAAGCACTATAGCATGCTACCAGCCTACCAGAAGAGTTTGCCCTAGAGTTAAGAGTAATTTAATAAAGAGTTCCTCTACTTTGTACATTTGTAAATGTCCTTCTACATTTAATGTTCAAAAAGGAATTAATCCCAAAATAATGAATGCCCATTCATATTGCTATTAGGTATTTGTAGGCTTCTGTTCACTCTAGGTATAAATAGAACAAAATTCATTCTTTTTTAATCCTTCATGGTTCAATACCTGATAGTTCATACAACAATGGAAAACTGTCTTCCTAGCAGCACCTCTCTTTTTAATAATTCAAGATATTAAATAAATAAAATGAAGTATGTACCCACTGCCTTACTTCCTTGAACTCCTTCATCCCCCTCATACACATTTCATGATAAAAGCCATAGGTTAAGAGACACTGATTAGTTTTCACCACAGAAAGGAAGCTTCAACTTTGCTTTTCTGACTTACTGTTTCCTTACAAGACAAGACAACTTCCAGTTGCCATCACTGTGTGTTATAGTAGCTTAAGTTAACCATGTTGCATGCATAAAGTCCATGTATTATACTGTCTGTGCTTTTAAATAATTATAACAAAATTTAAATCCCTTCTAATGGAATGAAGTTCAGCACAGTATTTTTTGCATTGCAATTTCTACTTTATATTAAATAAAAATCTGTACTACCTGTATTTCTATAGTTTTGTTTTCTTTAAATTTTTCGATATCAATTTTTCAATTTCTGTATGGATTTCAGCCCTGGGTGTTGAGCACAGCAAAGTTAGAAATTTGATTGTTACATCCATGATGTTTTGCTATGGTGCCCATCACAAAAGTATTGTATTTGCTCCAAGTGTACCTACAAAGCATAGTTAAAACATAAAACAAATTTCTGCTGTTTTAGAGGCAAGAAACTGACCCTGGGGACCAAACCCACACCCTCAAGGGCTGCTTAAGGATCTTTACACCATCCAGCTGATTGCTGTGTTGTGTGGCCACTCTGAGCATCTGAACTGACAGAGTTGCTCAGTGCCATAGAGAGTCTTTAACGCAGAACCCATCATGAATATGAACTTTCCATGCTCTAGCCTCTAAGCATGAAAACATCTTGCCATTTCAATTTTTAATATCTATTTGGAATGTTGTTTTTCAATCAGCATATATTTGAATAATCAAACATATTTATTTTTATCAAGAAGGAGTCTGAAAAGTGAGAATTCACTGTTCTGTAGTTTTCCCCCAAGCAATCTGTGGAAAAGCAATAGCTGTATTTCACAGATAACACGTCCATTAGCAGCTCACTCTGCTGCTTCTGACCAGTGGGATTATGTCACACAGTTTTGATATCAGGATTGAAAGCAGCAGGTATCCCCTTTAATTCATTTTGCACTTATTATTTCAGACATGTTAGATTTAGTTATGTAATACATTTTGCAACAACAGTTTTGATAATGGAAGAATGGTTATTAAAATCCCCCAGATAAACAAACAGCAATGTAGACAGAAGTCAGACCTGGCATGGAAGGGGGTAGGGGGAGGGTTGCAGAAATCCAGAAGACAAACTCCCTTGCATACAGCCTCTTCCAGCCTGAGGGTGGTGAGAATGCACATAGTCACAGCGGAAGCATTACTCAACTACTACACTGTGCTGTGGATCATTTCAGTGGCATAAATGGGTTCAGCTGGTCAAGATTCTAACATGACCTTGCCATCCCACAATATCCCAGGGTTTGAGGTTCTGAGTAAAGAGATATAAGTGATGATTTCTGTGGCAAACCACCCCTGTTACTGATTGTTTTAGCCTGTTATATAAGATTATGCCAGGTTTTTTTCAGCTGGTGTTGACAACAACAGCTCTTTTGGAGAGACGACAAAACACAACACCCACAAAGAAGAGTGACCAGCATTGGCAGAAGCAGAAGCTCATGTCTCTGCGACTGTTGATGCTTTGGAGACCATAGGTCAGAGAAGAAAGGACCCCTCATTGCCTTGTGTGTCCCTCCAGATATCATGAATAACTTCTAGTCTTAAACTGAAGCTGCTCTTTTGATAACTGTTCCACAGCATCATGGGTAAGAGTCATAGATGACAGCAAACTACTGTACTTTTAGCACTGATACCAATTTGTATAGTCCCCAGAGCAATGGATGAATAAATCTCACTTTTTTTGACTAATTTCTGACATGCCATTTTTAGTTTTCAAACTTTGCTCTCTTTGAAGGGTTTTGCTCTGTCCAGCTGTTTATACAATGCACACAATGAGATCCCTACCTCCTGCTTGAAGACTTAGAGAGAACTTCTGTGTGTTTTCAGAAACCTGGTACTTCCTGTTTATGGAGTTACTCAACATCAAAATTAATGAAAACAAAACATGAAGAAAAGGCCAGGGGAAGGAAAAAAAATATTTCAGAAAGGGACTATGAGCGAAACAAGGTAATGCAGCATTACAGCTGATATCACTGAGGTGTTCCTTTGAGCAGCATTCTGGATGAACTTTTCGAAGACGACTTAATCTAAGACATGCCTGTAGTCTTTGAAGCAGGGATCAAACCTCTGTGTTCCTTTGAGCCCCCTGCGAGAGCCCATCACCCAGTGATGGGGAGTTATGCAGCCTCTTGTGTAACTTACACTCTCATATGCATCCCCACCCTCTCACTCAACAAATTTGCCTTCTAGGCTGCTTTAAAGCCCACACAAAATTCCTTGCTGATGCAAAGATGAAGCCTGCAAAACCTCTGCTCAAGCCTTGCCAGCAGCATGCCGATGTCTCTGTGGATTTGCACCATGCAGCATCATTAGCACTTAGACTGCGAGGTGCTGGGGCTAAAGACTCTGTCACTGACGGGTTTTGTCAATTGGTGTGTGCAGCTACAGCCTTTGAATGAATCATGATGCAGTATCAGACTGTCATGTGGCTTCACCGGCCTGCTGTGTCAGGCAAAACATTGGATATCACAAAAATGAATTAAATCGGAGTGAAAAAAGGCCTTGGTGTGTTTAAAGAGGAAAATGGTTTTTATTCCTGCTGGAGAATCAGGCTGAAAAAAACGAAAGAAAAAAAAACAAAAAGAAAAAAAAGATTGATTGCTCAAGTGTGCACTTATAATAAAGCTGTCATTTACAGGAATGAAGCAAAAATAAACTCACTTGCTACTACTGACATAGTCTAATAACCTGCATTGCTTGATATAGAACCTGCCCAGAGCTAATGACTGCAGGTCTTGCTGACTCTGTATGGCTCAGTTCCCAGTGTCCTACTGAGCATATGAGGAAAATAGCCAGGTTTTGTACAAACACAAATGTTTGCTTGAGTTGAGCCCAGGACCAATACAGTCTAACCATCATCTTGGGAAAGGAAGTTTTGTTGCCAAGTAAAAATTTAATCTGGGAGCTGAGAGTCAGTAAGAAATAGAATTGTTTCTTCAGACAGTCCCTCTTTGCTATGAAAATCAAATTCATGGTAAGAGGAGCAGATTGAAAAAAAAAAATGTGCTATGATGATATCTAAATACCTCCTAAAAATGATTTATGATTTTAGTCTAGTCCTGAAGGGAATTTGCAGAACTGCAGGACCACTGGCACTGATGTGGGGGTTGCAGACAGCACAAATTAGGCTCTAAATAATGGATCAAAAAGAAGAGCCTCAAAAGCTACTTTTTATTGCTCTTTGGGGAATAGCATGGACTATTATAAACTACTGAAGGTTGTGAAGCTCCCATAGAATCGTGCAGTTTAAAGGAAAAAAGCCTCAAGGAAGGTGGGGAAATTTCGGTGGCAGTGAGCTGGTAGAGCTACACACCTGTGTTCAGTAGAAGACACAGGGTAGGGATGTTGGGGGCTCTGCAAACAGCCACACCCCAGCCCTACACAGTGCTCAGCCCCTTGTCCTGAACTGTGCACAGTGTAATGTAAACTTGCAGTGCCTGGGTGATTCAGCTGCTTCCTGTCAATCCTGCATTCTTTAAATAAAGCAAAGGTGTCTACATAGCCTGCAGAAGAAGAGGACTTGTAGGATGATGATATTCAGGTATATCCAGTGGGCTGCTAATGCTATGTTTTATCTGAGCATGTTCATACCAGGAACCATATCTATTCCTTGTGTCAAAAGGGGCAGGTGCCACCAGCATAAAACAGTCTTTGTTAATCCAGATCTTATAAAATGCAAGACAGACCTCTCCTCAATTAAAGCTCTATGGCATGGTTATTTATGGCTCCTTGGGGTCTTTTCCAAGTGATTTTTTGTTGGAAAAAAAGCGAGAAAAATACAAAATCAATTATAATCAGATAATTAAATAAAAGTCATATATAAATAAATACCAGATAAAATAAAAATTTAAATACAGCAGAGAACAGTGGTTTATTTCATCTGAAACTTAAAGAGGCCAATAGCAGTGAATGCTTAGCTATCCACATGCAAACCAAGAGCTTGCTTGCCAGACTTAATCTCTGGTGACCAGCTCTTTGCAGCTACATGCAAGATTCAGTAAGAAAACAGATGGTACACTGGAGCTTTGCTTCATGAAGAATAATAGATGAGTAGATAGAGCCTCTCAATCTCAGAGTGGCACACGGTGATCAGAATCCTAATCACAACCATGCTGTGATAAAAGGCCCTGGATGAAGAATGAATTAAGGGGGTTTGTCTGTTTTATCAATAAAAGTAATAGTGAGATATATTTCTTACAATTCTTTAAGCAGAAGACGACTTACAGGAGTGATACATACTGCTTATAAAGCAGACTGAAGTGGGATAAATCACCCTGTCCATTTATTGCTTGTGCATTTGTTGCCGCTGTATTATCAGCAAGATTATTCCTTGCCTTCTGTAAAAATGGATAAGAATATATAAAAAATATGCAGACCAAAATTCTCCTTCTGGCATCTCTTGTCCCCATATTGTGAAGGCTGGCACAGGTTAGAAAACAAATCAAGTGCTTTATGTTACACTGTTTTGTTATAATGATACATTATAGACTAATGCAGGATTCTGTCACGTAGAAGTATTTGAGCAAGATTTCCATATTTGAAAAACAATATCATGTCAAGAAGGTAATAACAAGTGAAATAACATCAATATAACTCGACTATTAGGACAGCCAAAAAGTAATGATATTGCAGCCTAAGGCATTAGAAGGAAATAGCTTAAATTATTCAGCAAGTAAACTGATGTCATGTGGTCAATGCACTGCGTATTTCACATATCCCAATTAGAATTAATGTAATAATAAAGATTGATTATTAAGTAATAAACAGTGGCCAAACAAATTACTGTAAACATAAGTCAAATCTGCTAGGACAGCATATCTTTCTCTCCTTCCAGTTTGCAGAAAAGCCCTTGACACAAACCAGAACTGAACAAGCAATTTTTCACAAATGTTTTCCGATTTCTTTGTCCATCTTGGTGACTTCTTTTGAAAAAGTCAGCAAAAAATTTATGAACATTTTTTGCTCAGTGTGCTTTACTGTCCAAGATACAATAATAATAGAAAAAAAAATTTCTTTAGGTTTACGTATATGAGGCTGCACCAGAGTTGCCTATGCTGGTTATAATGAAATGTGATGAACAAGTGAGGTCACACATTTTTTGTTTGTTTTGCAGCACAAATTCATGCGGTACAACCAAACTTGTCTATGAACTTCTACTTTTTTTACTGAAAGTAAATAATGATCTATGCTACAGAGATTTTAATACTGAATTGAGGCCCCTCACAAATTTAACCAGATTTAAACATGATTTAACTAGACAAACTGCAAGGCTTCACAGCTTTCATGCAATGCCCTTCCTGCCTTGTCTTTTGGATGATATCAATTGGTACAAAGCTGAGCCCCAACACAGTCAGTGGCAGAGAATCTCTCCTAACATCTTCCTTTGAAGTCACTGTTAACAGAGCCTTTTCCTCCTCAGCACAAACTTGTCTTTCCCACAGACACAAAACTGAAGCTGAATATTGGATTCCACAGGTTAATACTGAAAGGATTTATTAGCTAAAACAAAACACTTCATCCCACAGCTTTCAGTCTGTGGGATGGGATTCATTCTGGTTTCATATGCAAACACTGACAGAAAACCTATAAATCACCTGTGTAAGCCCCCTAAGACCTTCATGTTTGTTTTGACCCCTTCTGAGTGTACAATTCCCAGTAACAGAACTTCTGGCATGGTGCTGTTGTTGACCTGTCCTCACATGTTGCTCTTTCATTGCTTCATTTGGTGCAAGCCTTCAGAATGCATACAGTTAGAAGTCCATTGTTTTAAAGGTGTTTATCACTAAGAAACAGCCAAGGAAATAGAAGTATGAGAATTTCTGTCTTATAGTGGATAGCACTGCTGTGATGAGGCAGGTCCATCTGGCTTTTGCGGATCAAAAGACACTGAAAAAAGCTTATCTGGCAAAAATTTTTCTTTTTTTTTTCATTAATATTTGGCATTGGATCACACAAATGATGTAGTTTTAAGTATTCAAGACCTATTACAAATTTAACTATGGAACACATAATTGACTACGGAGTACATATACTTGTTCAAGACTTAAAGTAGCATGAAGATTACTCATTCTGCACTTCTGGATGTTAAAAATGAAAAGTTGGAGGTCTTTTTTACAGATTTATCTTACTAAAGATATCTGTCCAAACTGCAAGTTGCTCTTAAGAAACACTTAATGAGATGGGAATCCCTTTGGCCTTTTCAATAAAAGCTTTCCTGAGAGGCTGCAGCAAACCAGTCCTCTCAGAAGCCACAGTAAAGATGGTGAGCTTGCAAGACACTACCTGATGTTTCTAAATGCACAAACAGCAAATAAATATGAGACACCTGCTTGATGCCCTGGATACTTTACTTTTCCTGAGCACTTTGTAGAGGACTTAACTGCGATACTGTGCTTTGGAGACACTTGTTCAAACACACTGCTCTCACCAAACTGCTCCTGCCTGTCTCTTGGCATACTGTGCAGTTCTACTCTCTATCAGATTTATATGCAATATACTCCTAGATCTTGAGATAAACTAACAGACATCTGAAAGAGACCCCAAATGAAATATTCATGAACTGTCATAACATTCATTACCATTTTATGATTCTCTTTACTTGGTTGAACAACAACGCTTTCTAGCACCCTATTAAATCAGCTAGCAAACTTTATAAATCACCAACTAAACTACATGAAGCTGTCACTTCCTAATGTACTGTCTGGGCTCCAAAATTACTAGAGTACATGGCAAAGTCATACTACTTACAGAACTCTCTTTGCTGTCATTGTTCAATTGATTTTTCTGGGCAAACACTTACTGTGTTAGGAATTCACCATCTTTTTATGATTGAGTTTGAGTCTACAAGATAGGCCAAACAAGTAAAATCTAACAGATATTTAATTTTGAAATTATGAAAATATATTTAGCTTGTTTAGGAAAAAAAAAACAAAGAAATTTTTATGAACTCATTAATTAAAATTAAAATGTCATGCTGAGTTAAAGTGAATAGAATGGCATTGTGCAGATCCAGCTAAAGCTCTGCAAGGCTCCTAATGCTGGACTGAAAGCTGACTTCAGCTGCTGGAAAATGATGTTAAATCCTAGTGAAGGAAAGTGGAAGTGACTGGAATTGCTGAGGACACAGATGACCTAAAGAAGAATCAGATCTGTCCATTTCCATTAACATTGTCACCTCTCATCTGAGGGCCTTCTGGGCAGAGATCTTCTTGGCTGCCTGTACTGCACTTTTCCCACCTATCCCTATGGGATAACGATAGCTCTCATACCCACTTTTATCAATGACTTGCTGCCCAGCATCAACACAGTCCTTTCACCTGTTTTATTTCCTGGAGTCCACACTCACACCATATTGCCTGCCTGGTTTCTTCCCAGCTATGTTGGGTTTGCTAAGTCTGTTTCTCTCCGTGCTGCTTGCTAAAATCCAGAATCTATATAGTACTTAGTCATGACAAATTTTAAGCAATTCTCTGATGGCTGAGTTTGGTCACATCACATCGATAATGTAGACAAAAACCCCTGCAAGTTATTGAATTACACCCCCCCCCACCTCAAAACTGACATATAACCATCAACTATTTCCTGAATTTTTCGGCTACAATCACACCTGACACCTGCAATATTTTCAGCAGTATCTGTTCTGTTGGTAGCATTTTACAAGGTCAAAGTTGCAATAACTTTTGTGTTCTGAAACTGAAATTTTCTTTATCTGAGCATTTCACCCCTTTCCTACAATGCACTGGGTCTTATTGATTCACGTGACTTTTGGCCCTGAAGCTATGGAAGCCTAAGCACAATTTGAAGCTCATTCCTTTCTCGTAAAGAGCTGGTAGATAACCTAGATATTATTTACACACAAGGTTAGCCTTCTGATGCCAGTCATCTATTCCTGTGCTTGAAGTTAAACACTGTTTTCAGTGCTTTGTCAGGTTTGAGGAACAGAACAGGTTCAGGGCCCCTGACAGACACAAAATAACTTTTGGACCAGGCAAGTGTATTTATAACCATTATGAGAACATTTGACATGTCTATATATGTATCCATTTTAAAAAAAAAATGGAAGGCAGAAAATTTCAGAGTAGACTGTAAAATTTTGGTAGATTTATTTGAATTTATAGGAGCTTTTAATTGTTAGTGGAGAAACACTGTGGTTATGTGATATGAAGTCTGATTTTGAATTTCAAAGTCAGAACAGAAAAAGCACCACAAAGAAAATTATTGTTTTGTAAATGTTGACATACTAACTTTTTTGTTTAAAATAATGAAATTAAATATTTTCATTAGCACTTCAATTTTTCTTTTACTTCTTTCTTGTCAGTAACATGTAGCAGATCAGAGATTTGGTTTAGAGTTGGTTCTGAACAATCTGAAAGAAACTCCAGACTTCATTTAACGAAAAGCAGCCAGGCTGGCATCCTAGTTCTTGCTTTGTGGAGTGAAATGGTAACACTCTCATTATCTTAAAGGGGGGCATATTTTATTTTTGGTGACTGTGGTTTCGGTCCTAGAGAGAGGGAAAAAGAGCAACAACACACATGGACCTTTTTAGGGAAAAAAAGGCCAATTTTATTGAGCAGAGAGCTTGTATTTAAAGCATGTTACGAGAGACTAGAACAGGACAGTAGCTCATTGGCTAATTGGGATAAACATCCAGGAGACCAGGCCTCAGGATGTATCCCATGGGAAAAACAACAGGTGTTAATCTTTATTATGACTAGCACTCTGTTTTTCACCAGATTCTAAGTTGTTTTTGACCATTTATCACCTTGGGAAATTTCCTTTCTGTCTGCAGCTAACATCAGCTTCTCAGCCTGGGAAGCAAGAAGGATTCAGGCTTGAGAGAAAAGATTCTCGAGCTGTAATTTTGCAGCTCCCTAGGTGTCTCTGTCCACAGGTGACAATGTGCTACCACAAAGAATTCTAACACATTTCTTAATTTTTTATAAACACTTCTCCGTAGAGCACATTTCCAAAAGATGAGTGTGCAAGGGTGAAAGAGCTTTCCCTGGCTTCTTTTGAAGAAGCCTGTAGTTTATATTGGAGGTGTAGTAAGCGACAAGAAACCTCCATCTACTGCAGCTGCAGTCTAGATGTTTGACTCTTTAACTTGGGAGGAACGTTTGCTTTGCAGATACCTTTCCAACTCTGATTTATTGTACCTTATACAAGGTAGAACAGTTATATAGAACTGAGTGTTGTTGAAGTTAGCAGAGCATTATGACAAAGAAAATATACTAAAAAATCCTCCCAAAATAGAAGCAATTGCAAATTTTTACTGGAATCTTTTTCCAAAGGAGAATTGCTTTTGATTAATCAATCATTTCTACAGAGGATAAGCTTTTTCCTCAAAAGATTTCAGGTTATGGACTCTTTATTTTTAAGAAGTTAACTAATAAAACAAACAAACAACCCCCTCTCCCTTTCATTTCATGAAACCTCACTTTTCTGCTTTACATCTATTGTATTGCACTAACTAAAACCTTGCTAGTGCATTACACAAGTGGTATCCTCTGCAGGTGTTTGACAGAAGACAGCATTTTTGTTGCACTTCCTGTGTAAGGTACATAAACCACAAGATGAAAATTAGTAACTGAAGTTGATTGTTTTAACTAAACTTGAAGAGCACCACTTTTCAGTTCAAGATATTTTGTGTAACCATTCTAACTTATTATTGAAATTCTGGGTATGACAGCTTTATTGACTGTCAAACCTTTAATTAACTGAGATACTCCATTACAGGTAAAAAGTGGATTTGGTGTTAATTGTCATATCCCATAAGCTCCAGTTGAAATTTAATGCAATGATATCAAAATTCTGTGTTGCACAATACAATGTCTCATAATCGTACCAAAATTAATCTGGTTTCCAAACAACAGTCATTTTGCTCTAGGCATTTAATTGCTTCACAACAATTTAATTTTGCTTCCTGAAGCAATGACCACATTTGCTAAGGAATCGCTATTTCAGTTCCGGGTTGGAAAAACACCCCAAGCACAAAGAACAGTAATTTAAAAGATTGGCTTAGGGGTTTCCATCAGACATGAGAGCAGCTTGGAAATTGCTTTTGTTAAGGATGGAACATCTCAGTGACAATATCCCACCAATTTGTACTGTTGAAATGAAATGTTTATATTCTAGATTGAGAAAGTGAGGTTCAGTTGCTCCACTCTGTTTTTCTAGCGACATTTGAGATACGCTGGGGGGGCAGTGACCTCTCTGCAGGGCTGGCAATGGGATACAACACATTGAAGACATTCGAATTGCTCTGAAGCACCAGGCAAAGGCTGGACAGGACATCTCACTCATCTAAAATAGCATTCTGTGTCTTCTTTTTGGGTTTCTGAATTGTTTCTATGAAACATGTAACATTGTATCATTAATCCCACCAGATACCGGGTAGCTGGATGAACATTTTCCACTGAATTAGAAGAAAAGGAGCTATGAAATCCATGTTTTGCTTCTGATAGACCTATCTTGACAGAGACAGCTTACTTATGGACCTTGCCCAGATACTTAATAAGATAATGTCATGCTTGCAAACTAGTAAATAAAAAGAGTGCCTTGCCTGGGGAAAATCACAGCAGAAAAAGCACACGAAAGCCACAGGATTGCATACCATGTCTGAAGTAGCTATATTCCTTAATCCTGCAAACCTCTGTCAAGGGAAATTTGTCTGTCTGCTTAACCCTAAGGAGAAAATGAGTGTTTCTCCCATCTCAATCTAGTTACCTCATTTTACCAAGAAACCTAGTTTCCCCTGAGACCCTTTTCCTGCCACTGGAGGCAGGTACTCTGAATTCCCTTCTGCAAGAGCCCAAGTCAAGCTTTACTGTTTCTCTCTGGAAAGCTTATGGTTAAGGATGAGATCTCAAGGTCAGATAACCTAATATCATTCTTGATGATCAAGTAACAAAAGCTTGAAGGTTTTTTTGACTACAAAGTTTGCTTTGGTTCCCTAGATAATTGATTACCCACTGCACCTTTCATGCCCTAGGAGAAAAGCTATTTCATAGAAGTGAACATTCTTTCACATGAGATCAGGGAGACTGCCTTACATCAGACTTCGGCAGTAGTAGAACAAAACATAATGGTTTAGACTCTGCTTTCAGTTATATCAGCTTGGATTTTGAGCCACCATTGGATATAATGAAATTACACAGCATATGTATTCTGATAATTGGCCATAATTGCAGTGCTTAGAGATAATCAGATGAAGAATTACTTGTAATATAGTAGTATAATCAATGGACAATAAGTAGAAAACAATTAGATAACCTTTTAGAAGGAGCTTGCTTTAAAAAAACCCAAATCAAACAAACCAAAACAAGTCCCTCCTACCTCCACACACCCCTTGAAATTTAAGGAGTTTTGTATTTATGGAATTCTGGCTTAAGAATGTGATCAGCATTTTTTATATAGACACTCTAGAACTCAGAAATATTACAGATATGCATCACAACTATGCCTAGATGGAAACGTGGGAGAAAGATAAATGCAAGAAGAAAATAACAAATTCTTCCTTGATCATTGTCTGGCAAAAAAATATATCACCTAATGAAATGAACTGTAAATAAAGAGCACTAGATAATCTCCAGCACTGGGCTTTGTTTGATTAGAGCTTTGACTTACATGGGCAAGATAGAACAGCCTTGAACACTTTCAGGGAAGGGGCATCCACAAATTCCCTGGGTAAACTGTTCCAGTGACTCACCACCCTCACAGCGAAGAATTTCTTCCTAATATCTAACCTAAACCTACCCTCTTTCAGTATGAGGTCATTATCCCTTGTCCTGTCACTACAACGCCTTATAAAAGGTCCCTCTACAGCTCTCTTGTAGATTTTTTCAGGAAGGTTCTCTAAGATCTACCTAGAGCCTTCTCTTCTCCAGGCTGAACAATCGTCAAGCTCTGTGTATCACAAAGCAATGCAAAATAATTTGTCATAATCTGTACGCAAGTAAACATCAAGGGAATTGAAACATGACTCTCATTTTATGCTGGGTGACCAGACTTTACTCCTTAGCAAGGTGATTTTTGTAATTTCAAAAACTTGGGCAGTAATAAAGTTCTTGTATATTAACTAGCTAGAACTAGTCTTTAGATACATGCAGCAAAGGAGTTATTTGTCAAGAGATGAATCCCATGAGATGTTGAACATTCTGGATTCAACTCAACAGAATATTTCAGCACATATTATTTCACTTCAAGCATAGGAGAAAATCCTTTATTTCAGCTATAATTCCCAGTGCCTAAAAGAACTAAATTCTGCTTTCCTAAATTCACAAGCAATACGGCCAGTGAACAAAACATCTCAAATGTTAGGGGATCCAAGTCAAGCTATAAAGAGGAAACAGCAGCAATAAAGCAACTATTTGCTCTGGAAAGCCTGTTTCCATTTATCTTACGACCTCTCTGCTTTGCAACTGTCATCTTATATCCGTGTTTTCTCTATCACAGAGTTAATTCCTAAAATACATACACAGCATTATTAACTTCCTGAACAGTTCTCCTCCTTGAATGAGGCAGATTTCTTCAGTTCCATACTGGCTGTCACCTTCAATTATTGTGGAGCCAGCTCAATTCTCCCTACAATCATGGTTGTTGTGCTAGTTGGCTTGGAGAGAGCAGGCCTGGTCTGTTAGGTGACACACATATGCCTGCATTGTTCCACAGTTTCTTAAGGATCCAAATTAAATTCTCTTATAAGAAACTCTTTAAACCAAAATTTGTAGGATTATTGCAGAGCATTTAGTTCTGTTGAGCAAAGTTTTGGGATAAATACCGACCTAACACTCTGAAAATTACAACATATATTGAAGTCCTAATGAAAAGAATAGGCTTAAGTGTTACCCCTTATCATAAGAGCCGGAGGACACAGGATTACCCTAGGCACAGCAACTTTTTAATGCCATTAGCTGAACTGAAGCAGGTTTTAATTCTAATGGCTGAGATTAAACTGATGTGCTACTACCTGTACCACTCCTGAGCAGGATATTGCCAGTAAATTTGAAAAAGATAGCTCAGATATTTTTTGTGCTGTGTTCAGTTTTTCAGATTAGTAAGATAATTCCTATTTTGCAGACTATTAGTGCCCCTCCTGTTCTTGTTCGCAAAAATTTTAATGAGCAACTAAAAAGAAAAAAAAAAAGAGGAAAAATCCATATCACAATGAAATATTGGCTTGTCAAGCACAGAAATATCTGGCACCTGACTGATACACTAGAATTTGTAAAGCTTCAGTTCCCTATGAATACAACGTCTATCTGGTGTCCAGCAGACGAAGGAAGGGTACAATATTCATAGACATCATTAGTCATTCATAACCTAGTGAATGAACATGAGCCTGCTAAAGAGGTGAGATTTTTTGGTTTGTTGTTTGGGGTTTTTCCACCCATAAAATGCATTCCAGAATACATGTTGTGTTTTATGCTTTTGCCTCACAGTTGCTGAATGCTGTTCTGCAACTTTGATTAAAAAATTAAGAGACAGAGTCCAACAATCTGTATTTAAAGAGTAGAATTAGACATGTTCTCAAAATGACACATTCTAGCAATTGCTTTTTCATTGCTTCCAGCCTATACAAGCACAAGTTTGTTCAGCTAGCTTCTGGCTATGATCCAATTAAATAGTTAAATGCTTGAATGAGCTCAGAGAAATATTTTTACGGTGTGAAGAATTTTGATTCTTGGCTACAATAGTTACCTTAAATTGCTTAGTCATGTGAGAGTATAATTTCCCTATAGCTAGCAGATATCCCATTGAAATTTCACTTGCAACATGCTTTAGCTCACGGGCTGTGACCCTTATGTAAGGCCATGTACACAGCTGTTTAAATAAAAATATACATCGTGATAACTCACAGTGTGTTCCAGTCATGCAGAAATGTGAGTGAACAGCTAATTGATTTTAGTGTCTGATGTGACCTGCTCATAATTAGGAAATCAATAATCTGGATTCTTCCTCTCTCCTCCACCACCCACCTTTTCCCCAAATTCCAAAAATATCTCTGAGTTCAAACAGTGCTGATGTTGGATTCCCATCACAATTCTGAAAGCACTTCTATAAAAGTTAAATAATTTCCCACATTTTACTTTGGTTCAAAGGTCTGGATGGTGGCTGAGGAAGAAATTTATTTAATAGTACAAAATAATGTTCAAAAGAGATCTTAAAACATGGCAAGGATATCACAGATTTTGGCTGATAATAAGATCATTAGAAGAAAATACTCGGCTGACAACACTGGTGAAAACATTGATGCCTCATTATTTGTCCCAGTTGACAAAACAGCTACAGAGTGTGATCTTCTCCCATTGTTACCCTGTGGCAGGGAGGCCTGAGCTCTTTGCAAGATGCTGCCTTTTAATTTTAGCACCACCATGCCCAGCTGACATTTCCCAGTTAGCTCCTCACTAGGTACTACTGGTCTTTCAGTAGAGTTACAGAATGCTCCAGGGCTTGAAAACATTTGAGGTTTTTGCTCAAGAGCAAAACAGGGCATGCAGACAAACTAATGGAAGAGATCAAATATTTAAATAACACATGTAAAAGACCTCAGGCATCTTATACAGCATCTCAAAAAAGAGTCAATTATGGGGCCCAGGAAGAATCTAATAATAACCAAAGTAGGCCATATGCAAACACTGTCATCCTGGCAAAAATTTGAAAGAAGCAATACAAATAGCAGTGAAGGAAGACAAATATGCACACTCAGAGCATGCATACCCCAGAGTACCCTTTCTGAATCACCTTATGAGAATATGATCTACCAAGCTGAGGGAATCCAAATTCAGATGTAGCTACATTCCACCTGAAAAGCCTGCCAAAGCCAAGCTTCTTTGTACTCCCAAACTGCCAGAAATACACTCAGAAAAAAAAAAAATCACAGCAAGTACTTTTGTACTTACCCAATTCTCTATACTGGCTAAGAAAGGAACAATGCACAATGTTACATCATTTTCACTAGGCTTAAAATGCAGAGGCAGAATGTAAAACCAGCAGGAATGATAATCAGAAGAGAATAATGCCACAGGAAGCCCAAAGCAAGGACCTGAGTTTCAGCAAATATTTGAAAATACACGATTTGTACTCTTGCAGCTTCACATACTGAGGGTTTTGTACGGATATTAGGGTGCTGACAAAACAGCAATGTATTCCAAGACAAAGCACAAGCATAAGAACCCTCAGAGAGACATATTAGGAGTTACTCAGTGAATGTTGAACAATAGGGTTGTCAAAAGGATTTTTTCAGTGTAAGCTTTTAAAAAAATCAATATATGTTGTTATAAACAGCATTCTCAGAAAGAATTAAGTTCTAGTACAACAGGTGTAAAGGTTCCCCCTTCATTTAAAGCACTATTCCCTAGCCTACAGTCTTTTAAGCACTATATAAATTACCACATTGGTATAAGACGATATAAATTTGCTTTCACATCAAATGTCAAATATTAAACTTCAGCGATGCATTAGTACTACTTGAGGCTTTTGTGATGAAAAATCAGTGACTCCAGCAACTTTTTTTTTTCATAGACTCAGTTGTATTCAGTGTAAGACTTCCCCAAACTCTAGCTTTTGGTATAGGTGTGGGTTTACACCTTAACTGGCTTTCACTATCAGCCAGCAGTGCCTGGACTGGATTTTGGAGGGCTCTGGCACATGCCCAGGCAGGGCAGGCTCTCTTGCCTCTCCAGGGGACATTCTAGGGCTCAGACACACCATTTCCCAGAACTCTAAGGTTTAGGTGCTGAGGGTTAACACATAACATGCACACAATGCCCTTCACAAAGGTTTCTATGCTTTTACTCAGAAACTTAAATATTCTTGTGGAATCAGTGTGGTAAATTTAATCAATTCAGTGATATAATTTATGATATAAGGTTACTTACAGCATTTTTGAAGCACAGCTAAGGAGGAAACAAATAAGTGAAAATGAGATGCCATTTTGGAAGGAGGAAAGGGATGTGAGAATTTAAAGCGGGGAAAAAAGTGTGCAATCACAGCTGCTTTCCTCTCAACTCAGACAAAATCCCAGAAAATATTCCCCCATTTCTTCCTTTGTACTTCAGAGTCCAAAGAGCAATACAGATTGTTTCTCTTTTTTACTAGGGAGTCTCTTTACCTGCCCCAGATTTATTTCCTCTGACCTTTACATCAGCAGTTCTGTGGCTGATCCTCATAGTCCTGCTGCAAAGAGCACCTTCCCTTCTCCTCCCCACATTATCATATAGTTAAGAGAATTAACTTGGTCTACCAGAAATCATTAGCATTTGAAAATAAAAATAAATCTCTTTGCTTATGGGTTTAGAAGTTATGCTCACCTGCAAAACAGCAGAAACATGTAGGTCCATTTGCTTCTGCCCCTCAGTGCTATTCCACAAAAACTAAATATACAAAGTTTGTTTATTCTAGACTGGAAAACAGAGCTCTTCATCACAGCCTTACTATGAACTGAGGTATTAAACACTTCAGCAATCTGATTAAATTGTATTGTAAATAGCCATGCTATATTCTAATAGCAGAACTAGGTTTGCTCTTTTTCTTTTTAAAAATGAACCCTGAAAATACTCAATTTCTTACTTCTGTACAAAAAACCCCACAGTCATAGTCAAAATAAGTCCCAATCTGATTGCAGTAAACACATCAAACACAGCACACCACAGACCCTCCCTCCTGTCCCACCACCTCCTCACACTGATATTTGACTGAGGCTTTCTAGCATGTGCAAACATTCTGTTTCAAACGTGCTTCTCCTCTTTCAGTGAAACCCTGCCTAGGCCAGATGCTTTGGTTGTCTTTTACATTTATTTAATTGGTTGTCATCTAACATGAAACAGATGATGACAAAAGCAAATCTACCCCGCTTGCAATCATTTCTTATGAGACACAAATGCCTGTGCCCCATCCTGGCTGGTCCTAAAACAAGCAGAGATGAGAAAGAACTGTCTGTTTCCTGGAATAAATTTTTTGAGAGGGCACAAATTTGCATTCACTACCATTAATTAGGTCAAGATAATTAGCAATTAACTCAATTTGAAAAGGAAATAAATGTTTAGTCCAAATAAATCCTGGTCTATATATGTGTGTCCTTAAGAAACTGGCGTTAACTTCTATGGGTGCATTTCATCAGGTAGAAGGAAAGTGCAGACTTATCACCGAGAGAATGAAACTCAAATAGAACAAAAGAGCATAGCAGAAGTGCCAGGTGCTGTATTTCTCATTTTGAGGGTGTCTATGGCTGTCTTTGCACTGTTTTAACACACTTTCTCACAAAGGACCACTGGTACTCACAGGAGCAGTGAGTTTGGAGGAGTGCTTTCAAGGAGCAAAGTTTATCAAAGCTGGAACAAATGAGTACTTCTGTCAGCAGTAATGTCAACTTATGCATCCCCCATGCCCTTCTTAACTCCATTCTCTTCTGTCTGGTGCTCCTACCACAGCTGGTGTGGCCGCATGGTAAATGAAATCAGGCAGTGATCCCATTTAGGAAAACTCCTTAAAGACAGAAACTGCTATAAGCACCATCGTAAAGGAAGGACTTGGATGGAGAGAGTAGAATACAGTAAAAGTGTTGATAGATCTGGGAAAGCCTTGCCGTGAGGGAGGCTTCATTCAGTGCCGGGCTGTGCAGCCCCGCAGCCGGCAGGACCAGCACGGGGCTGTGCGGCTGAAGAGCGGCGGGAGCCGGGCACCGGGAGCCGGGCACCGGGAGCCGGGCACCGGGAGCGCCCAGCCACGGCAGGGACAGAGCCGCTCTCCCCATCCCGTTCTGTGCCTTTCCAGCCGAGCCGCAGCGACACAGCACCGAGCTGGCAACACAAAGAAGGACTTTTTTCTCCCAGTTGCATAAGGAAGCAGCCAGACTTTGCTGTTCTTGTGATTTGTCTCCAGCTCAGCTGACTAAGATGTACAAGACAGGAAACTAATATCTTTCTTATCAATTTTCCAGTGGCTCTTTATAGGTGCTGTAAACTACACTGAAGCTATCCCTTCTCACTTCACTGCTGTGAGCTGTGAGTCTGTAACAGAGCTCAGTCCATTTTATGTAGCCAATTTCAAATATTTGCTACAGAAAACTGTTACCCCATAATATTTATTTAACACCTTGATGTAGCAGCAGTAGATTATACCATCCTACTACAGAATTATTAACAGGCCAGGGGATCTTTTAGCTGTTAGTGACACAGAACAGTTGTATGCCCCAGCAGTGCTACTTGAATGACTCTTTCTTTAAAAGCTGTATTGTATCAAAGACTTGTTTCAATTTACATTACCACTGATGGTCTCTCTTCAGTCTTTACACAGAATTCCAATTAACGTCAAAGAGGAGTAATCACACATGAAATGAATGGTGAATATAACCCTTAAAATTTAATGTGTACATGAGATATTAACTATCATTTTACTTAACTTTTATACTAGAACATTAACTATAATTTGCAGAATAAGGATTTCCCGAGTTCCCTTCCCCCAAAGAAAATGAGGAACTGCTGTTCACGATAGTCTTGCTAAGCTCGGAGATGGCACTGGAGCCTGTCGAGAAAATGATGCAGTGAATTCCCCAAACAACTTTAAAACAACTCTCAAAGCATCTCACACTAAACCCACACAAGGGATTGAACCTCCAAACTGAGATTAGCTGCCATGAAAGGTGATAGGATATAGTCTAAACCAACAAAATACTACACCAGTTAAAGAAGTAGTTTATTGAGAATTGAGATGGAGGATTTGCTGTCTGTAAAGAAGGAGAGAAGGCCAAGCAGAATAGAAGTAAGAATATTAATAGGCCACTAAGAAACTTCATAAAAGGTACTTTTTTTTACTTTAACGGGATAAGCAGGAAAAAAAACAGACAACAGCATGATTAATATATAGAAGAATAATGGCAATATAGCAGTAAAAGATGTGTGATTTTACTGAGACAGCTTACGTGACATCTTTTCAGTTGATGACAAAACACATCAAAACAACCCAAAAAGCACCACTTTCCTGGAACATACTGAACTAAGGCCAAGTTTAAGGTGAACGTCCTTCAATGTTTTACCTTCATGTAACTGCATATTGCATCTTAGCTGCTTTGCTTTCCATCTATTGAAGGCTTTGGCACTTTTCTTACAGACACAGTGAATGGCTGTGCAAAAATCTCAGCACTAAAAAAGCAGCACTCAAGGCCATGCTCTCAACATCTACTCTCAGCAGTGTGAGCTGAATCAAAGCCTCAATAAGATGGCACAGGAACAAAAGTGGCTGGGGATGAGATGCTGCAGATGAGATGAGGAAAAAGCAGCACTCAAAGGCAAAAATCTGTTAAATAAATATTGATTTCTACCAGGGAGAAACGAAACCAAACAACAGCACCTGCCACAGCCCTTATCTGGCTTGTTCTCTTATCTGCATTTGGTCTTTAAACAAAATTTGTGCTCTCCTCAAGAGAACTGCTAGTACAAAATCAGTGATAGTGGGATGAAGCACAGCATCTAAGAGTTATTTTTAAGTGCTTACTTGAACTCATCTAAAACTAGAACGTCTTGAGCATTTCATTTTTTTCTGTGGTTTCCAAGTTAAAATGTAAAAGCATAGGCAGTAGCCTTCAAAGCCTGCATAAGTAGGGAGAAAATACATTTTGGAGAGGACTGTGCTGGTTTCTAGAGTCCTTAAAAAAAGGTAAAAAATATTACCAATGTTGCTTTTAGAAACTTCAGCCAGACTGGAGTATTTAATGAAATCCTGTCCTTCTAGGGAGAACTCACTGGCCACTTCAGTTTTCTAAGATTTAGCACTAGGACACAGTGATTGAATCAAGGAGTATCACAGCCAGAGGAAAAAAAGAGAGAAAAGGCAGGCAGGAAGAAAGGCAGGAAGAAGAGAAAATAAAAAAGTGTCTGCTAAAGTTGAAAGGGGTATTAGGCTTGGTATATGAACAGCAGTGTGCCATGATTACAGGTGTAACAAAAGCAAAAACACCCACATAAATACTTGGAAAAAAAGATGGGAAAAGAAGAATCAGGGAAACAATGGAGAAACATGAAGGCATTCCTGTGTGGCAGACCTGACTCAACACCAGTGAGGTGCCCTTTCCAGAGCACATGCTCCATCCCCATCACATGGTCAGTCTGACATGAACAGCCAGTGGAGCTGTGTGTACCATGAAGAGAGCTTCATCATCTACACCCATGGGAAACATCTGAAGATGGATACAGCAAGAAGGGGATTGGCATCCACAGCAACAACAACCACAGTAAAAGGAAAAAAGAAAGCATCAACTTATCCCCACCCATAAATCCCAGCTGTATGAGGGAGCTTTCAGTAACATCAGGAATACTCTTGAAGTTTATACAAATCATGCTTCTCAAAATGAAGAGAAAGTACTGCCATGGATTCCCAAATCATTGTGGGCTGATCAAGTTAAATAGAAGAACATTATGATTAATGGCAGAGAAGGAATGGATAATAATATGGGGAATTTTTCAGAAATATAAGGTTTGCCAGAGAAAAGTGCCACAGTAAGAATGGATGTCTTTTAGTCGAGGAAATTATGAGCATATGACCACTGACTGGATTGAAAGAACTGAGCTGAAAGAATTTATGTTAAAACGGAAGGATGTAAATCAAGTTTCCACAGAAGAGCCACGTGTTGCACCAAGCAGAAACTGCAACAGACACTGCAAGCCCCAACTCAGCTGACAGTAGGATGAAGGATGGTTAGGGAGATAGATAGGCTGCAAGAAACCATGAAAGAAGAAACATCCATGCTATGAAAAACAAAATGAAAACAAGTCCAAACATAGTATGCAGATGTAGTGAAAATGTGGCTACAGGCCCTGATGCAGTCAAGAGTCTGGAGTCATAATCTACATACTCTGGTCACGTATGAAGGCAAAACAAGCAAAACACAGGCATCCTCCCAAAATATCCCAGAACATAAATGCACACACACAGAAGAGCGTACTTGCTAACTCATCATGTTATTGATGGATATTGAATGAACTCACTCCTAAGGCCATTCATGTTAGCAAGACCCAAGGAAGGGAAGTTAGGCAGCAAGTGCTGGCAGTCCCTGCTGCCTGTGCACTCAGCATGTGGGCAGCCAAAATATCCTTTAATGACCCGAATATTGGTAAAGATATCTGGCAGTTTGTCCACTCTGTAGCTTTTGTTCTTTATGGGTTTATTTTGATAGTTGGGCTCCTCTAGAGTGTATTCAATGGCCACATCTACATGAAGCAGCTGCTAGCTGTTGGCATGCCACTGACACTTATATATCCTTGTAAAACCTGGCAAATAAAAAAGATGCAAAGAGAGGAGTCTAGAGCTTTTGCTTGGCTGGAGAGCACAGAGTAAAGGTACTACATGCTTTGAAAATACAGTGTCTGCATAGCCCTCATTGCCTCACATGGGTGCAACTTCAGTAGCAGAAATTCATCACTTGAGAGGAGTGTAAGAATGCTTATTTTGTATTTAAAGAATAGGCACAGAAACTATATATCTGAGAGACAAAGGCACCTCCTGGAGCAACCAGTCCTGGCACCCTGCAGGCACTCCACACCAGCAAAATACATCTCCTGGAACAGGATTTCACTTCACCATGCAGTGGGTTTAAAGAATGTGGACGCAGTTCTCTCCTGGCTGGTTGTGAGCACCATCCTCCGAGATCAATGCCATTACATACATCTTGCAGAGCAAGAGTTGGTCTGTTTGGATGTGATTTGAGAACCCTCGTAATAAGCACTAACAGCATATGAAAGCTCTCAGTTATCCTCTGAAGACTAGGCTGTCTGCCAAGAGAACAGCACATTAGGCAGACACATCAATAATTTCCATCATCTATCCACCAAAGAAAGAGATTCCATTCACCTTAAGATGCATCATATGTGGATTTTACCATGCTGAAAAGGGCAAAACTTGTAGTATTCTGAACTATCATACTATAACAGGATTGGTTCCCCTTAGTGCTGCTCAGATGCAGCTACTGCCTCAAGGAATTTATATTAATCCAGTGAATCCCATCCTTTCCATGACAGGAGTGGGCTATTTTGCCATAAATTGGCTAAACTCCATGGCTATAACCGATCAAATGAGGTGTGCCCATACATAATGTTTAACCATAAAATTTAACTAAAGAAATAAAATTTGAACACTGGCCAATAAAGTGGATGGAGAAGTGGCAGAGACAGTCTCAGCAGCAAACCTATTCCCAGCACTGAGTGTGGGACAAGCGTTTCAGAATGCAGAATTAGGTGAGCCAGATTCCAGGCTGGCAATTTTAATACATCTTTTAGAAGGTTAAATTTAAACGGAATGCTGTTGAACATGCTATTTCAACGTAATTTGCTCTTTTGCTGTAAGTATTTCAGAGGTCTTGCCCAGCTGTCTCAGCTGAGAAACTGCCCAGCTATGTTCTGTGCAGCATTTTGCTGCCTACTGGGTCATTTTGGCTAACACCATTTTCAGCTGACTATGTTGCACTCTCTGAAGAAAGGCAAACAATTCTTGCACACATCTGAAAAACATTTTTGATCAATACAAAAAAAAGAAGCATTTTAGTTTGGTGTGCTGTTGTTTGCCCAGGATTGAAGTTAAAAATTGAAAAAGAAAAAAACAAATCCCTCCCCCCAACCCTCCCTATGACATTTCTAAGTATTTTTATGTCTAAATACTTAGATAATCTGGCAATTGGGTTTGCATTCCCCAGCCTGGTCCTGCCTTGTGAAAACTGGAGTCTGGAAAAATCACACCTCTGTGAAAGGGGAGCAGAGAGCTGATGTTCCTACCCCAAGCAGCTATTCCCCTTTTTTCAGCCATCACGTGCTTTCCCACATTACATTCTGTATCACATCTCCATTACCTGTCTTTAAAGAACACACAGCCTTGGCAGGTAAGTCCCCCACATGGCAGGAGAGAACAAAGGCACTGTAACTCTGTCTACAGGTTCTCTTCTTACCACTGGCTCTCTCCTTCCCAGGCTTTTGAGCGCTTTCCTTAAATACTCCACTGACAGGCTGCTGGCTTTACCTCCCTAAGTCTGAAATTCCAGTGAGGTTGGGCAATCACCATTTGTCCCTCAGGCTGTCTACTCAGACCTCCTGGCCAAATCTGAAAATAATCCCAAATCCCTGCACAACAGTTGGGAAACAAAGGCTGCAGCCACTCGAGGAACAAGAACAAAAGGGAAAAGACAAAGCAAGTCACAAAGTCACAGCTATAGAAAGTGGAATTTATGAAAGCTTGTCCCATCTCATCCACTCTAAGTTGCTGGGTTTTAACATCCTGTGGGAAGCAGTGCAGCTACTGGAGCCAACAGCAATTTTTTCTCTCTGGGATATTTTGGGCCATTAAATATTTCTAAAGACATATTTGTCCTTGGAACGCTTAAAAACAAACCTTTTAAGAAACTGGCATGTGGGATTCAGAGGTAATAAGTGATGTGAAACAGCCAAATATTAGATTCCAAGCACTGTAGTATGACTGAATTTCCCATCACCTAGAGGATAAAGTAAAATTCAATAACTTGTTTTGAAACAGCAAAAAAGATTTCCTGATTTTATCAGTGCTGTTTGAGATCTATTTGAACCTGGCATGCAGCAGAGGATAATTTGCTAATATCACATTCTCTTTGAATGGCTCATTTGTTTACCGTAAGCAAAATGAAATAGGATTTCAAATAGGCTGCTTCTCCATTGACTGTACCCTGCCAAGGTGTGACACACAGACAAAGGTGAGTGATTTTCTACCCAAACAATAGCCAAAACTTCAGTTGCTGGCTTCCCCAGGAGGCTGTGCTGTCCTCTACAGCTTGTGAGACTGAGTGGTACTAGAGCAGGTAACAGCTGTCTGGCAAGATAAAAAAGGCTTGAGTGATCAAGATGAAAGAAAGGCTAAGGAGGGAGAGTAGTATTTTCTCCTTTCTTGCTCTTGGCAAAGGATGAAAAAAGACCTTGTTCTTGTGGGCAAAATGAAACGTGGAACTAACAGAAAGTGTTTGCTACAAAAATCACCAAGGAAGACATAGTATTTCTCTTAGTTTCAGAGGAAATAAGACTAGGTAAAACATCTGCTACCACCAATAAATGTCTTTTTTGCAGAAAAGATGTAACTGGGACCAGACTTACGGCATTTGCCTGTACTGCCCCATGGGAAATCCCTGCTTGGATATACTGGAGCTTTTTACAGCATCCGCAAAGCAGTGCAGATCTCTGGGTGAAGGACAATGATTCCTTCTGGAGAAGGACACATCATGTTCTTACATTAGACTAAACATTTCATTTATTGCAGATGGATTATAACAGAGTCCTGATGCCATCTCTAACACGGGCATGTTGCCATACTGCAAGTTCCAGTGATGTACTGAGATGGCTTTGGTGCTCTTAGTCTTAAATCTCTTTGGAGACAGTCCAGACAGGCTTTCCCTACTTTTTGACAGCTCTTGGCTTGCTTCTTCCAGGCTCAGCAGTTCATTTCCAAATTTCCCACACTCCTGACATTGCCCCACTTTGATTCAGCCATGCCCAAACCATGCAGAAAAAAAAAAAAGACAAAGGAAGGAATCCAGGCCCTTCTGCAAGCCTGGAGTCTGATCTCCAGATGGTGAACATCCACACCTTGCTTCATCTTTTCCCAGCCCCTCAGATGCCCCCTCAAGAGGAAGACTGAGGTATTATTACATTCCCTCCTCTGCCTTCTGCTGGCAGTGGTGAAAGGAGGGCCTTTGCTGAGCATCACATGCAGCTCCTCAAAAGCAGATTTAGAGCAGAATTCCACCCCACAACAGAAGTAATCAGAGGAAATCCCAGAGAGCATCTCCTAAACACATAGCATTTCCTCCTAAGGAGCAGGCCTTCATGCCCTTCCTGACTGAAGTCAGCGATGTTTATTGTGTTACACAGACGGACCAGAAGTTTTGCAAAACCAGATGGTTATTTCTGATGCTTTTAGATGCTGGTTAACAGTTCTAAATATTTGCCTGCTGTTGGTAATCATCCAGGTTTGTGAATTACTCAGAAAACATTCAATTAGCAAGAAATTAATTATGTTTTTAATTTCCCATTCTTCTGTGATGATAGCATAAGCATAGATCAAATGAACAGAAATGCAGAAGATTATGCATGCAGAGTTGGAAGGAAGCCTTCCCTGAAAAGTCCTTTTGCAGATCCTGACTGTAGCTAGTAAAATAAGATGGAAGATAATAATGGGAACTGGGGTGAAAATTTCACATTTAAGGTCACAAAAGCATCTGGATTTAAACTCAGGTCTGACACAGGATGTGCACCAGCTATAGTCATTCAACCATTCTGTGAGCACCAGGTACAGAATGTTTGACTCCAACCATCCCTTTGTCCAGCATCTCCTGTGAGCATTTCTGAAGCTTTAAACCAGCTGACAGAAAATGCTTGACATAAGGATGAAGGATGGATGCAGGCTGTTAGAACACAACGCTGGTATATTCAGAAAACTCTAGCATTGGACACAGATTACCTTGCAGAGGTTCAGGGCAAGGGAATGAAGAGATGAAGAACAGGAGCAAATGCACTTGGCTGAGGGAGTCCAGGCGAGGTGTCAATCCTACCATAGGCCCTTCCTAACACAGATGTGCCAGCTTGACTGCTTGGGCCCTTTTGCTGATGCACTCTTGGCTAGGTGTTTCCAGCAGCTTTGAGACTCTCCCACCTCCTTAGTGGGCCAGGAACTTCATCTCTTGGCCCTTGAGGAAGAGGATAGCTCTCATGGTGTTTTATGGACACAAAGTGGAGGTGGTCGAAAATATAGGTATATTTTCCTGATCAGTGATGGAGCAGTGTAAAACAACATTCCTATCATGAGAAGCACCAGATGGGGTTTGAACCAGCACTAGATTTGCCACTGAGCACAGCTATGAAGTTGCCAGACTGGTAATGAAGGTAGCTGCCTGCTCCATTTCAGAAATCAATGACACATTGTCATCCTCTGCAGGATAAACTGAGAACTCTGAACTAAGGTCCTGACAGGTAAAGTGCCTTTGATTTTGTCTTTAATTCAGCAAGCACACAATATTACTGGGTTCTCTGTATTAATAATAAATACATCCTGGAGCTTATGTCAGAGGCAGAGTTTCAGTTCTAACCTGAGAACAGCATAGCTCTACAAACAGTATGTCTGCAAAAAGCAAGACACTGTTCAGAGTATAGCCAAACACAGGAAACCTGACAGCTGTTTAATAACACATGGAAATAAAATGATAGTAATAATATTAATAATTAGATTTATGAAGTCGTTTCTTATTTTCAGCGTATTTTTTTCAGTCAAAGACGCTAGTTCATTCGTTTCAGTCAGTTTTCTTCCCAATAAAAGATCTGAAATAAAGCCAGTCCTGAAGAACTGCTTTGGACCCCCAAGCTCTCTAGTGTAGGAACTTCTGGATATATTGAAGTGCAACATATATCCTGTGATTGTTTCAAATGACCAGCAGACCATGTTCTGCTTGCCCACATTGCCTCTTGCCGAGGCCAAGCACACACTCTTCCCTGCAGCACAGGCTCAGGGCTGTGAGCCTGTGCTCAGGGTTTGGGATGTGCAGAGGGAGTGAGCCCTGGCAAACAGCACTGTGTGGGTTTGCACAGTGGTGAGCATGAGACTCAGCTGCAAGCAGGAGGAATTACCATGAAAAACAGAACAATGAGCACAATGTGATGTGGAAATCATCTCACCCCTTAAATGCCAGTCTGAGGGTTAATGGTACCTCCTCCAAGATGGAGGAAGAAGCTTGTCTTTCCCTTTGTTTAATGAAAGGCAGCTCAGTTTCTGTATTTTAAAAATTAACAAAGTTGCCTTTCATTAACAGCCTTTGTTGAAGGTTGATAAATACTGGGGTATTTTTTAGACCAGATCCATTTATTTAAATAGGTCTTTAGAAAGTGAAAAAATGACATATAGGTTTTAACAGGTATACACGGATACACAACACCAGCTGCAGCCACAAAAAAAATAAGCCACAGCCATGATTCAGATGTTTTACATTACGCAATTATTGTGACTTGGTTTGCTCTTTATATCCACTCAGAGCAACTGAATTGGACCAAACAGATTTGAACCTATATATGATAGCCCAAGTCAAACCTTGTTTTTTCCAATGTAACTTTGAACATACACTGGACTTGGACAAAGAAAGAATGCATTTGAATCTGTATTTAACAAATCACTGGGTAATAGTTACATTGAATCCAGTCTTTTGGCCAAAGTAACATTAATTTAAGCTCCATCTCTTATCTCAGTTGCAGAGCAATTCTTTATTTATTGTACTGTATCTAGACTGATGGTGAGAACATGCAGATTGCTTCTAATTTACAGTTTCTCCATCAAACATTATTTTCTCAGTGCTGGGAATGATTATGAATCTGGGTGGTGCCAAACCACCACAGCCTTCACTGACTTCAGCAAGAGCTGCGGCTGGTCTGCAAATCACAGCCATTTAGTGCATGTTTGTGGCAGGACAGTATAAGATGTGAGGTGAAGGATGGTCTTGTGGTGTTAGGCTGAATTTGAATTCATGAAAATATTTTATTGGAAATCTCAGAAAATAATCTGATCTCTCTTCCACATCTTTGAACCTACCTGTCTTCTGAATAAGGATTGCAAATTGTTCTAGTAGTAGGCAAACATATGAGTATGTTGCATGCTGCCACAGAGGAGTCTTTAAATATTGTAATACTAAATAGATCAATAAAGGCAATGCCAACAGACTAAGTTGTAATAGTCAGACATGGTATTAGGATTACTGAGATTAGTTTGTTTATGTCTTGATTTTGTTTTAGTATTTTTATTGCTATTCAGTTATGCAAGTATTTAGTGGCACCTCACCTTTTTCTCAACACCTTCAGTCATATAAACTGAGGTATTGATTTCTTCAAATAACCCAGTGGTCTTGGTGAATTACTGGCATACTATGCTGCACTTGTCTTGTTCTGCTTATCAGCACCCATTTAATCAAACATTTAAAATGCTTAACAGAACATAAGGATGGTTACCAATCTTCTTTGAAAGACCTAAAAGTCAACACAATCATCAGCATAATGCATAGGTGTTTCATGTCAAAAACAGACTGAATGGTAGAGGCTTGGTAAAGACAGCTCAATATGAATCTATTTTGAAAAAGGTTATTTAAAACCCAATACATAGCAATAGCCTAACAGAAAAGTGCCATAAAATCAGAAACCACTAGAGCTTAAATTACAGTTGGAGGTGATACAGAGTCTAATCTAGATCAGGTCAATAATACCTTGTGAAAAGTGCACGTCCGTGACAGTGACACAACCATCAGGGGTGCAATCTCTCTCCATTAGGACATGAAGAATACCTCTAGGACCTCAGCAAGAAATTTTGGATTGATCTCACATACTACAGCTAGACCTGTAGAAAGGAAAGTCATTGATGCTCTGATTCATACTCCAAAGATAAAGATACAAGCACTTAATTACCACTACAAAATTCTAACCCAATAATCACTACAGAATTATGTCCTCCTCCCAACACGAATGTGGAAGATTTGCTACAAGTAACCTGACCCCAGGAGCCTCTGAGTACATCTTCATCACAATTAGCTCAGGAGCAGCCCTAAGAGCACACAGGCACTCCTGAGTCCTAGCACTAAATCCATGGAGCCCTGATATAGTTACAGTTATCTGGTAATGGGCACAGATCCACAGCATCAGTGCTTATATTCAAGTGAAACTTATTCCTGTGCATATGTTAATGTGCAATAACCAGTTCAGCTATTGTTTTGGTATCTTAAATATGCTGCACTTAAAAAGAGGGTCACTTCACAATGAACCTGTCTTTTTTCCCCCAAAATTCAGTGATCTTATTTTTCTTAATAGATATCATAGAAGTTTTCCATTAGTAGATTGTGAAGTACTGTATTTACACTAAATTACACCAAGTACATAAAAAACACCTGTCATGTTTAACCCCAGCCAGCAACTCAGTATCAGGCAGACACACACTCACTCCTGGGAAGGGGAAGAGAAACAAAAAAAAGGGTACTACTTAGCAACAACCAAAACATAAGGGTGTTGTCAACATTAGTTTCATACTAAATCCAAAACACAGCACTGTACCAGCTACTAGGAAGAAAATTAACTCCATCCTAGCTGAAAACAGAACAGCATCAAACACTTCACAGTATTTCTGTCAGCTCAGTAACTGGTTTTTATTCATGACAATGATGTTTCTAACTGAACCCCGTCAAACGATGATTTAGATAGTTATTCTCTCTAAACACAACTTCTGAAAAAAATGCTTGAATACCTTTCAAAAGATGCAGAGTACTTAAAAACTTACAGAAGGAGTGGTTTTAAATTGTGGTGGGAAATCTGATGCAGTCTCCTGATTAAAAGTTACATGAAAATAACAACTGCAAGAATGCAAGTTGACAGTTCCTGCATCCAGAAGTGAACATCAACTGAATTTACTTAAAAATTATGTTCAAGGCGAGTATGTGCAATATACAGAGGGTGTCCAATTTGATGGAACAAATAGCTAATATTTTTTCCACTTTTCACTAACAGAGAAGACAGATGACATTTTAATGGTGTAATCAAGACCCTGATTGCCACTGGAGACAGAATATGCCATGAGATCCAAATGGATATGATGGATAGGAGCACTTGCGTTGCACTGTATGTTTCTGCTTGAGGTATCATATTGGTTTTTGTTCATGTTTTTTTCTCTGCTGACAACAGTCCTTTCAATTTTTCAACTTTTTAATAAAGCAGCAAAGGCTGTGAATGGAAGTCTGTGAAGATAGGAAAACTGTACTCAAATGTCAGTGTAATTACCATTTTCATGTTGGTCTTAAAAGTTAGTTTTGCCAGTAGATAATATGAAAGAGTTTAACTGTTTACATGAAGAATTTAGAGCTAATTGCTTTGAATCAGAACTAAACACTGAATCACTTCAACATATTTCTTACAGTATTAATATTTGCTCTCTTTTACTGTCAGCAGAGATGTTTCCAGGATCGTGTTCTCAGATTTGGAATTTCAGAGGTCTTTGTGCAGCAATGTCTGCATTGGCATATGCTTATATTTCTTCTAACAAATTTATCCTATGTTTTGGGGGGTTTGTTTTTGGTAAGGCATAATTAATGCACCCTAGACCATTTCTTCTTCTTCTTATTGGAACATTTACCCTTGGTATATTTAGAAGATATTTTATATATACAGCCTTGTCCTGTATCCTTGATGTGCTCATGTCTCAAAATTAGGAGAAGGAAAAACTTGGATGCATAATGAACATATGGTGGGGCTCTCAGTCCTAACTATTTAGCCAAGCAATTATAAAATTACAGAAGTTCAAAAGGCACACAAGGAAGTGTCATAATCAGAAATGTAAACGAATCACAATACTTGTAAGAAGCTAATTAACAGCCTAATAAATCCCTATAGCAATGGATTAATTCCATTAGAACTCTGGAAAAGGAGAAGCAATTTTTCATTTACGTGGAAAAAATGCTTTCAAGCATACCTTGTGAGTCAGACCAGTGCTCAAGTTTAGAACATTGAGACCCTCCACCAGAGGTACAAATGGCAACCTAAAAATAATTTTGAGTGTTATTGAAGGATAAGCTGGTGGAAGAAGACCACTTCAGGAAAAAAGAATAAACGCTACCTCTCATTTTCAGGAGTCTACATTTTTTCATATATACATAGTCTGCCCTAACTATGTGCTTTTTAGCAAGCCACACAAGGATGTCCTACAGACTCAGGGCCATCTTTTGGAACCGAATTTTGAAAGGAGCTCTGCTTGGTATCAAGTCAAACACTGTAAAGACCTGCTGGAAGAGCCAAGTGAGGTTTCCCTGTGGGTGGCAGCAGTACTGGCCATGCTGGCACTGCGGATAAGTCTGGCCTCTCAACTCGAACACAATATACAATTTTATCATAGCTTATCTGCCAATATCATATTATGTGAAACTGCTGCAATTTGAAAGTAATCAATACCTGCAATTCCATTATTTATAGAAATTACTTTAACTACAATGTGCTTAAGGGAAGAGTGACAGGCTAGTAAATGCCTCTTAAAAGAGAAAAATTGTTTTATGCTAGAAAAAGAAAGGATGGCATAATCTAACGTTGCCTTTTTTAAGTTTTAGATGCTGTAAATGTGGTAAAAGATGTGGTAAAAACATTTATTTTCTTCTGCATTCCTCCAGATCCACTCATCATTCTGGTTTCTCTACAGAGTTTTCAAGGGAAGGTAGGAGTTTTTGGATGAGCAGTCTCTCCCTTAGCTGTATTTGCTCACAAGTGGCTGTTAATGATGCTTCACCACCTCAACAACTTATTCCAATACAGCTTATTGGTGATATTGGCTGTTTCCTCAGCTGGTTGATATCACACCAACCATTTTGTAATCATATAAAATCACTCTTCTGTGAGCCAAATTCGTAAAACACAATTCCTTCTTCAACTTCAAAACGAAGATTTTAAGTTCAAATATTAGTTTTTACTTACCATCTTCACTGAACATAATTATGAGGTTGAGTCTGATTATGAATAATTATGAGGATGAGTCTTTTTTGCAAAAATTTTATATTAATATTTTGCATATAAAAACATTGCTGCAGTTAAATACCACAAGAAGTCTAAATTATTTTCTTCTTTCATAATATAAGAAGGGAAACCCCTTAAATATGTAAATAGAGCTTTATCCAAACATAACAGTTTCGTAAAGGAACCTATGTCAATGGGACAGGGAAGGGGAGCGATTTTCACACTGACATGTAACTACTTTTGAAACGGAAGGTGTCAGCTGGTATTTCTATAAAACCAAATGCAATTCCTCAGTCAGGAAAAGATTTGACAAAGATTTATGGTACTTTAGTCTATTATTTGCACTAGAATAAAACTGAAGCTTTCCAGTAAGCAGCCAAGGTTCAGAGACAAATGGGTGGAAATGGAGGACAAACACATCAGCATAACATTAATTAGGGCTTCAGTCCTTCATTAGCAACGTACATATTTTAAACTCTTCTCTTGAAGTGCCTTAAGAGTTCCAGTGGGCATCTTATCAAGAACTATGTGATCGTGAGCTACAATGTCAGTGATGAGCCAACTTGCAGGTCACAGTTTTAAATGTTGCCAAGATTATTACTGATAACTGATGAAAGTTTTGCTCCTGAGGTTAAGTGATGAACAACAACCCAGCACAGAGTTTGGGCAGAGCTGCCAGCACTGGTGGGAAGCAGAGGGACCAGGGAACAGGGACATCCTTCACAGGCAGCATCCTTGGAACCTGGAGGTACCTGGCCTGCTGTGATTGCACTGTTCCCATTCCAGAGTAGGTTCAGAGCTGTAACTACCAGCACAACACCCAGGCCTCTCCTCCACAGCTGACCCTGCCCTACTGGGTCTGATTGGTTGGGTTTTGATCAATATAGTCCTTAAGGTTTCATCAGGTGTCAGTTTATTTAGATCTCAAGATGTTCCGCCATCCTCTCCAAGGCACTTCTCTTCCACTGTCAAAGACTTTGTTTCCTACTATAGCAGATTTGAAAGCAGGATTCCAATTCAGCACGTGCAGAGGGCACCATACAGGTGCAATGAGAAAACAAAGACTTGGAAAGCTTTTGTCAGCCTAAAATACTGCCTGGTTTGGTAAAATAATTATAATGATAATAATAATAGCTATAGCAACAGCTGAGGCTTGCCATCAAAAACCTACAATTTTAAACAACTGTGACTCCTAAATTACGACAGCTACCAGCCTATATACCTCTACATTTACCCCCTTGAGTTTGTGTGTCTCTTTGTCTGTAAAAATAGTGGATCATATTTGCTCTTTAGGTAATTCCCCTGATTTAAACACCCTTATGTCCTCTGACCACAGCACATGGAAACAGGGTTGACTGCTTAGTCTGTGACCATGGTCTCAGTGTGCTCAGTTCTGATTAAATTTAGTAGATGGAAAGCCATTAAGGTATCTGAATCTGACCAGCTATAATTAGAACAAAACACTCACAGTAACAAAGCAACATGAAAATGTACTGTTCCTTTAGAGGAAACAACTGCAGGAGAGCCACCTAGAAGATACAGCATTTTATATAGCTAATAGATCTCATTATGGGTCATCCTGTGTATGCAGGACAGCTTGAGTTTAGAGATAAACAAGGTCTGAAATTTCCTTTCTGTGACAAGTCCCACTTTCAGAAAATATTTTCAAGCAGAACTGCAAGAAGAATGGAACATTTTGAACTCCTCAAAACATTGTAACACTATTTCAATTTTTTTTAATAGTACATTTCAGCACTCCTGAAACTTTGATGATATACTGTCATGACCTGAAACAGGCTACTCCAAGTCAGCTTTAAATTTAAGGCGTGTTTTTCTAATAGCAAAGCACTACTTTCAGGGAATAGTAATTTGTTAGAATGTCTTTCCCTGGTACTGTTCTCTTTGACAAGCTAAACACTCATGTCCAAATATGCATCCCACTGGAAGTACTGTTAATAACTGATTACAGCTCACTGGCCAAACCAAATCCATCAGAAATACTGTTTTGAAAAAAGCTTTGAAAGCCTGTTATTCTAAAATATTTTAAGAAAAAAAGCACAATTTTTAAAAATATCTGGACTGATAGTCATTACAGGTCATATATTTACCAAGAGAACCCACCACTCTCAAACTACACATTTTTGAAAAGTGTTTGTGCATTTAAATGCAATGAAACACCTTTTTATCTCATGATAAACTTGATTATGTATGGATGAGCAATGGCACAGAACATTTTCACACGGAAACAGAAGTCTGTGATGGGCAATCAGAGAGGCAGCTCTCCACGGCCTTCACTTTACTGGGGTGAGTGGGAGTACTGGTTACAGCTATGGAGATATAAAAATAGAGCTTAATATTTCGAGCCTGTTTTAACATTTATTGGATTTTTTTTCCTAATGACATTTTTGACATCTTTGCACATTCAGAGATTTGGAAAGTGGAAAACCAAGTGTATCAGCATTATCCCACAAGGAGCAATCCCATTCCACTCTTACCTACTCTCTCCTGTTTGTCTCCTACAGCAACAGATTGATTGTTTGACCAAAGAAAAAAAAATAAAGGAAACAATAAAATTACAACTTCATTTTTAACATTACAACATCAAGACTTTGCCCTGACTAGTAATGTGTGGCAGGGGCCAGTTTTTGGCAGTGACTACCCCAGCCCTGCCTCCTAGCTCGGCACAGCACCTGGGCTCCCAGCAGGGCAGCTGCTCCCTGTGCCAGCCAAGGTGTTCAGCTGCCTGTGCCAAGAGCACTTCCAAACCTTCCCTGGTGAGGAAGCCTGGCAATACGAGCGTTAAAATGAAAGTCAGTAAAGCTCAGGTCTTAATTCTAGAACTGGCATTCACCTGCCATGTCTAATTACATGTTGCATTAAGCATTCACGAAGAAAAAAAAATCCATAAGCAATTGTAATAAAAGGGACTGTCCACAGTCCAAGCTACACACCAGAAACACAAGCTCACATAGAGTTTTGACTCTGCTCATCATGATGTGCCCTGGTGTCCCAGTTACCCTCATACCTTGGCTGAGGGCTGGTAGGAAATCTGTTTTTTCCCTTACATGTATGGAGGTATGCTCTGTCAGCATGGTGGGTTTTACAAACCCATTATACTGTACATAGGTTTCCCAGGCAACACGTGCAATACAGGCTTCAGTATCCAAGCTACTTGTGTTGACAAACCACATACCATCTGCCATTCCTACAGCTGCTACCCCTACCACTTGGAGGTTTCCAAACTTTCCTAAGAGTTAGAGTCACCTATCATTTAATAGGGCGAGAAACTAAGGCAGCTGGTGATAGGTCTGCACTGGTACATGGCTATTGCACATGCTACCACACCATGCTGGCTCCTTCTGGGATTTTTTTTTTAATCAATGGAAAATGTAAAAGTGATTCAGAAAAGGTCAATCAAATGCATTTCCTACTTATAACTTAAAAAAGAATCAACACATAAGTAGAAAGCATTAAAAAAGAAAAACCATACTTGTTCATAATTTCTTACCATTTCTTAAGCAGAAGAAAGGAAATAAACCACTTTATTTTAAAGCAGACTTCTTTATGGCATATCTGCTATTGAAATAAAGAAGGAAATGGAGCCTGCGATCTGACATGCAAATCAGAGTTCAGCAAGGAGACAGATCTTCTAATTCTGTAACAAGCGCAGTAAAACCTGCAAGCAGTACGCAGCATGTGCTCATCATTCACGTGGGCTTCCCTTCCCTGCTAAATCAGCACTAGGCACAAGGAGAACAAGGCACTACATGACCATGAACCATGGTTCTGGCTCAGGCACCGAGTTTCCTTGCAGGTGTCTGGGCTCTGCCCCAGCCCTTCTGCAGGGATCTTCCTCCCCAGCAGTGATACCTCCTCACTGGCTGTCTCAGCAAAGGACACTGGGGTCCATACACCTCAGGAGACACAGAAATCACTTTCCCCCTCTCTTTTGGAGTTGTCCTAGTTGAACAGCAAGATTGATTTTATCCATTTAGATGAGCGCAAACACTGAAAAAACAGTAGCTTTTATAAAGAATGAAAACAGAGGTAATTCAAACTTTTTCTTAACAGCAGTCCTAAAGGACCAAGGACAAGAAAATGAATGGAAGAAGATGCAGTTTAGGTTACCAAAAGCACTGGCAGACAGCTGCTTAATCCCAGAACTGTCATGTCAATTTAAACCCTTCCCCTGGCAGGGATTCAATTCTTTTCATCTCTCCCGGGAGCTTGAAAAGGTCAGAGAGAGAACATTACCCTTGTGCACTCACAGGCTTGATTGCCTTTCTAGAAAGGCATCTGTGCTTGAGGCTTTGGCTGGCAATTCAGGGACAGAAAGAGCCAGGTACCCTAGCAGGGAGGGATGCTGCTCAGGTGCTGCTGGCACCAAACACCACATCTGGCAGCTATAATCCTCACTGGGCCTCAGCATCTGCCAGGCACCCACAGGACCCTGTGCAGCCACCTCAGCTGACAAGGCCATGCATAATTCAGAGTGTTTCTGATTGTATTCACTGCACATCCCTGTGTAATGTGGCCTGAAGTGGGTTTCACCCTGCTGGTACCACAGAGATGCTCTCCCTGATGTAGCAAAAGGAGTTTTGCTCTTGGATCTTGTGTTTTTTTGGTCTCCCTGTTTCTGTATCTAGTGAAAGAGGCCTATCTCCACCTGAAAGATTAGAGAGGAACAGAAGAGGTACCTGATTCACAGCTGCATTCATTCACCTGCATCTCCTACAGTGTGCACAAATACCCCACACCTTCCCCAGACCAGGTGTTCTGCAGAGCAGGATTATCATCATGCAACAGAACCACACTCAGGCACAGCAGAAAGAACCCCTCTCTTCTACATGTAATGGTGATCTGTGCCTTTACAAACTCAAGGCCTTATTATTACAGTTTCTTTTATATAAAAATGGAGCCATGGGAATGGAAAAATGCAGCTAGGATGAAACGCAAGAGCCATCTGCCCAGCAATGGGGACTTTGGCAGGCCCCTCATGGAAGGCTCCTTTCTCCCCACTAATCTTGATGCCCAGCTCAGATTTTTGCCCAGCCCTCCACAGGGACAGGGATAGGGACCATATGTGCCAATAGAACACCATTCAGACCACAGAAACTGCAGATCAATACAAGAAGGTTTAGCTCATTCCCAGACATTTTGCCATGTGCACAAAAACATGCATGCATAAATGAGTCTGTATTCACCAAAGGAACTGTAGCATAACCCAGAACAAGAAATCTGCAAGGTTGCTGAATTGCTTATCTCACAGGGGTCACAGAATGGAGGACAAAGCTACATGCACTGAAGCTGGGCTGGAGCCCACTGGGAGGTGCTGAGGAGAGGCTGAGCTGGTCCCTGGAAATGGTACACACAGGTGCTCTGCATCCTCCCCAACCTCAGAGGGACAGCAGGAAAACTTATTCTCGAGACTAACACATCACAGAGCAGTCAATAAGAAATGCAGGAGAGCCCATATCCTTCCTCAATTCATTTTACCAAAGGCACTGACTGCATACCCCTCCCTCCTCTGACTTTCCAGGGAGCATTTTTGTTCCTCGTCATTTCCAACATCTTGTAGGACCTGCCAAGACTGCCAGAAATCTTCTCTGAGCACTTTGTAAAGGTTTCTGCCCTGCAGCCACGAGCATGCCAAAACCAGCCTCGGCTCATCACCATGCTATCAGAGCCTCCTCTCCTGAGCTGCCACAATAATTGAAAGGATGTTTGGTCCCCAAAACACTTTCCTGTCACGGCTTCCAATCAGTTTAATAAATTTTCATAGTCAATTTGAAAAGTTCCTCAAGAGGATACTGCTTTTTTCTCCACCAGCTGTGTCATCCACTTTTGAGTTTTGAGGAAGTTTAAAGCAAGAATTAGGAATGAATCTATCCTTGTTTTAATCTGAAAGGCTTAGAAAAGTTTAATTTAGTATAAATAATTTTCTGTGACAAACATTCATGATTTCATACTTTTAAAAGCATTTTGTTTCCTAATACTTCTAATAATTCAAAGTACCCTTAAATGCCTGGTCATGAGCTATATAATTCCTCACACTGACCCCACATATATGGAATCACCAAAACCAGGGCTAAACAATTGAGGTTTCTGCCGGAAAACCACACGCAACCACAAATAGAGCTAAAAGTGAACTGATTTATACAAGGGCATTCTTATTTTAGAGGTGATACACCTTAATCTGCAACACAGTCTTTAAAGCAATTGTGAATGCTTTTTTTCGCTCTTTTTCTCCCAGCTATTCCTACTCTATGCAACAATACAATAATACAGGAAAGATACTTTTACAAGGTATAAATCCTTCTCTTTTCTCTCCTGAACTGCCAATTCGAGTTTCTGAATAAAATTATGATAAGTTGTGTCACAGTCTGTATATTAGCACTGGCTGATCAAAAGCAAACTTTGTAAGACAAGTGTCAGTGTTAGCATGTACATTTTAAGAAAGTTTAGACTTTGAACCGAAGGAATAAAAATTAGATCTGCAAACTCATCTTGATATTTGGCTATACTTTGAACGAAGACAATGAGGAAAAAATTGACACTTTAAATAGTTGCTTTGTTGCGCTTGATATTGAAAATCTGTGGACTTTCATAAAAGAAATATCAAAGCCAGAGAAGCAGAAAACAGAAAAAGCATCACCAAACTTCAAAATGACTTGCAGAGAATACACTGCAGGAACTGTCTGTAAATTTTCACTGATGGAGAAAAAAAAAACACAGTGGGAAACATAACTAAACAATCTCATTTATTGTTTTAAGACAGATTTATTTCCAACTAAACTCCTTGGGACCATCCTAAAATTACTTCTCAAAGCCTACAAGCTCTAGAGTTGCTGCAGGAAGGATTGGAAAGAACATTTGGCTCACAAAGAAACAAAAGAATCTCTTTGAGTATCTTTGTAATACGCGACTCACAACTGCAAGCTGGCTAGGCTACATGCCAAGTCTGTGTCTTGAAATGGCTCATTTATTGGCAAAGTTTTGTCCTGAATTTATTTAGATCTCTTTTAACGAAATATACCAAAATAACACCTTTGGCTGCAACTGTGCTCTGTGTGTGGAGCCTAGTAAACTGTCTGTTTTTATTTTGAGATCATGGCTATAGTTATTCCTGGACCCAAAACTCCATAATCTTTGTGGGCTATCCTAAGAAAGCTAGCTGAAGATTTGCAATTTCATTTTTTGCACAAGACTGGAAGAAAATTATTTGAATGTATTTAGGTATCCAAGAGAAAACTGAGCTTGTGAGGCTCTGATTTCTGTACATTCAAAGATCTAAACATCAGATAGTGATAAAAGTCCCTATTCAAACGTGCATTTATAGCTCTCTGCTAAACACAATAAAGAACTCCCAGCAGACAGCATTTTTATTTATGTGTGAGTGCATTCCAGCTCTTCATTTCATTCTTGAAGCAGCACTTAGCAATATTTATCCAGTCATTCGAGTCTTTTATAATACACATAGTTTTACTTCTAGATACAAGATCAACTTTGGAATATCAATACCATAATATCCTTTCTAAAAAAACAGTTTGCACCATCAGATTCAAGTATATCAAAACAAATTCCTGCCACATTGTTTCAGATTTTTACAGAACGCTGATGCATATATGATAGTTGCTGACAGGCTTTCAGCTCTATCCTAGGAAATGACTGTAAATTCACTGGGTCTGTAGATGCAGAATCTGCAGCCCATCTCAGCCGCCCCCTGTGTGGTGCAGTGGTGGTTGGCCATGCCTCTGCCCAGGGCACAATCCTGAAGCCCTTTCCAGGGGCTGGCAGTGGGGTAATCCCTGTATTTCAGCCATGTGCCAGTAGAATTTGATTTACCTTGAGCCCAGTCCTGATAGGATCTAATAATAAAACCTTGTGCTTGCCCCCACACGACCCAAGCAATACAGGTAACCAAGGCTGCAGCTCTAACCCCAAAATGAGAAAGCGTGGTGCACAGTAAGACATCCTGAGAGCACTTTTCCTGTCCTTCTTTCTCACTGAAGAGCACATCTGTGTTCTTGCTTTAGCTCAGATGGGGAGAGAAAATTTTAATTGAACCTAGTTGTAGACCCTGCTGCCTCATGTTTGCTTCACATAGCAGTGTCCAAGCACACAAACTGGATAAAACAACTGGAAGATATCCTCCAGCAGTGCATCCACAATACTCCCAACAGCATCAGAGATTTACCATACTGAACAAATTCAGACAAATCCAAATAGAATAATGAAAAATGAATAATAAGGATGTCAGATCTTCATCAGCAACTGTTCTGCTCTTCTCTTACTGATCCTCATGCCTGACCAGCAGGGTTTCAAACCACAGGGGCATTTTGCTACTGAGTGTTTGCCAGGCAGAATTTGTATTTCTTATTGCATAAACCACCAAGACTAATCCCATTGTGTGATGGACATTTGTTGCATCTTCTGTTCAGCATCATATGAGTTTCTTGGACAAAGTCCATAGTTTAGATGCTGGCTAGTGCACATGCTTATTTTCAAAGGAGCTTTTAATCCACTTATGTTTAAAAGATTTATTGGTTTAATTATTGGTTTATTTTCTGGTCTATTCCTACCCTTTGATGTTACTGCTTATTACAAAGCTCTTATAAGGGGCTGTTAATTACTCATGCCATTCAGAGATCTATCAAACTGCGATTTAAGGCAGCATATATACTGCTTGATAAAGGCAGAAATCAAATTCTTTTTCACTCATTAAAGAAAACAGAACATTTTGCAAAATGTTTTCATAATGGTGACATGAAAAATACATCTGCATTGGGACTGTCTGAAGGAACATAAAGCTAAGGAAAGAAAAGAGGTGAATTTTCAGAGTGCCACTGTCTCATGGCTATGGAGGAATATATGGATAAAACCACAGGGTACTTTAGCAGGGGAGCCCCACAGAGAATGAGGCCTGGTGAGCTGAAGGAGCAACACTCAAAGGTCTTCCAAAGGAACTCCATATTCTCACAGTAAGAAGGCAGAGAACGGTATTTAACCTCAAGCCTCAGCAGGAGAATTAGTGTTGCACATGGTGTGGAATTACATCTCTTTCTCAGGAAAGATGGCAGGTAACAAGGCTTGTTCCTCAGGCCTTGCACACTGGAAAATGCATTGTCTGTGCCAAGAAGAATTAAAAAGCTTGTTGTGCATCCATTTGCATTATTTTGCAATGCTGAATGGTGCTTGCTAACACACTACTTTTCTGTTGAGAGAAAATCAATAGTCTACAATGATTTTCAAACCTCTACAGGATCTGCTATCACCATATACAAAAATCTGGAAATGTTGATTTTTATTTTCTTTTAGACAGATGAAAAGTCGACAGCAGCTATAAGCATATCTAGATTTAAAATAGTAGTTCAAAATCTGCCTGAGTTTAGTAAAAATGCATTAGATCTCAGTGGAAGACCTAATAAAAACATTTTTTTTAATATGGTAATGAAATGCAGACTGACACTGAAAAGTTGAGAGCCAGGTAACAGGCTCCCAAATGAAAGAGGTCAAATTTTAGGAAGCTGAATAAATGTGAAAGCAGTAAGGGGTTGCTCTCTAAAGCAGACCCTTAATACTTAGAAACCAAAATACAAACTTAAATTTAGTCCCGATATTAACAATAAAAAGCATTAAAATGATCTGGCCATCAAATTACAATTCCAAATCTATTCCAAAGTATATGTGCCTTCACAAATCCACTGCAAATACAGCTTGTAGCTTTTGGCAGTTAAACACCCCATGGAGGCCAACTCTAAAAAAATCCCTCATATCCCTTAAAACAGCTCAAAAGAAAGACTGAGCACCTGAATACTACCAGATTATCTGAGTGACTGCTGGCAAAGTTGGTTAGAACTTAAAAGAAAATTATACAGGGTACATCCTATTCCTGTAATTCCCTCTCACAATTTGAAGATGCTCTCACATCTCTCTGGCACAAACACCCCCACGGATTGCACTGTGAGCTGTTCTCCTAGGTCTAGGTAACATTAGATTTCATAAAGTAAAGCCAGTGCTTCACAACTTCGCACCTCAAGAACTGGCCAGAGTGATTAATGAAGCACCTGGTGTGGCTGTGTAATGAGAAATTTTATCAGCCTTGCTTCTGGATGGTTGGAAATGTAGCTTACCTAGACTGACTATAATGGTTCCATATATACTGAACCAGGTGTGCATTATAGACTGAGTTTCATTCAAATCACATGAATCCTACAGTCATTGCAGCACTGAGCCAGCATTTAACCTTTCCTACTGCTGGTGTGTGCAACGACTGGACTCTTAAAATTAGATGATAATACAAGAGGAAGAAGAACTTAAAAATTTGCACTGTATTCCTTAAAAAGCTTCTTTCCCAGTAGACACTATTAGCTCTGACGCTGTATCTGACCCACAGGTCCACCTGTACCATTTCACATGGTGTCAGTGTGTTGACAGTAGGTAGCAGTATTCAGCACCCCTTCGTATGGGCTACTGGGATGAAACTCTGCTTCTGTTTCAGCTGACAGGCAGAGAGCAGGATCCAAAGCTATCAGCCTGTTGGACATCACTTCCTAAATGTCAGCCAACACATACAAACCAAATTCAGAAACGGCCAAGATCTTGCCTCTTACATCCAAGCATTGTTTAAGGCCATTAGATATGCCTGCTATTCACTTTGATGGAAACCAAATTGCACCCACTGTCGTGTAGAGTCTGCAGGTCATACGTCACTGTTGGAAAAGCATGCAAGCTGTATTTTAAAAGTTCCACAGTATTATTTCTTTTGGACTACAAAACACATGTAGATTTTCACATTATCCTTTCTTTCGTGTGCCAGGAAAGCCCCATCTCTCCTGTGGCCTAAAGCAATGTCTCTGTCTTTGCTTGTGAGTGCTGTGACATATGGTGGCTATATGAAGCATCCCCAGAAAACACCTCTTTGTGCTGTCTTCCCTGCTTTTGATGTAAATTGTTAAAAAAGGTAGTTCACTTTAGGTCATTCTGACCTTGGAAGTCAGGGGCTTTGTACAAATGTAATCACTCTTCCTCCTTGATACAAAGCTACTGGTTTGATTGTCCTGCCTTGATCTTATTGCTCACTTTACATTGATGTTTAGTCCCCAGATCAGTGCATTCACTTTGTCTGAACCACTTGAAAAAAAAAAAAAAACCCTGAACATATTTTTACCATAAAGATGAACATTAAAACTGAGTGCAGTTTGTGTGGATTACATGGGCAGGAAGGGTTGTTAGGAAGCTCTGTTTGGAAGGGATTACACATTTCAGGGATTCACATTTCTAGCTGGTCAAAGTTTAAATGGGGAGAATGAGTATTCTAAAACAGATTATTCTAAGGGTTTTTTAAAAAAAATATTAATTTATTTAAATTCAAATATATTTATTTAAATATTAATAATTTTCTATAATGGCCCTCTTAAATGTGAATTCATATGTTCTTTGATGGGTAATAAAAATATTTCATGGCATTCTCCTAATTTTTGGACTTGAACTTGCATCAACAAGAGCAAATAAATTTGGGTCATGTGAGGTTTTAAAGCAGAGAACAACTTAAATACTTTTATCTTGATACATGTATTACATATATTCTGCCCCATATTTATGCCAGTAAGTGAATACTTGGGTCTGGTATCTATAAGAAATACATTAGATTCCAAAACAGGCAAAGATTTTAAATATAGAAATACGGCCAAAAGTACCTCATCAGATTAAAACACTTTCAGAGCTCTTCCCTAATTGGATGCCAATTAGAAGGAATTTGCCTGTAATAATGTCTGAGCTGAATCAACAAACATCATTACAAACAATTTCCAAATCTGTTCCATTTTTCCAGATCCAGTACATTCTTTCAGCAGAACTGAGTGATTTTCCCTGATCACAATGGATTAACATAAGCATAGGTTTAGACGACATCATTTAACAAACAGTTTATTAAAGATGTATCTCTTGTTCTGCCATGGCAATAAAAACCATTACCAACTGTCTGTGCTGATTTTGCAACAGATCACAGTGGAGATCAGTATAACCCATTAATCTAACTGGGGTTTTCCAGTACTCCTCTTTCCATTCTTCAAATCTGTAAAAACATATCACTTCTTATTAAACGAACCATGAAAGAATTTTGATAGCTGCAAGCTACAGCTACTCTCATTTGTTTATTTAGGATGATGCAGGAACCAGTGCTAAAGATTAGTCACAGTAATGTTGATGATAACACATGAAGAAAAGGCATGTATTTGGTCTACAGCCACAGATGGCTAAATGTATTTGTGAAAGCTGCCAAGCACAATGAAACAAAGATGTAGTGGTTGTAACAAGCAAAGTGTAAAAACGTCAGGAGTTCTTATCAGAAAAATCAGCATGCATGGAGTCAAATTCACATAACAAGGTGAGGGCACATGAACAGCTACAAAGCACAAGCAGCTGTGCTTTCCAGCCCCACAGAAACACAAGCATATGAAAAAACCAAACCTCATCAGCTGTGCTTGCTGTCTTCTGCTTAAATTACCCACCCACTGAACATTGCTGCAAAGATCCTATTTATGGGTGCACTGCCTGCTTTCAGACTCTACCTTGCACAGACCATGTTGTGTTGTCTAAAAGAAGACAAAACACCATACAAAAAGCAACTTTCTATGCCAGGGTTATCTGAGCTGCTGACCCCCCATGCATTGGAAAGCAGCAGGTGTTACTTCTCAAAGTCTCAGATTTACCCGTAACTCCATGTGCATTGGTGAATTTTCCCTTCATGGGTGGTTAGCAGCATATTTAAAGAGAATGCTTCTTTTCTCCTCTTCTAATATTATACCCACAGAAAATTGCTTAAGAAAATAATTGGTGGACATTTCATGATGTAATGTAATAGTACAATGGCTGAAAAATTAGTCACAGTCAACTGCCTGAACTCTGCAAAACAACATGGCCAAACATAGCTGTTAGGGCTCCAGAGAAGAAGAGTGGCGAGGGGCAGAGTGATAGCCAGCAGATAACTCAGAGCTAGCTGCAAACAAGAATGAAAAGATCAGCTTTTGATGCTTATGGTTCCTGTAGAAGTAATCAGATAAATGAATTATTCAGGGTAGCCTTGAGAAAACCACTGTTAGGATAAAGGCAGTCACGCACTGGGATGATGTCTGATGATAATGTCTAATACCAGATATATTAAGAACAAATATGGTATAATTTCTTGATTAGATTCGGCCAAAGGGATGATTGCACCAGTAACTTTAGCTTATGATGAATGGAATACTAACAACAATCATTGCTTTAAAGCACCAGGAAGTCCAAGCAATACCAAGGAAAAGAAACAGCCAACCTCCTGAAATCATAGGAAGTTCAGTGTGAGACACTGAGCCTCGGTCAACACAGCAGTTTGGTACAGGCATACAGGAAAAACCAAAAACTAGATGAGTTTGATACACAGAAAATGCAGAAAAAGCCCCATATTGCACTGCTGAAAATTTCTCACTGGGAACAGAGGACGGGCAGCATCAAATAGCTTTTGAAACATTTCTAATAGGACCAGAGTAAGGGCTTCATTTTATTTTCTCATCAATGCCTCCAAAACAGCTGCACAGTAGTTTATGATGCTTATTTTAAAGAGCAACATCAACATATCAGACTGACTTCTTACACCACGCTCCTAGGTCTGTCACTAACAATTGTGAAAAATGTCAGTAAAATCTATGTGGTAAGTTCATTAGCTTCAAGGCACTCTGGATTTGCAAAATCCAGTACAAATGCTGAATGTAAGTCAAAATCCTGCAAAGGGACCATGAGGAGGCAAGAAGAAAATTTTTGATGAAAAGAAAGCCCTACAGATGCCAAGAAAGAAGAAATGTGACTGATGTCACAGGAGAGAGCTAAGAGCTCTTCCATCTTGTGAGGAAAGGAAGGGAAAGGTGCATGCTGAGCGAGTTTTCTTCTGGCCAGTAAAGGCCCCTAAAGCCTTTTTAGAACAGCTAGAACCATACCTTCCCTGAGAAGCCTTGCACACAAAGGGCCAACCACACATGGGCAAAAAAGGGGCAGAACAAAGCAATATTTTTCTTTTACTTTCAAGCAAAATTAACTTTCCACAGGCCAAAAAATCTGGGATCGGGGCTAATGTAAGTAACTCAAGAAGTTCAACACAAGTCAAAAAGAGATGCTGGCTGCTGGAGACTTCTTGGGGAAGGATCAAGAATGTGTTCTCTCTCTGGCTTAATGACTTCAAGCTGATAAAGCTGATGTGCACATGCCTCTCTACAAAGCACCAAGGGCATATCTTAAAAGTGTCTGTCAATCAGCAGAACTAGTGAAACCCATGGAGACTGCAGAGAAGACAATCCTGCCAGCACGACAGAGCAGCCATCCTGAGGGTTGCACAGACTCATGATTTTACACTGGAAGTCATCAAACAGGAAGCCTGCAAGACTTTGCCAAGGCACGAAATTGTGCCAGGGGATTCCAGCATGCACAGGGCTTCTGTTCTGCATACTGAAGACAGAAGCAAAATAAAAACCTGCAAGAAGCATGAGACAAGACTTCTTTCACCTTCAAAGAGGAATGGGCTTCTTTTAACTCCGGGTGCTTGGCATTGAAACAACAGGTAAAACTGCAACCACAGGAACTTCTGAGGAATGATGCCTGCAGGCAACTCCCTCAGAACTGTCATCCTCCCCTATCCCCAGAGTCCGCAGAAAAGAGGAATCTTTCAGCATGAGATAAGAGCCAGCAAATTAAAGCTCTCATGGACCAAAGGAAACTAAAGCAAATTCTACCACAGGACTCATATTAAGCCTTTTTTATCTCTTGTTATCAGAGGGACTATCTTGAAAATCTATAGCAATCATAATTGTTATGCTACCATGTAGAAAGGAAAGCTTTTGTAGTGAAATCTTAGCCTAAGCCACTCAGTGATTAGCAGCTCAAAAGCAGCACTTTCAACTCCATCCAGATATTCAATAGTATCACTGTAGTATGTCCTGTTAAGTGTCTTAGCCCATCTTGCAAGAACACTAATTTCAGATTTTTCCCTCAAAGAGGCACACTAAAGTCTAGGAAGAAATCTATTGTAGGGCTACTGGGATGGAAATCCTCAGTTTTGCTGTTATTTGCCTGTCTATTGCAGTACATGCACTCCCACATCCCCAGTACTGGCCTGTGGCCACTCTCTCCATTCAGGTCAGGGCTGGATCTTCCCCTTTTCCTGAGGCCAAACCTCAGGGGGATGAAGGCATATACAGGAATCACCAGATCCACACCTAACAAAATAAACCAAGGAAATAATTCTAAGACCTATTAAAAAAAATTATGAATGACCTCACTACGAAGTGACATTTAGGTGTATGAAACACAATGACTGAAATATGGAATTGAATAAGCAATAATGATTTACATATCAGTTCACTTTTTATAATTTAATTTCGATTTCCTAAATTAGTTGCATCCTCTCTGTTGTGACAACTCCAATAAAAATTAATTGTTATCAGACATTAATTATTGTTAGACAAAGACTCACTTTCGGTTGCCTGTTTCAGCTGACACTGCGCCAGCTCTCTAGGGTAGCCCAATGTACTATACTACTATACCATACCCTCAGTTTCTCAATGGGTTTTAATTGCAACTATTTAACCTACCCACTCAAGCCAGAAACAGGTGTGAAATAATTTTTCTGATCAAAGTTAAAAAAAAGAAAGCTTATTTTGCTACAATTCAGCTTTTTTTTTCCTATGCTTCTAAAAGAATATGGATCATCTTTATATTCACATCTGGAATTCACTGTGATAGAAAATACTACTGATGTTTTCCTTGCTGCCCAAGAAAGCATCACACAATTAGTACTGCAATTGTTGCAATTTTTGGACCATGCAGGTGTGAAAGAGGAGGTAAAGATAAGAGAGTGTGTTTTCAGATCCCACTGGAGAAGACAAGAATAATCATCATATAAATGAGTATATTTTTCTCAGTTGTCAGAGTTACAAGTCTCCATGTGTTAACAAATGAAAAATAACACATTCATTGCAGCCAATCTAAAATAATCCCAGTGTGAAGGATGCCAGCAGCAGCCCTGCCAAGACATGCAGCGTCTCCCCGTGACCATGCAGACTCTATTGGTCACAAGTGGAGAGGAGCCCACAATTGCATTTAAATGATGATAAGGCTGCCAGCACTGCTGTACCTGGGAATGACAGTTTGTACTGCAAAACAGCAGAATATCACACCTGCACATTGACTGCTGTTCACTTGAATGTCTGAAATCTTAGCCAGCTAAATCATTAAGCTGCTGGAAAAACAATGCATGTCGTAAGACCTGACATATGGAATAGCTTTCCCACTGCCTGTCTCTCTCAAATTCAGAGTAATTTGAAAATTATCCATCTTCTCTTGATCTTTAATATACTCATTTGTCCCATGATCTCATCGCATTTGTATTTGTTGATTGAGGAAGCTCAGTGGTATGAATTAAATAGTAATTGCTCACAGAACAGAAATTGCTAGAGAAAGTTTTCAGCTTGTTGAAATGCACAGATCCATATCCCAAGAGTGTATTACTAGAAACATCTTCGTTATGTTCATGGCTTAACTGTGTCTTACACTCTCCCAATTAATAAGATTTCATAACCCCTGAGGTTTATGTGCAAGAAGAAATTGTCAGTGAGTTTTGAATCCTGGATACTCAAGAAAAGTAACTACTTTAGCTAATAAATCCCTCAAGTAACAATTAGTGTTATCAATGTAATATACATAGTTTATGATTCCAGTAAAATTGTCAAATGTCTTCTTTTATATATTCAGACAGCCACAGTCATAAGGTTTAATTCCTAGGAACACAGAAATTTGCTCTGCCTACTGAACATGCAACCAAGAGGGTTTTTTGCCAATTAAAACTGTGTCCCTCACAGGAGTGACCAGTGCTCCTTGGTACTACACCAACAGCGCAACAAGGCTGCCACCAAGTCAAACCCCCAAGGCTTCATCAAAAGCCACTGAAATGAGGAACAAGCTCTTCCACATAGAGAACCTAGAGATTTAAAAAATATACATATATATATTAAACAAAAAAGGGATGAGAGAGAAAGGAAGAGTAGACCTTTATACATCCTTCATCCACACCCCGTCTGTGTCTGCCACCGACACTGTGACCAATGTACTCATTTGCAGAAAGACTGACTGACAAAACTGTTCCTCTTCTTATCTGAGGACAGTGGGTTTGCACAGAACATAGCAGAAACCAACTCCCTGCCCATGGTTCAGGGGACAGTTGGGATATGGGGGTTTTTTTGAAGTCCTACTATCCACCAGCTAAGGAGAACACTGCTTAAAAATAACAACCCAACATAAAATGAAATAACTCAATTTCAGCCTATTTTGTGGTTATGTCCACACACAATACAGATTTATTCCATTTAATAATTCATTTAGTGTTTGTGTGAGATAAAGTATTTTCCAGCGTTTTGAAAAGCTGGAATTTGGAGTTGTCACAGGCTCTATTCTGGCACTGATGAATATTTGACCTTGTGCAAGGTAAAGAGATAAAGAGATCTTGTATGTCTGCAATCCAGGTTTTCACATTTTTACAGAACAGCAACTCAGTAAAATACCTCCAGCAGAATCAATACGGCAGTACTGAAAGTAGAATCACAGAATGGTCTGGGTTAGAAGAAACCTTTAAACATCTTCTCCAAACCCCCTGCCACACACTGGGTATTTTTCACCAGGATCAGGTTGCTCAAAGCCTGTCTGACCTGGGGCTTTGAACAACCTGATCTGAGGAGGGAATTAGAAACAGAAATAAGCACTTTTTACAGTAGACTCTGCAGTCCTTAGCTTATACTAGAACCTATTAGAATTTGTTATAGCTTCAGTGAAGCACTTCAGAAAACACTCAATAAAGAACTGAGATAGTTTTAGTTTATATTAAAGGTATATTTTCAAGGAAAAACAGAATGCGTTTTTTTGTCCTGTATTTGCAGTATTTCCTCTTTGTAGCTCATTCAATTAGGACAGTGAACCTAGACTATTTACTTTTCTATTTCAAATTTGCTTTGAGATTTTTTTGGTGGGGTTATTTTTTTTGTCTTTTGTTGTTGTTGTTTATTTGGTTTTGTTTTGGTTTTTTGGTGTGTATTTTTGGTGGGTTTTGTGTGTGTATGTCCTTTTACGCTCTGGGTGACTGTTTCAACCTGAGACCAAAAACAAGTATAGTAACCCCTTCAGCAGTGAAAGCATTTCTATTCACACTAGGTCTTCTAGTGTGTTTGCTTTTAAACCTGATTTTTTTGACTTGAAAAAAAATCTTACCCATCCATGTCTTAAATTGATTCACAATTCTCTGAAAATTGCCATTCCTGACAATGCAGCTTATGAGCCATTTGCTACCCTTCAGGTTTCTGAGGGTTGCACCAATGCCTCTTTTATATGCCTCTTAATTATCTTCAGCTTTATAAAAACCCCTAGTGACACAGTTTAAGACATATTAGATGCACCTGAAAGGGGAAAAAAATTATCAATCTTAATGCCAGTTTTACAGACACAGCAGTAGCTTTTTCTTTATCAGCTAAGGATCACAAGACCACTTTTGTCCTCAGCTGCATCTTAGAAATAATAAAAATAGGCAAAATAAAATGAAATCAACTAGTAAATATTTTTCTCCTATTTATATTTATATATATATAGACAAGATAGATATAGTGCAAAACAGACTCCAAAGATATAAATAAAATTCGTAGACATTCAGATCTTTCATCTACTCTGTCTTTTGAGGCACCTCATTTCCAGAAAAGAAAATAGACCTGGATCTCTTGGGCAAGAAAAACACAAAGTAGAATTTCCTCTTCAACTAATAGTATACATTTGTCCAAGTTTATTGATAGCTATCTTCTGTGTCTCAAGAGCCAATACATATTCATGGGACAGTATTGTATTAATTAGCTTAACCTGCAATAGAAAAAAATATTTTTGAGATTTATAGTGTGATCCTGGGAACTTCAACCAGCCTGCCAGTATACAAAGAAAAGTATTTTCATGTAGCAGCCAAATCTGTCACAAAAAGAAGCTCTGCTGTGTCCTGACTTCCATTAAAAGCAGACTGTTTAAGAGTAAAGCATTATGACATCTGCTCTACACACTGGTACTTTTTTCCCAGTGTTAATTTTCAAAAGCCTTTCTTCCCTAGAAATTTATGAAAATACGAATTAGAGCCAAATTTTAAAATAAACAGATTAGTGACACTAGAAAGTGCTAAGATGAGAATAGAGAGAAACTTCTCTACGCCCCCATGTCCATTTCTAGCCCACAGCTCCATGCTGCAGATGCCACCCCCACAACAAGCCAAAGGTCTGCTCTATTAAAATTTGTCCCTTCTTGTCCTTGTTTCACTTACATGTCATCACTTATCACTTTGGCCATCGCTGTTCAATCTGCAAACACTTGGCCTAACAAAAAGGAAATCTACTATTTTCATTTTCCATCCTATTCCTGAAGCATGGTAATGGCACTCACCCTCCAGAGTGTCTGAATACGTCAGCATTTGTCCATACAGCATAACTGAGGTATTACTGCTTGAGATGTGGGGTCTGACACAAAATATCATACATGGAGCAAAAACATCCTTTAAAACAGGTCATAACTCCTGGATTTCAGTCACACAAAGGAGACCTTCTCACCACTCTCCTAGTTTTCAAATAAGCACGTCAACATATTCAGCCTCTCAGCAGCATCACGCAGAAGAGCTCACGTAACACATGTTTTTCTGAAAGGAAGATCTGAAGAAGTGTTTTAGAGGAAATCAACTCTGATTAGCAGGTCTGGAATGAACAAACTTTTTTTTTTTCCTTATTCCAATTAGGCAGATACAGTGCGGAACCTACTGGATCAGCAAAATTGTTTAGGAACGTTTCAAGGACACTTGGCAGCCTGAAACACGTGCATACTCACACATTCAGGAATTACTTCCTTGCAAAACTTTGGCTTTTCTAATGAAATGAAAAAAGCCCCCATAACATTAATTTAAATCTAAATACCAAAGAAATTAACAAAATGGCAGTATTAAGGTTCCTATAACCCTAATTTAATTGCATACAAAGTATTTTATACTCTATTAAGTATCTATCTAAATACTCTTTTTGTGATAAAAACATGCCCTAGAAAAGAAGACAAAACATGGCTTTTGGAAATTCAATTACTTGATTTCTTAACTTTTTTTATTTCAACATCAATATTTCAATATTTTGTGAGATTTAATAAATGTTCATGTCCTTGAAAGCAAAAGAAAACAAATAACTAGTAGAGATTAAGATCTAAATTTTCTTAATTTGGAACTATTTTGCTTTAGTTGATCAGGTTGTTAGGGTTAATACACAGAGATTGTAGAAATTCATAAAACTGTTCTTTATAAGAAGTTTTCAAACAACAATTGCAAGCATCAGTATGAAACCAATTCCCATAGCCATTATTTATATCTGGAATTGGGCTAATAACAACCATTCTTCAGTGCTAAGTAAGCCTCAAACATTTAATAGTAGTGTAAAAAGTACAATAATTTTTAGTTTCCTAAAGCTAACTTGCATCAAAACCTCCCCTCAGGAAGCAAGTCTGAACCAGCAAAGCACTAACCTTCAGCACAGCAGCAAATAATACAATTCCTTCTCCAACAAAACCATAATTTCTAAAACAGGCAGGAGAGACCAAATTTTCTGATCATGAACCAACTTCCAAAATCACATTGTTGTGCAACACACCACGTGCTGGAGAAGTGATGAGAAGAAGAGGGGCTGAGAGGGCTGCTTGCAGTGAGCTGTGACAGTGGTTTCCTGGGGGACCAGTCCCACTGAGAGATGGCACTGCCTGGTCATCTGCCATGGCTCCTCTGCTCTGCATTGCACAGGAGACTGTACTGCTCCTAGGAGAGCAGAGCCTTTCACCAAGTCATGGGTTATGGTTACAGCACCTGAGCTAAATGACTCTGGAGGGGTTCTGGAGCTGCAGGCTGGACACTGAGCTTGACTGTGCCAAACTGGAAGAGTACTGGTGAACCTTTGTGCAGTGAAACAGACACAGGTGGTAGTTTTGTTTATCTACACTAGAAAAAAAGCTGTTTCTAGAATATCTATGAAATGGTGAATAACCCCCAAACATCACTGTGAAGTGCTTCTGGAGTGACCTCCACAGCAGAAAACCTCAGTACATGCAGCACTGACAGCAACATTTGCACTCCTGGTTAGAACAGCTGGCTGGAGTGCAGAAAACACCAGCCCTAATGGGTGTCCCCTCTTCCCTTCCAACCTGCATCCAGGCCAGGGAACCCTCCAGTGCGTACATGGTCTATCAAGGTACTTTGATAAAAGCAAATGGTGCTGGCGCTCCATTCCCACACTGTTCTGTGCTGAACTCTAATGTTGAGGGCATGGCTGTTTGCTGCCATGTCTCCCACCTGGGCCACGTATCAAAGTCTGGCTCCAGCTGCCCATGACTGGGAAGCTGTGGAAAAGGCTCTGCTGCCAGCCAGGGGGGCAGAGCAGCCAACCCAGCTAGAAACAACAGTGCACAGGGCAGGGCAGCTCTGGGATGTGCCAAAGCTCCAGCTCCCCAGAGACAACTGGCACATAGGCAGGGAGGAAATCTGGATGGATCACTTTGGGTCACAGAGCATTTTCACTTATTTTGATCAAAGGACAGCAGAGTTGGCATTTAGCAATAATTTTTTGAGCCAGCTTGCAAGACACAAGAATATTTTCCACTACTCAGAACATAACTGTAGTAGCAGCTCTAACTGAGAAATCAAGTTATAACTACGATGTGCTGAGTGCTCAAATAACTGTTATTTTGACAGACTGGCCTAGATTGTCATCTCATTTCTAGAGAAAAATGCTGTATTATTTCATAAAAGAACTCCTGCAATACCCATTTATGTCAAAATAAGAACATAATGTAGACTTGCAGGCAAGGATAATCAAAATTTCTCTCAAAAAAAGTCCTGTGTTACTCTTGCATCTTGAAAAACCTGCTAGGGTTGTGATCAAAATTTCAAAGTTTGCAGTTTGTGAAGAAATATATCCTTCTTTCTTCTTGATGTATTAACAGAATTATAATTTGGTTTTTGATGTTTTCAAAGGTGGACATAAATTAATTTTATTTCTGCCTTTGCAGTGTAAAGAAATGGGTGCAATGCTATCAAACTTTAAGCATATGCAAGGAAGGCAATACTAACCTTTTGCTTTTCCTGGTGTCTTCCAAGTGTTTGAGGAGCTAGGTAAGAAGAAATGTGTCTCTCTCCTCTTTATCCAAGAGAAAAAAGATAACTAACATTTCTGCAAATTCCTCTAGCCATTTAAACCTTTAACTCTTTTGAATTTTGATAATTATACACACACAGCAGTGGTAAGCAGAAGTCTGTATTAGATTTTAATTAGCGGTAATTCCATCCTAAGACCTAGAATTCGTACTACAGACTCAAACATGGTAAAAAAAACCATTTGGTTTTGCTCATGTAGGACTGAGCTGTTAAGGCGAAAAACTGAACTACAAGTCTTCCAAGAACAGATTACTAGAGAGTGATGTTTTTGTTATTTCCTGCTGGGACAAAAGTATGATAAAGAGTAAGCTGGATGAGCAGAAATGCTACAAAACCACAAGAACTGCTTGGTCTTTGAACATTGCACTCAGGTGCATAGCAGAAGCAAAAGGTACACCCTGGGCCTGGGGGGAAGACCAGCCAAAATGGAAAATGGTAGCCTGGATTTGAGAGTGCATTTTGCTGTAAACTGAGGCTTTTTTGTCTATCCAGAACAGCATTATCCATCTATTATTTACTTAAAAATTGAGCAGCTTCCGAAGGCCATGTTCTATGTAGGAACTCAATAGTAGTTCTGTATGAATTTTCTAAGATGACACACAGTGTATTATATAGCTCAGTTCTCAAGAAACGTTTGTAAGCTGCTGACAGATAATATATCGAGAAAATATCCAGTATCCATGTTCCTTCAAAAGAAAACAATTTAATTTCTACTCTGTGGCCTCCATAGTTAGAATGTACCAAGTTTAGAAGTAACCAGTCCACTGCTAACATTTACTGTACTAAAACCCATATATGCTACTACTAGTGGTCAGCAGCAGGATTCCCAAGGTCCATAAGATCCATACTTTAAACCATATATTTCTCAATGGCAGAAGTTCAAAAGATGACTGTGAACGTTATGTCAGAAAAGTAGCAGAGCTAAAACAAACCCAAACTTTTTTAAAAGAATCTTTCTCTAAAACAAGTAGAGTTCATATACCAAGAATATTTTACAATCATAACAAGTCCCATATGGTTGGCTCATACCTAATGTGCACTGGTGTTTTAGCACTATCACTTATGCTTTGCACTATACTCTAGCAGGTAAGCCAATTCACTCTAGTTTCAATTTGTCCTACTCCTGACTGTATTAATTTTTTATCAATTAATAAACCTTGCATACATTTCTACAGTCTTGACGATGAGTCTCAGCACATCCGGTCTTGTTCTGACAGAAGACAACATCTAAGCAGTAAACAAATATGAACATGTGTCCAGCTATTGATCCTGTCTCTACCTCTGGCTCCTACTCTGCCTGTCTGTCACTTGGCCTGGTATTGGCTGGGTGACTTGTCCTAATTCCCCACTTCACAGCTGAGACCAGCAAACAGGGGGATGCCCTGAGCACCCCTGGAGCTGTGACCAAGAAGAAGTTCCTCTCCCACCCACTGGAGGATTTTTGCCCCTGAGTCCTAAAATATTTGTCAGCCCTCCCTGTCCACTGTGCTGCCCTACTGCCTTGTGTTATGAACTTGCAAGGCAGTCAGGCTTCTCTGAAAAACCCAAATTTTTTAGAAAACTAGTATGGGATCAGATTAGTGACAGCACAATCTCCTAAAGAGACCGGCAGAAATTCACTATGGACTAGAGCTAACATGGTCCCATCTGAGAATCTTGTCCCAAATATTTGACACACGGAGTACAGGGCCAGGGTATGTTAGGCCTGGGGGACATTAATCCTCATGTGTCAGGACAGTGCAGTGCCTGCTCCCAAGCTGTCTGGCCCCATGCCACAGAGCACAGGTGCCCGGCAGTAACAAGTTTGTGGCCAGCCTGCAAAGCACAGCAAGCAGCATAGCTTCCTCAGGAGGTTCTGCTTACATGCCAGCACCAAGGAAACAGCCAGAGAAAAGCTGGGTAACGGTACTGGAGGTGGTATGAATTCTTCACCTGGTGTCTAATTTTTAGTAAAGTTGGACAATGATTGTGGGTTCTTAAACGTAACAAAGGATATGACGTGCTGGCTTTTGCTAAGAAACACCAGCCTTGACTTAAGCACATGCACCAGCAACCTGTGAAATGGGTTTGAGAGAGAAGAGCCATCTGGTACAGGCAGTCCTTGAGTTTGCCCTTGAGTGCCTGGCTGTCCATGGTCCCCTACCTTTCTCCACAGAACATCACTCCAAAGCAGTCTCATTGGCCAGATTAGTGGGACAACTGCATCCCTGCCTGCTGCTAGTGGGGAGTTCCAGCACTGGAGTTGATAACACTGTCACTTTATCACTCCCTCAGAGCTGTTTCTGCCTACAGTTTGAAGATACCCCAACTGGGGGCAATTTATAGCAATGTTACCTTGCTAAATATTAATTCCTTTACTTTTCAAAAACCATTAACCACACAGTTATTCCACACCTGTACAAAAATCTATATCGCAACAGTTATAGAGCAGATTACAGTGGAATGAATGTTGTCTAGTACAGAGCACTAAATGGCAGTATTGTTTTATACTGAAATCCATTTTGCTACGAAAAAAAAATCTGCCAGTAATTGACCATCTCTGCTAAATTTTGGAGAACAGAGTTTAACATTCCTCTCTACACATGCACATTATTCCTTTAGGGCCGTGTTCTTATAGCCAATCCACCACGGGATCACAACCGGGTTCTACAATTTCAAGGGAGTGACCCTATGATTACCTACATGAACTTGCAGGAGTTTAATCTTTCCTAGCGACTTTTTTTTCCCCTCACTTCCCATTCACTGGAGATTGTGAATATCACATATAAGTAAGGTAATATCTTTACGTTGTTTTAACTTTTTCACAACTATGTTCACTGCACATCCCCATGGTAGTTTGTTTTGCAAACATGTATTTCTGCTCAGCACCAGAGTTTTTCCTATGACTTAGTATCCTGTATAGCAAGGTAGCACAGGGACAGTCTTGTTCCTGAAATCTCAGAATTTGCTGCTGCTGACACACATGCCATGTTTTAAGGTCAGGCTGCTAAATATTCCTTTTAAGATGTTGACAAAATAGTAGTATTAGCAGGGACAAATCTTGCTTTAAAGTCCTGCCTGTTTTCACAGGTGCTTTCCTGCAAAAGCAGCTTAAGGTTTTTTCACTTCCATGAAATTTCCTGATCTTTAACACCTCTCCAGAGCCTTAGGGGTCACAGGACCATGCTATTGAGCTTTCCCACGGTAACTCCAGGAATAGCTCCAAGATATGAATCATATGAGTCCTGCCTTGATCATCAGATGCTTATGCAGCCTGTGTAATGCCCCATCTGGATAACTCTAATTCATACATTTGGGGGCCTTCCTGCTATTTCCCTGAAGCTGCCTGTAGCTTGTCCACAACTCTGTTGCCAATACAGTAACCAGAGCCAAAATCTCAGTGTGAGCTGAAAGAGGTTCATTGCCTTGTAATGAAGTAGAGGATTCAGTTCTGTCTCACGCAGTGTTGCCCTACCACACACATGAATGTTGGTTTGTTCACATTCCCCGTGGCTTTTCCATCACTCGAGGTGAGGACATGCAACCCTCTTCCCAGTCAGAGCTACAAAAGAGATATTATTGCTCCTTGTTGCTATTTCCCAAATTTACTGTCTAGCCTTGCTAATACTGTCTGAATGCCTTTGCCTTGCTGATCCACACCACTGCTCTGATTCCAGCCTTATGCTTCATGGAGCACTGATTTATTCAGGCACAGAGGGCTACAAGAGAGCAGGAACACGTGCGGCTTCATGCTACAGGACACCTGTCTGCCCTTGCCTGCCAAATAACATTTTGTTCACGACAGTTGTGGCTGCCACCAAGACAGATTGAATTACAGCAGGTGCCTGGGAAACCCAGGAACTTTTGGGGGATAGAAGCCTATGCAACTGTAAAGCACTTACTGTGTTTGGAGCCAGCTTATACTTGGAAAGACTGGTGTGGACAAAGTGAACCACAAGGAAAGGAGCCTAGTGGAGCTTGTGAAGGAAACATTCCCATAGGGGCTGAGCCACCAGCTGCATCTGACTGGATGGCAATAGGATATCAGATGCCTTCTTTGCTCGAGAAAATTCTGAAATTAAGTTTCCATGTCTGAATATGGAGAATGAGACAATGTTCTGGCAACTGGGACTCCATGAGCAGTTGAGAAGCTGGTGGGGTGTACCTGAGGCTGCTGCCATGCTGTGCCCTGTGCTTGACCACCAGCACCAGCTGGAGGTGCTCTTAGCAGCATTTTGACTAACCTAAAAATCTACAGGAAGTGCGATTTCCTTATTCTCATAAACACTAAACTCAAAAACCTGCAGATTCTCAGAAGATAACTGGTGCAGACCACAGTCTGACAATCTACTATCACAAAACCAAATCCCCCAAACACCGGGGGAAGTTGGTTGTTGCTCCTAATCTAGATCTACATAAAAATCTGCAACAGATGCCATCTACTATGAGAAGAGGAAGCATTTCCTGGCAGGACTTAAATATCAGGCAAATAACATCCAGCAATGTGCAGACTGCTTTCATGAAGGCTCCTTTTAGACAGAACAATTTGCACAGTGGGGACTGTGCTGATGGTAAGGACCTGCTTGATAGACAAAATGCATTCACAAAATAATCAAGATGTGTATAGTGATCAAAGGGAACTAACCAAGGACATTAAAAGAATATCATGTAGTAATTAAAAGACCTAAGAATGATGAACCAATAGAGTTACCATACATTGTGAACAATCATTTAAAAAGTGGTAAATAGCATAAGGTATGAGCAATCTTATTATTTTTTAAAAAGTGTTTTAATACGTGACCAAATATATATGCTGCTACTTATCAGGCACATAAAAAAAAATCAAACAAAAACCCTTCAGATGAAGCTTATAACGTAAATGTAAAATTAGAATTGTCTAAACTGGATACACAATAATTCTATTTTTGCTAAGGAATATAAAAATTCTATTTTTACACTCTGTGCAACACTGAGGCAGAGAAAACTTTTCCTTGAAAATTCAGTACTGCCAAAATACATCTTTCTTCTTACTGAAAGTTTTCTCTTAGCTTCATTTCTGCATTTTTGGTAATTTTAAAATAGGAAACTACCTTTCTAGAAACCCCAATTCTCTATTTTATGAGAGACCATTCTGTGCTTTTTCCTAATCTCCATCATTAGAGGGCAAGAAAATACAGCAGTAAAAAGAAACTTCTAAAACAATTTCACAAAGGTTCCGTAACAGGTGGATTTTTTCTCCCCCTTCAACATATTACTCTTAGTAACTTTGAAATCCATCTAAGTCCCACTTGTAAAATGTGTTTAATCATTACCATAAGAGTGATGTCATGCCTCTGGGTGCTCTGCACCCCTGAGGGGTGCTGCTGCTGCCCCAGGGGCTCTGCATGTGTGCTTTATTTCTAGCAAAGTATCAAAGCTTGTGCTCTGAATCATGACTGCACACTTGGTTTAGCTCTCCTTGACTGGCTGCAAAGCACACAGCAGCACTTGAGAAGAATCAGCCTTGTGGTTTGTTTTCTCTTGACAACGATGCTGTACAGCCTGGATAAGTTGTATGGGTCCTGCTGAATCTCAGAGTGGAAAAACTACATCAATCTAGGAGATGTGAGCTTGAATAAAGAGAGAGATGTAACACATACAGAAACCTTCAGGGGACAGTTTATAACATGCAGTGGTTTTAAAATGTTGTATAGAATTAAAGAGTAAGATGTCAAAATACATTTAAAAATACTGAAAAAAATAAACGTTGTTAAAATATACAACTCTGAAGAATAACAGAACTTGATTTGAATACATACATGAAATTTTAAAAGGACTTCATATGCCAAGAAAAATAATAACAGATAGCAGGTGCAAAGCACTTTAAGGAATAGGTGGAACTTGATTTGCAAAAGAGACTGAATTTAAGGAACAAGAGCTAGGTAATTTAATATGAATGTAGGTATATAGTGAATTACTTGCATAGAGGTGGTGATTAATTTTTAGCTGATGATATATAGTATCCAATAGTAAGAGAAAGTAATAGTTATCCAAGATTAATCTGAAGCAATAACCAAAAATCAATATTGTTATGATAATCTATGATTACCTATTACTCATTACCTATGTGACCTTTGGGTTTTTGTTGATGTCAATAGCTTTTTTACTCACCCATCTTTAATCTCTGCTTCTATCACCCAGAATATTATAGTCTGGATATAGAGATTTTCTTTTAATTATTGATAAACCTTCTGCCCTTCCTCAAATTTTAATAGCAATCACAATAATTGAATTAGAACTTAATGAAATGCCAAATTGTGGCTCAGGTTTTTTTGGTTTTTTTTTGTCAAATGAGACTTTTTATCCATTAACTTTAAAGAGGAGAAACAGGGCAGAATTTTTAGCCAGGCTTTAAAGACAAATTATTTTCAAAGAATGTAAATTTTTAAGATTCAAAAAGAAAAATCCCTTAAGTCTTTAGGGAAATGGGATTAAACCAAGATACTTCAAATCATATCAGCCTTGAAGTAATAGAAGCTTTCCTGATAGCCTGAGATTAGAAGGGACAAAAGAGCAGAGCCTGTTCTCAGCCTAGGAAGAATACAAGGCAGGAGAGATATGTATTCATCCCCTACACAAGTGGCAGCACTTTATATGATTTTTGGAAACCAGAGAAAGACTTGAGAATCCCCAGTCACTGACTAAATTACTTAGAAAAATGATGTTTCTTCAGTATATTATTGGAAAAAAATAGAAAGAGACAGAACTTGAGTAGATAATAAGACAAAATGCATTATTTCTTAACCAAAATACCCAGTTATTTCAGTGGTAGTCAAAAGAGAAATTCTCTAGCCATCAACAGAGAGGGATATTTAGTGTCTCTCCAGGACAGAGCCTGAGCATGGCAGGGCCCAGGACAGTGAAGCCTTAAATGTGAGCAAAGACAAAGCAGCTGCTGCTCAAGCAGTTTCAGATACTTAACTGAAATGTCACAGGTTCCATTTCATCAACCACTTAAATGAATTTCAAGAAGTAGTGCACCAGTAACGCTGACAATTTTGTTTTTAACATATTAAAGTGAGCTGCTCAGCTTTACTCAACAAAAGTGGAGACAGGAACAGTGCTCATAGACATCCTTCCTAAAGTAACATGCAAACTTGCTTTAACCTCTGAATGCATTTGTTCCTATGAACATGAATACAGGAAACTTTCAAGAACCACTGGTCACTTGCAGACATAATTAGAAGATTCAGAAGATATTACTGTAATGAAATTTTCAGAAGCTTGAGGAGCTGAGTGAGACATTGAAGCTGGTTTGTTATACACTAACAATAGACCTGGGACAGTTTCTTGTATTTCCAAGACCCTTCCTATAAAACTTCAGAGGGAATTTTTTGTTTGTGAGGTTGCGGTCATTCCTATCTGGGATTTTTGAAGGGGAAGGGCCCCTATTTGTTTGGTTTGGAGATTTTTTTGAGGGGGGAGTGCTTGGTGTTCTGTGGGTTTGGGTTTTTTGTTTGATTGTGATTTACTTGTTCAAGTTTTTTTAAATGTTTAGTAAATAACTAACAATATTGGTTTAAAAATAAAATTCAAAAGCTTGGGGGAAAAAAAAAGATTTAGTGATATGGAGTGATGTTTGGTTAACAGTTGGACTTAGTAACCTTAGAGGTATTTTCCGACCTTGCTGATTCTATGATGCCATTGAATGGTCACAAATAGAGAGGGTGCTAACCAGTCTGGAGTTCTAGATTCAGTTACATGATGGAGAGTTAATAATAATTTGCGCTCACAAGCAAAGGTTGAGTCCAAATCCACCGGGGTTGTGATAAACAGGGGCAGAATTTCCCTCCTCCTCCACCAGGCAGGCCCACTGCACCCTGGAAGGGCTTATTTGCAGGAGAAAGCAGATGGTGTTTGTAGTGCTGCATTCCAGCTGGGATTCTGCCAGGGAAGGGCAGCCTTAATTTTTGTCCCCTTTTCACCACAACAACTTTGCCAGCCTGGCTCTCATCACTTGTTTTTTGTGGCAGTGTTAGCTAGAGGAGGATTACAGGGCAGCAATGTTGACTTGTGATGCTACAGCTGTTCAATGGGTGAGCAAAGACATTTGCTTGCAAAGCTAGGAGTTAAGCATTAAAGATGCAAGAAATGTGACTTATGGTTCAAGCATTAAACAAAACAACCAACCAAAACTAAAGGACAAAGTAATTGCAATTAGGAGAGCTCGACAAGTTGCTCACTCAAATCAGTATCATAATTAATGTTAAGGCCAAAATCAGCTACCTTGTGAGCTATCCTGGCTGACCCCACAAAGTCTCCTCCTGGAAGGAACCATCATTCTGGATTTCTGAGACAGTTTCCTAAGACACAGAAGACAGGAAACATTGTTGTCCTCCACCCAGCCATCAATGCATTCTGACCGCTGTATATTATAAAAATAGCTTCACTGAATTAAAGGGACAGAAACCAAGAAGAAAAAGATGAAGTAATGTATATTTTCTTTGCTGAATGCCTCACATGTATTTGGCAGGTATGCTGGAGGGAGCACAGCCTGCCTCCAAGAGATTGCATGGGAGTTTGACTCCAGCCCTTCCAGCACTTTGTGAATAGATCTAATGTCACAGGCTGGATAACTACAGAATTGTGTTGCTGTTCACTTAAAGCATATCCCTTTGTTACCCATCACTTCAAGAACTACTTATTTCATGAAATGAGCTTTTCTAGTGTCAATCCTTCCAACTAAACAAAAAAGGAGATAAAAAAGGCTATTTCAAAGTCTGTTCTTCGTATATGAACAAATGACATGGAGTGAAATATACTATTCTTCAAGCTCGAGAGGTGAATTGGTATCCAGCTAAGACTGAAGCAGCCCTTAACAATAATACCTGATAGTTCTCATTACACTGCAAATGAAAGTGTTTCACAAGGATGACTTAAAAGGCTCAAGTAAGATATATTGTTAGCATTTTTCTATTTGGAAGATCAGTGAGATGAGGAACAGATTAAACTACCAGAACCTGTTAAAGGGACTAAATTTCACAAGCACAAATGAGCTGTATGAGCCAAAATAACCTCTATCTGTCCTGTTTTCTCATAGTGAGATACCAAAGCATTCTTTAATCCTGAATGACATTTGTTTAGACAAGAAGAAAACACTCCAGAGCACAGTCCCTGCAGGAAGAGCCCGGGCATGTTTCTCTGCAGCATGGGCAGCCCCAGAACTGCTGCTCCTTGAGATGCCCATCCTGGGAAGGGAGGTCCTGGCATGGCGAGCCACGCAGGGAAGGTGCAGCAGCCCTTGTTTCAGGAAGTGGGACCAAAGAAGAGCAGCCTTTTGAGCTCAGGAGGCATCAGGCCTCTCTGCACTCTCTGGCTGCCCACACAAGGGCTCTGGTGTTGAACAGAGGTTTCTGCAATGATCCCCAAGAGGAGAAGAGACGTAAGTGCTACAGATTTTACTACAGCTTGTAGTACTTTTGTTTTCTTTGCATGATTTCTTGACCAGTTTGTTTCCTCTTTTGATAGGATTTTACAGGTTTCAGTTTTGATGTGGTTTTACGTGTTCCATCTAGGACACCAGAATGGACTGCACTGCTGCCCTTGAGATGACCAATGAGCAGGAAAGCAAAGAAACCACAAGAGAACCCATTTTGCAGATCTAACAGGTCCTTGGAGCTAACTAAGCAGATTACTGGATGCCTTTCTGTGTGGAGCCTTCTCAGCAATCACTTCAAAAAGTACAGTCTGTAAAGGTTTCAAGCTCTCACTGACTTTAATTTACAGGAAATCAGGTTCTTCTGTCCCTGCAGAAAGAACTTGCAACCTCTTTATTTTTCTCTCCCTTTCCCTCAAGCCCTCTCAATACCATAACATCAAAATAAAAATACATTTCCAGATGTTGCGCATCTAAGACTCCTCAGCCGGGACCACACTCATGAGCAGAAAGAGAGCTGGAATTCCCTTTGCCTTTGGCCTCGCTGCCAGCTGGAGCTCCAGTGTCAGCAAACATCCTGAAAGCACCCAGACCATCAGCTGGGACCAAAAGCACCCATCCTATTCTCTTTAATAAAGTGACCCTAGCTCTAGAACTACCTTTGGAAGACCCTTTTTGTTAAATAAACATACTGGGAGATACCAAAAAAGATTGGTGTGCAAGAGCAAGGCATTAAGGAAACAGAAACCAAGTTTTAATGGAACAAAAATCCCTACTGAAATGCCTTATTTTTACATTGCTTCAAATTGTATTAACATGAACCATCTAGGCATTGTATGTGAAAAACAGAAATCCCTCTTTTCCCTTCTAAATGCAACAGTGAAGAGCAAACTTGCTTAATGTCATTTGATTGCCTGAATGGAAACTAAGCAGGAAGAATAATTAATCCTCTTTGCCAAACATAACATATAAAATCTTAATAATTCTTAAAATGGCATTTATTGCTGAAATAAAAGTGGTTTGGTGCTTCTAAATGGAATGAGAGGCAAATAAATAACATTTTTGCATTTTATATCATACTTAACAACATCAGCTCATGGCTTAGCTTTGTGTTTGCTTTGAATTAAAATCTCAGTGAAAGCTCAAGATTCACTCTTTTGGGAATGCCAGTGTAGTTTAAATTACATTATGTTGAGGACCAGAGGGTAAGGGAAACTGAATGGTCACTATCTCAGGGATGATAAAGCAGGAGCTTTAGAAGACAACAGCATGAGGTAATAGCAAATGTGCTAGATCTTGCTCCAGGAGGATCTGAAGGAGATTAGAAGGAGAGGGACTAACAGCATATTCATTAAATCTTGTTTACTATACAAATGGCCCTGTTTGCCCACCCATTTCATACAAACAGTGGCTGCAGCCCTGCTTTGGCAGGGTGGGACTGCTGAATAGGGGCCCCTGGGTGGCCTTAGGAATGCTCAGTAAAACTGATGGCTCTAGGGCAGGACTAACCCTGCTTTTCTCATTTGGGAAAGTATGTGGGGAAAGGAACAGCCACCAGCACTGCAGCTGAGCTCTCTGTAGCAGGCCCTAAGGAACAGCAGCCCTCTCATCTTCCAGGGTGCTTCTTCACTCCTTCACAATTGAGGGAGTGGCTGTAATGCTTTAATAAACATTTTAAATTATAGATTTATCTGAATAATAAGAGCTTAAGAGCAGTGAAATCCAAGTCTGCACCTGACCTGCAGCACAGACAGAAGAGAGGAGCACAGACAGAAGAGAGGAGCACCTGGTTGAGTCCATACAACAAAGTACAAAGGGATGATTGTCATGCTCTGTCCTGAGGAGTGAAATCAGCTCCCTGTTTTACCACATCTAGCACATTTAGGTTGGCATTAGTACTGCCAGGATTTGAAAAGGATGAGAGAAGCTTTAGCTGAGGTGGTAGCTTTTATGAGTTTTATTTCCACTGCTTACTCCTTTTAAATTTCATGATAGTTGGAAGATTGAAGCATATAAGAACAAGAGTAGCTGAAGTCACTTGTAAGAATCAAATGTGGAGTCACAGGTCACTCCAACATTTTAAAAAATGTTATCCTCTGCTTTGCAGCTCTAGTCATGTAAAGAATAGGATATAACAAGGATAACTTCATCCTTTTAAGTCACAATCCTCTTAGGATACATCCATTTTTTCCTTGGAGCTGTCATACCCAATTTCAAAGCTCAGGTCTTTTATCACACCCACAGTATCTGCAAGACCTGGATAAGTGTCATAAAAAATTCTGTAATACACAGCAATCAATATTTTCCAGGAAAGTATACGTTGACTAAAATGTTCACTGAATGGAGGAGGATGCTGTAACAACCCTACCTAGGGCAGCTAATAGTGGGGAAGTTTGGGTGAGGGGTCTGGACTCTGGCTTGGCTGCCTGTTGGGGGCTTGCAAAGCAGCCCCGGTGGTGGCTGTGCTGCTGAGCTCCCTGGCATGTGTGGTTGGATGCAGCACACACTTCCCTGCACAAATTCATCTTAACAATGCCACACTATTGAAATCTAAACCTCCACACCTCAAATCAAAATAGAGAAATGTCACAAAACTCATTCACATGAACTCATACTTGTAATAAATAGAATGAGAAATTTCACACATTTTGTGCTTAAATACTCTTCACTACAAAAGAACTCCTGTACTTCACAGCCATTCCATCAAAAGAAGCCAGAGAAAGACAAAAAATATTCAAATATGGAATTAAAAACACAGAACAAGTTCAGCATAGAGTAACTGGGCAAGAAGCCTCTGAATTCTTGGACCTCTTGAGAATGCACTTCAGATGAGAAGTTGAAGTTCAGATGAGTTTAAGCTCAAGTCTTTATGCAGACATTTATCATAATTTTCTCTGCCTAGTAGCAAGATTTGTCAGCCCATTCAGACTGCCATTATCATTGTCATCCACACCATATTCCACTGAGAGTAATTAACCAGTACCTGCCCTAACTTGTTAGCTTCTCTGTGATCTTATAGCACACTTAGCTCATTAATCCTGTCTTTAAAATCTTTCCAGACATCAGAGTAGGCCTTGGCAATTTTGCCAGGGAACATTTCATAACCCACACTTTTGCTAATTACTGTCTGAACACAAATGCAAAGCCTGGCCATTCATTAAAGACAGGCAGGGTCTTTGCATAGAACTTCAGAGTGTCTCTGGGCAGCAGCACCTTGTTCTGCTCTCTGTGCCTCCCACAGTCACTGCCTGAGCCCCCGCACTGGTGCCACCTCTGTCCCACCAGCCACGCTGCTGGGGACACCAGGCAGCGCTGTGTGGGCACCCAGGAGGGCAGGAAGGGAGGCTCCAGCAGCACCAGGGCAGCACTGGCTGGGGACAGGAGGACTTTGAGCCTGAAGGCAAATGCAGGGAGAAATGAGCAAGGGAAAAGAGAGATCACCTTATTTTTCTTGTCTGCCTTTGCCTGGAGTAGCAAAGTGCTACTTCACTCACTCCCAGGCCTAGACCCTGGATGGCTATCTTAGGGGAAGGGAGGCAGCAGAGAAAGGGCTGGGTTTATTTACTTCAACTAATCATTTTCTTTAATTATATTACTACTATCATCATAATTTTAGTAATCTAAACCAGGTAGTAATTACATAATATTAAAAAACCCCCTGCTAATCACCTTCTTTCTGACTACAGGTTTTACTCCAACTGGGGCATTGCTGGGAAAAAAGTGAAGTTGCTCTGCTGAGGCAAGTTTATGATATTTCTAACTATCTGGTTAGCTTACTGTGTGACTACTGCATGTAAATGGAGTCTTTGTAAATTCATCTCAATGTATCAGGCAAAAGGAAGCAAAAAGCATGATAAAATTGTAAGTATGTATTCCAGTGCACGGTAAAACACATGGACAGAGTAAATGGTACTTGACCATTAGATATTCTTCTAAATCTCTCCTGAAAGCATTACAATCTGCCTTGCTTATGGAACAAGAATGATATCCTCAAAGTAGATCTTTAAGTTTATAATTTGTTCCTTGTAAACTAGCATTTTTTTATTGAGTGAACTAATTTTTGTTGCTTTCATGCTTTATGGATCAATAATATCTCTAAGCAGTCACTGAAGCTGTCACACTTGCAGATTGCTGCACAGCATGTATATATATTGTGCAGGATATACAGTCTTTATTTCTTTCATAGGCTCTAGAAAGGTTGTCCAAGGATCCCATATTGAAAGTCACTATATCAGTACATAGGCAGAATTTTAAAGCTAGTGAAAAATAAATTTACATTTCAAACTTAGATCCAAACTCTTATTATTTCAGGCTCTGGTTCTATACTCATGGCTGGGTTTGAGGCTGAGTTGCATTAATTCTGATGGGACCTCTTGTTCTCACCTTGAGGTTGAGTATGCCTTGAAGGAGAACTTAATGCTCCAGTACCAGTGATGAAATGTCTGTCTATAAAGACAAACAATCACAGCATATATGCTCTTTTCCCTCATGTCATCTTCAGGACTGCAGATTTCTTGTGTTCCAGGAAGCCTTAAATAGCAGCATTAATATAAAGAATGGATCCTCTCCTCCCATTTTTGATAAAATAGGACCCAAAGGCAAAGGCCTTCACAAGTGATGTCCCTTCCATATTTTTTCAGCAAGGAAAAAAAGCTCCTAAGAATGAGGCTTGTGGAAGTTCCCACAGCATGCAAGGACCTCCAACTCCTACACAGGAGGAGCTGCATGGAAAGGGGGGCTACAGAGGCTCTGATGGGTGCACAACACAGCTATGATGGAGCTGGCTCCTCCTCATTTCCATCAGCCGCTTCAGCTCAGGAACACAGAAGCTACTTGGTTCTGTGGACACCATCTGGCCAGCCTCTAGCATTTCCACAAACAACAAAAAGGTCAAATAGCATAAAGCTCAGTTTGGCTTTAGGTGGCTTAAGATTTAGTCCCAATAAACTCTACAAGTAGCTTACATATTCTGAACTAAAATAAGATCTGCATTTTGTGTACTCAGAGGTACAAGTGACCTGTTGATGAAGTTGATTACAAAGGTCAGCCTGTAAGAGTTGAACAAACACAACTCCTTCCTTAAGGACCTAAAACACAACCAACTTTACCTACAGGTTAATCAAGCAACTGACTCTGTGGGACAGGGTGCATTGGCCAAGAGCTGGGGGCAGTTGGGATTGGGGAGCTCTTCTGGGTAAAGAACATTTTGTAGTGTCAGATTCAGCATTACCGGTGCTGTGTACAGACAGGCACTCTTCAGGCACTGCCTAAGTAGGAGTAAACCAGTTCAAACTTGACACTATCTCCAAAAGTCATCAGCAACAGATGGAGAAGGGGTGTGGTCATACAGCTTTCAGTGGTGAAGAATGCTGAGACCAGCCTGATCCATCAATCTCAATCTTAAACATCTTGAGGATGTGAAGAATGATGTTTCCTGGCAGACACTGGCACCAGTGAGGATGTGGCAAGCTCCTATCAAAGGAACCAACAAATGATAGAACTGATAACTTATCTAAGGCTGCTGAGCTGACAGACCTAGTCTGGAACTGTATGACTGAGAGGTGAGCAGTTTATACAATGGGGTGTCTTCACTTTTTAAGGGCAGGGGCTTCTAAAACACCCCCTTCTAGGAGTACATGTGGAGATTTCTCCCAAGTGAGGACAACCCTCAAGGTTATTCCTTTAGGCTGAGTGAAAGACATTTGCCCATGGTCATTGATAAGGATGAGTAACTCCAATTTCTAATTAATAATTATTTTACCAATATCATTGTTCAAATCTTACTTTAAAAAATAGGTATAACTGCTATAGTGCACTGTCTATACTACATAGTAAATAATTCTGATCATAGTCTATCACAAAATAAATCATGCATTTTTATACATATATTTGTGTTTCCATACCTAATCTTGCAGGACAAGTTGTATAAAGGTTCAATTACATCTAAATAGTCCTCTAGACAAACTAATGACCAAGCCTGGGTCAATACTGGATCCAGCAGTATTCTGAGTTTAGGAAGCAAGTAGGTTACATCTCATGACTCAACAGCAGGTCTTTCTTAAGAAACTTTGAAGCTTCCATTCTAACCACAACAGGAACTCCAACATATTCCATGAGGACCCATTTTCTTTTCAGTATGCCTTCCATAGGGACAGTAATCAAAATATCACCACTGCCCACTGTGTGGGAGAAAGGAAATACACCATTAGGAGCTACACATCACCCCAAGAAGGCTTTCTACTCTGTTTCCCCAAGTCATTGCTAGCCTTGAGAAAATGATGTCACAGAAAAAAAAAATCACTTCTTTAAAACACTGCAATATAAAGAACAAAATTAAAGGAAAAAAATTATTTTATGGTATTAAAAAGACTAAGTATTTTTTTCAGCACTGTGTAAATGTCATTTAGTGTATGTAGAAGATTATTTTGGTGAGAAAATCTGTTTCTGGAAACCTCTAGTCTCACCTACTAAAACCATGCTAAAATTGGAATAAGAGAAATATATTTTAGCTACAATAGAGCTCTGAAAGAATATAGATTAAGTCTTGTTATTATAAGGCATAGTAGGATTCAGCTGCTCAGCCATGCAGAGCACAGCTGCTGATCTGGGGACAGAGATTTTAAATCCAGTGGACACTAATGACTTTATGGTGAGAAAAACAAATTTCTTATTTTCTTACTCAGTTCTGTGGTTATGAGAGGCCTGGTAATGACATGCAACTTGTGAAAGAGAAGCAGTAGTTTTGATTTCCGGCCCTGTGGGACTTTGGGACTTGTTACAGGCCCACACCAATGAGATCTTCTAAATGGATTTGTTACCTTCAGTGCTGACCATACATTTCTCTCCAGACTCTAACCAGTGGATCTTTGGTACCAGGCTTTTTTAAATAAAATGCCTTCCAGCATCATTACCTCTATCCATAACACAGCTCAGATCCCCCCAAGATGTTTGGGGCAGGTGGTATGTAAGGGCTGCCCTCTTGGACCTACAGCAGAATCTAGTTTTAAGCTTCACAGAGGTTTTTTTTTTTTATTTCCAATATAGGAAGTCTGCATAGATTCAGCTGAACATGTCCTGTAAATGATTTTGCCAGAAGGAAAGACAAAAGGCAAACCATGTGAGGCACTAGGTTCAGGACCTGACCCCAGTTTGCATCAGAGGATTATTTTGTAGGATACACAAGCCTTAGGGGTGAGATTTTTGAAGGAACCTGCACCCAGCAGCTCCAGCTGAGGCACTCAGAGCCAGTAACTGCAACTATGCTGAACCTTCATTCAGACAGAGTCCTGATGCTGAGAGGTATCCAGTACCCTCAGCCCTGAATTTCCAGGGGTTTGAGAGCATTCTGAATTAACATCAAGCTTACTGTCAGTTCTTCTTCCTTCTCCTGCCTCCCTCCTGTTTTATTACAAGTAATCCCATCCTGGGAATCCTAAATCATGTTACATGATTTTCTCTGTCCTATTATCAGTTTCTCTCTGTGGGAATAGCTGGCAAGTGCCAAATTTATTCTGGACAAATTGTTTTAAGGGAAGACTGATGTTTTTCAATCTTTCCTTAAATTGAACATTGGATCTTGCTGGTGAGGACTGCCTATCAGAGGCTTTTGACTTGCCATGCTCCTACCCTGTGTGGAGAATTAGATTGATGCTCTGTATTACTGAATAGATGTTGTGAACAGCTGGGAACACGGCTCACACCCACTTAGTGCATGCATTTCTTCATGTTTAATATCTTTTCTCTTACCCTTTAACAAACTGCAGCTCAATTACTCCAGGGGGCAGGCAAAGGGCTGACCCTCTCACACTCTTCATCTATCATGATCAATATTGCTGTTTGCACAAAATATGGCTCAAAAGGCAGCATCTACCCGTGAGGGGAGGAGAGCAGGACAGATACCCAGTCACACCACAGCCTTTACCACCAGAAACATTGATTACAAGGCACTGAGAGAGAGTACAGTCATACTATTTATCATGTCTACTCTAAATATTACTGGGCTAGAAAAAAATTGTTTGGTTTTTCAAATTTCTTTTTCCTCATTTCCTCTGCCATTCCTCTCACACATGTACATGCACATGTCCATGCTCACATGTAGCTTTCTTCTTGAAGCTTGCCAATTGCCACAGATTCATCTTTCTAAGTAGATAATTCAATCCATTGAGCATTACACTGTGGTAATGCTGATGAGCTCTTAATTCTTCTGTATTTATTGCAGCAAATTTATAACTGACCTTAATGAATCTTCCATTACGAAAAAAATGTCAGTGCCAAATCTCTTAAGAAGGTCTGGCATGCAGTGGTTTTAAAAGGTCAATATGTGGTGGATTTTTTTGTGTTTTTGTTTTGTTGTTTTATTTTTTAATGAATAATTTTAAAAATAGGAACCTATATTTTAAAAGGCAAGACTACACACAAAATATCAGACTCATCTGTTCAGGTTCTCGGCTGGCAGATTAACAACATTAGTTAACTAATACTCAGTAAGCACACAGGAAAATTATTTTTTAAAAAGCACTGCTGGTGTAAGTCATCAAGAGCCATGGAGTCACTTCTGCATGTTTATGAGGAGCCACCCCTCCCTCATGACAGCATGATCCAGAAGAAGACAAACTGAGGATGAGATGAGCATAGGGTGAAGAGTGGCAGGACTGCGTCCATCTGAGGGCAGCCAGAGCCATCTCACTTTGGTTGCTGACAACTTCCAGTAAAACTGTTTGATCAAGAAGCTCATTTACCTAGTGCAGAACAACTTTACTTTAAAAATAGCTTTGCTGATTTAGTGCATTTGATACAAGTGAAGTAATTTACCTGTAAGATGCACAGTGGTAATAGCACCTACATAATATCCTGTGGTAGTTGAAAACTGTCAGAGGGCTGGGAAAGGAAGCTATCACTGCTCTCATTTAATGGGTAGAAAAGGAAAGAGGGTAAAAACTATTCCTAGCGTGAAATGACAGGTGAGTGGCTAAGAAAAGAAAAGCCAACTATCAGGTTAACCAGGCTTTGCCGCTTTTGCTGCGCATTCACAGTGTAAATATCAAGAGAAAACTTTGCTTTTAGAACAAAGCTGCGTTCACTGAAAAGGTAAGCCACCCAAGAGCAGTGCTCGAGAGCATATACAAGCAGCAAAATCTTGCAATGGTACATGAAAACCCCAACACTGCCAATGTACATCTTTTTGTAAAGCACTGGGAAACACTGCCAGTGCAAAGAACTAGAGCACCATTTTTTGACCTGACTTGACTCAAAGCAGATTCAGGTCACCAAAAACAGAGTCCCAACAGTCTTGTCTACAAATGACCACGAGAGCCATCTCCAAAATTACAGATGCCTGTTACCTTAACAAACCCAACTGTGGCCTTCCCCCTTCTTGTCCCAGAGCTATCTAAAACCAAAATGCTTCTTCCAACAAATCAGGCTGTGGCCTGAGTGAATTATGAGGGGGAGAAATCAACACTGTCATCTGCTCATGGAACAATAATTATCCCTTGTATGCTACTCCAGAAGCAATACCATTATCAAAAGCATCATGCCTGTAAAATAACACTTCTGGGAATGGTGCCAGACTGAGGGCTCACTGCTTTTGCTCAGTTTGTAAAAAATAAGTCAGCCTAGGTGTCTGTCCTGCTCCTGACTTTGCTATCAGGAACCAGGTCCTCTGCTCATCCATACCAGGCAGAACAATGGCAAGAACTGACCTGGAGCAGTCCCTGTGGTCAATTAAGGCACCAGGCACCCAATGACACCAGAAGCCAGGGGTTTCTTGGGGGCCCTAAAACAAGCAGTTGTTGATAACACATTATGGCATAACAAACTTCTGCCTCCAAACCAGTGCACAGAAAGGCACTGTTGTACTGGGAACACAAAAAACCCCAGACCTGGTGACAAACCCACAGAGTGTTAGGAGGTCGCTAAAGACTAGCAGAAGAATACAAAATTATGCTAACAAAAGAAAGCACTGTATCATCAACATCTCTAGGAAAGTGGTGAGCATTCACCATTTTGTTTCCTACTCTGCTGCTTCCCTCAGGGTTGGCATCTGATGAGGCACTGAGCTGATTGAGCACAAGAGAACCTGGGGATGGGAAGCTGCTCAGAGGCTCTGCCACTACAGCAAAGTGAAGGAAAAGGAATTTTCAAATAATCATCTGACACAAAAGTAATTGTACACTTTTCTGGCCTCTGCTTCTTACCTGTGACAGATAAAACATTAGAAAGAGGTAATACAGATCCAGGAGAACTTGTAATTTGGATTACATGGGGGATAATCAGATTGCCACTGGTTTTGAGCTTGTTGAGCTCATTTCTGACATACTGTAATTCTGAAACTAAGTTGTTGTATCAGCCAGTAAGTGACAAGTTCAGTGCTAATCTATAAAAATTACAGCCTCCTTACTGCTCAGCTCATTAAACTGACTCTGTCTCCTGGCCACTCATTCATCTTCATAATCATCCCCCATTCAGCTACTAACCTCCTCTGTGTGTGCAGTTTACAGTACATCAGGAAGATAAAGTGGACTGATATTTGCTTCTAAAGAGCAGCGGCTTTTAATTTTTACACACACTTTAAGTTAAAAGATAAATAAGATAATTCAATATCACATTTTCAGCTCGAAGATTAGAAAAATGAGAACATATTCAGATTTTATAGCAACATTAACTTTCTAAATGTAGTTATGTTTACATAGCACAGCTGAAATATCTGTGTCTGAAACAACACATGTCTCCTGCATTGTCCTGCCAGAGAAACAAGGGGAGAGTCATGAGAAAAACAAGATTAAGTTGTGAGTTCGGGTTACTCTTGAGAAACAACATGCCTGGCACAAGAAAACCCATGGAATACTGCACAGAGCATGCCAGCCACTGGCCAGGATAAACTCCTAAGGAGTGCTGCAGGCCCTGTGCACCTGAAGAAAAAAAATGGGACTTCTCCAAAAGTGTCTTTTCACCCCTGGCTGGAAGGGACAGTGGACTATGCATGAGATACATGGACTCTAGAATAAACAAATATGCAGGGCACAGAGCAGCTGCTCCAAGGGCAGGAAGTGACAGGGATGGTTCTCTCAGCCTGCATGATTCCAGATTGGTTTGACCCCTGTACATTATAACTCCTGGTGTTGTAATAATTTACTGATTTCATAGGTAGAAGAGATGATACAGTGATGTGAGCTGACTGATGCTTAACAGACTCTAGGGTTTCCACAATCTGGTACAAGAACATACAGAAGACCACATACAAAGGTTTTGGTAGTTTCACCACTGCTCGTGTGTTTGATGTCAGGTTACGTACAAATTATTAAATACTGATTCTGATTTTACTTTTAGCCCTACATCACTGCCCCATCACTCTGCAGCAGCTACAAACCTGGCGATGTCTACAACTGATCCTTTGCTTCAGCAAGAGCTCAAAGGAAGGGGCACTCCTTCCTCATCTCATCACCAATTTGCCAGGAAGAAACTGGGTATTAAACTTCTGCTATAAGCAAGGACCTTTCATTCAATTGGTAATGGAGCAGAAAATAAAGGAAATACAACTTTTTCAATGCATTTCTGACAGATCGGATACAAAAGAGCTTACTGTCTGTGCATTTCAATTTTAGAGAAACTCGAGGTACAGCCTCTATAAAGTGGGTCTTACCAAAAAGAAAGTGTAATACTTTTAGTTTGATCACAACCAAACACTAAGTTTTGTTTTCAGTAATACAAAATAGCTTGTTTGCAGAAATTAGTCACACCAAGTAGCTAACAAAGGTTACAAGAATTGTTATGCTCTCTCTTCAGTCGTATTTAAAGTCAAAATACATAAAGCACATAGGGTTTGCAGGCAACCCATAGAAGCAGATATAAAAGGACATACAAAATAAGTATATTGCTATACACACCATAGCAGACCCAGATGCAGGATATGGCCCTCATGAAACAGAAATGGAACATCCCAAGAAATAGCAGTTGAACAGGAGCTTCAAATGTGTCCCCTAATTCCAGTTTCCCTAATGTTTGCCGCAGTGAACATTTTTCTAGCAGGGAATAAGCCTCTTATCAGCTTCACTGATGTGTGTAAAGGACCAGACTCCATGTGGAATAAAAAAAGTGATGGTGCAGCCACTGGAGAGCCACATAGGGCTGATGCCGAGAAACATGCAGGTGGAGAAAGCAGCCACCAGGGTGCTGTGGTGGCTACAGAGGGAGGGGACAGACAGATCCAGGTTGATTCCTGTCCTGCCTGACTGAAATCCTTGGCTTGAACTTCAGCACAAGTGTCACTGAGACCAGTGCACATTTGGAAACATTATGCAAAGGAAAAAAAAAATTTGAATTCTAGCAGGGAATCTCAGAAAAAGATAGAGAATTGCGACTTTATTAAAAAAACATATTACAAGTTGGTACTGTATTTTTAGAAGTCTAATTAAGCAACTATTAGGAGCATAAACTACTTTTTAAAGTTTACTGTTTTTAAACTTAAAAGTTCCTAATTCATAGAGCAAAGGAGGGATGGATGAGAAATACAAAAAGTTATCTTATAAAACTGCTATATTAAAAGCTTTTCCTTTCCATAAGGGATGAAACACCAGTTTTAGAAAAAATTGTCCTGAGAGTTATGCACAGGAAAGGGGAGGAGCGAGCAGAAGCAGCACCAGCAGCATCTCCCAAAACAGCCTCTGCCCAGGAGCGAGAGCAGCCACTGGCTGCAGCCCCCTGCTCTGGCTGCACCCCAGCACCTGCCAGCTCCTGCAGCCCTGAGACCTCCAGGTGGCTGGAACACTTTGGACTACAGCATAACTTATTAGCATTATTTGATATCGAACATGATGGATAATGAAAAGAACAGTAAAGGGAATATGTGGGGTTTGGGTCTGTTTCTCAAGCTTCTACCCCAGCAGCTTTAAAGCTCCTCTATGGGAATGCCCTCACCGCATTCCCAATCTCTCCTGAAATAAAGTCTTTGCTCTCTGAGGGGCAGTACTGCACCCTCACCACTTCTTCCTGCCTAAGATGAAGATGCTATAGACTTGATTCCCATCTCCCTGACATTAACAGTGATGAGGAAGGCACTCCTGGGGTTTAATTAATCAAGCCAGTTTCTCTTTTCTGCTCCTATTCAAAGGTTTTGGCCATCAAGTTTGATCTTGTCAGAAAACCAATAGTTAGTTACTTGCTCCAGGTACACTGAACCTATTCAATTCACTTTTCCTTCTTTGATTAAGTGAGTCTGTGGATTTCAAACAAACATTAGGCAGAAAACCTCTTTGAAATGCATCCCACTCCTGTTTTATGTCCTGTGCATTGCCAAACATGGAGCCATTTTCCCCACAGAGCTATTTTCCTGGCATGCTGCATGATGAGAACCCTTAAAGGCAATGGGGCTTGTCCTGCTCTGAGCTTACAGCCTGCACACACTGAGTGTGATCCACATTACAACCTGTTAAGTGTCTCAGCTGCCTTTGCCATACACAGAAATATATGAGAGATGGAGCAAGTGTTAGTAAAGCTCAGGAAACATTCATTCCTTGCTGCCCAGCCTGACAGCTGGCACTGATGGGAAATGTGCATCTCCAGCCATGAAGTGAAAAAAGTTCTGTTTAACTGGACCACACCAATCACAGTCCCAGCACTTCCAGGTCCCATGCATTCATCTAAGGATGACATTGAAAAGGAGCATATGAAGCACACTGAGTGCTCTTTCAATGCATGCTGCTATAATGTGAAAATGCCAACAGCCTAAAAACTAAACAAAAACTGCAGTCTCAAGAGAGATAGAGCAGAGTCAGTGCAGCTCCACAGATTTCACTCTACATACGTGAGGTCACTGTGAAAAGTGAGCAACAGGACTATTCCTGAAGTGGTTACTCAAGGGATGGAAGCAGCACTTGCTTCTCTAATCTATATAAGCCTCTACTCCTCTCAAAGGAAAAAAACTCTAAATAGTTCCTGTATTTCACAGTTGTGCTCTTGTTTATTGACTATAAAATCTTTTATGTGACAATCATATTACTGCATTTCTGATTTACATTTAATCCTAAATTTATAGGCAGACTTAGCATTAAAAAAAAAATCAGCATTAAAGCCACATACTGGTTGTTTAAACTTCACAAAAATCAAAGAAAACTTGGAAAGATATTATATTAGAGTTCTAAAAACAAGAAAATATTTTTTTCCAGAGGTAGAAATTTTTAATTTAAAATTAAGTACTTTCATATAGTTAGAAAATATTATAGTCAATTGGAACTTTAAAATCACTTAGAACTGATAACTGAAAGGTGTTACAGCTGATTTGAATGTTATGCAGAGAGTTTTATATTGTTGAAGCAGTAATTTTTTTAAGCAAGGAAACAATTACAGACCAACGTTATTCTTGAAATCTTACTGATAGGTGGTTTTTTTTTTTTTCAGATTTACCAAGCCTATTTCCTTTTATAAAGCAGAGATTCCTCCCCCCAATCCTGTAATGTATTAAAAAAAACCTTGTGGTGCAAGGGGAGCCCTATGCCACAGTACCTGAGACCACAAAGACTTGAGGTTACAGGGTAGGGGTGGGTTACCCAGAACTGCTACAAGGTTTGCACCAGCCAAACCCCTTTTCCTGCCCCAGTCATTCTCAGTTGCCTGCTGCAAACCAGCCCTTCTCTGTTCTGCCTTGGGAGACACACTGAGGAGGAAAGAAAAAAGGGGAAAAGCATCTCTCTTCATCTGGTCTATTTTCAAACACAGCTGTGCTACTTTCATGCTAGAATCATTCAAGTCAAATCTGAATCTCTCTCATACAGAGTTAGGATTCCAAGCTCCCAAGAAACAGCAGATCCATATGTGATTGCATAAAATGACAGAACTCAAATATCACCATAAAAAATCCAATTTAGTTTGAAGGACAATCTCCTGCTACAGGGATGCTTCTTGCAGCCTCTACCTTCTGAAAGGAAGCCTTTCTTGCAAGACATGTCAAACCCATCACTGCTGAAAGTGAATCCACCCTACAACCTGGATGCCACTCACCAGCTGCCCGAGGAGCTGGGTTTGCTGCCAAGGCTCTGCCAACACCAGCTGGTGGACAGCACAGTGGGAAACGTTCAATCTCTGCCCCTCAAGACATAGAAGACAGCTCCTGTCACAGGCTGGTCTTTGAACAATGTGAACAGCTTTGGTAAACACTTCTTTGGGAGTAAAGACTGCAGATTCATCTAATAACTTTATAAGCAACTTCCTTCACTTCTGCTAAACTGCTCATGTTATTTCATCAAGAAAAAACGTGGAAAAATTAAAAGCTTCCCAACATGGAAATATGGATTTTTTTCAGCACCGAACAACTTGTTTTGCCATTTCCTTTTATTACAAATTTATAAAATCTTAAAATTGCTTAGATCCAAAGGCAAAGTTTAAGTTTTTATTTGCTAAGATTTACAAAAATGGGCAAATGGATTTTGTTTCAACTCAACATTGGTCACTTTCCATACAATTCTTTGAAATCACCAGCTCATCAAGCAATTAGATATCCACAGGCCTTCTAGAAGCACAGCCAACTTCAGTGCACTCACATTTTTACTCAGTGCATCCTGAAGTGGAGAAATAATTCATGTGTCAAAGTGGCCATATTATATTTGAACTCTTTCCTTCATGGTCTGGGGGGATCTGTCCCACAACACAGCAGGGCTGAGCAGCAGCAATCCTCACAGAGCCCACTTCTAGAGCCAGAAGGATCCCAGCTGCACCACTGGAACTAATTAATTGAACATTACAGTTTTACTTATTAAAAATCTTTCATTTTCCTGGTCTTAGCAAGTGTCCCGTGGGTTATAGTTGAAACTAAGAGCTATAAATGCAAAAGATGACATGAGTTCCTGCTGTGCAGAGAATAAAAGCAGCAGTGCAAACAGGAGACTGTGAACTAAATGTTTACTGTTCCTCTCAAAGACAAAGTATCTTAAGTTGCAATGACATCACTATAAACGAATTTTATCAGATAAATTTGAGGATGTGGCAGTATTCTTATAAAATCCTAAACAATTAGAGTTGTGCCTCTCTGTTCTAGAAGTCTCTATAGGTAGAGCCATTTTTACCTCAAATACACAATACTTGGATATTTCTGCTTTGAGCACCACTTATGAGTAAAAACAAAAGTCAGTTTTTTCTCTAAATACTATCAAGTTATATATTCAACTATGCCTAGTCACTTAATACCTCTTTTTACTGAAATACTGTTTGCTTTCATAATTAAGTATTCTAAATCATATTAGAAATGGATTTGAATATTTTTTGCTGCTAATCTGTTGCAGAGCCACTCAATCCATGAGCAGAAATGCTAATATAGGTGCCAATTATCAGGAGACAAAAATTGACCATCCACACTGTAGAGGGTATATAATAAAGCAAGATAAAGCCTTTTAAAGAGCTCATTTTATTCTGAGCCCACTAGTACATGGATTGAGATTTATTATTGCAGAACACACTAGACAAGTTCTGTCACAAGCACATCAGCTGTGTGCACACACCCCAGACCTTCTGTGAGCCTCACTGGGGGACACACGACTGGTGATGAGAGAGAGTGAAATGCCAGCTCTACTGTAGCTTCTCATCATGGGCAGAGCAAGATAACCCAGTATCTCCTCTGTGGAAATGTATCCTTGACAGATCTGTAACCAACTGAAGAAAATACTTGGAAAAAACTTCCACACCCCTTCCCCTTCTTGGAGACTGCACCCTCTTGGTTACTGACAGAGGAAGTTATCTTATAAAAAGTCAAAGGTTTTTTCAGAATTAGATTTGAAGAAACTCTAGGGATAGAAAATCCAATTTTCATCCAAAGGGAGCCCTTCATAATAAACCCTTGGCACAGACAGGTGTGATGGATGATATTCTTCCACCCAGGTAGCACAGGGGGAGGTGCTGAGTTTTATTTCATACCTTAGTCACAGAAGACTAGCAATGCATGGGAGAAATGTAGCATTATGATTCAGCTTTGCTGACAAACACAGGAAGTGTCTGGAAAAGAAGGATGATCTTCAGTTCCAGGAGCTGGGCCACAGGAGTGCCAAACTATTCAAGTCTACTGAGCTCATGGCTTTACTGGGAAAAAGCCTTTACAAGTTGACATTAAAAAAGACAACTACCACCATTGTAGGATTTCACACAGAACAAAGTTTCTTAATTCAGCTAACACCTTACTAAAAGTTATCAGGAAGGTTTGTGAAAACAAAAACACTGAATTAATTTGATCTATGTCAACAATCAATTTGCTAGTGTGGAGTCTGATTTCAAAACAAAAGCATTTTAGATTGAATGAAAAGGTTTTTCCTTGACAAAAATTGTTTCCATTTGGGTCATATGAGTCACCCCATACCCTTAAGGAAAACAAAACATGAATAGATGAGGGGATAAATACCCTGCATATACTGAATAGACAAGAGACCAAAAGCACCATCCAACAGGGAGTGATCTCATGCCCTTGCAGGAGAGGCCACAAGCACCAGGACACCCTGCTCTTCCACTCCAGTTTTGGCTCAGGATTTAGATTGTCACAAACAAGTCCTCTAATCATGAAGTTATGGGGTTGTTTTCTGTCACTCTACATACCTAACTCTCCCTACAGCACAGAAGCAAATCAACAGGAAACACGACCTGCTGTGCCAGAGCTGCATTACTCACTGACCCAAAAAATAGGCTTTATCTTTCCAAGATACCCATGACAGCATTAGGAAAAAAGCACTATCCTTCCATCCCTGTTCACATTTTGAGGAGACAGTTTGCAGTAAAAAGCATTTGTTGTCGTTCACATTTGCAAAACCATAGAAATTTCCATACAAAAATAGCTAATGAGAAGTGAGTTCAATTTATACAAAAGAGCCTGTCAGAGTCCCTCAGAGTTCAGAGGGGCTTAAGGATGTTTTCTATACCCTGAACAAAGAATAAGGCTGTCAGAAAAACATTCTATGGTGATGCTGTGGTATAAATCCATCCAGTTCTGCAAGGATGTGCAGCCCTTCAAATAGTGTTCAACTGTTCCATTTTTATATTTGTATCTGATTCAAATGACAAACTGAAAAAAACATTACATAGTACATAGACAAAGCCCTAACAAGCTCAGAAGTGCGGGATCAAGCTGTTCCAGGGGATGAGACTTTTTCCAAAGACACCTGGCCCTTCCAACACACTGAAGGGGCTGGTTAAGTTCCTGCTGTTATTAATTTCCATCACAGTAAACAACAACCAAAAAAAAAAACAAAAAACAAAACCCCAAAACAGACCATCCTTTACATTGTAGCCATTTTACTTTTTTGAATAAATAAAATTTATTCAGAGGTATATTTGATGCACCAAAACCCTTCTTTCAGCTTAGAGCAAGAGCTGGAAGAAGCTCATATCTGTCCCAAATAAACTGTAAAAACATTTCCACTCCCCAAGATATGCAGGTTTCTAATACAAAGATGGATGGTGTAGTACAAGTTTTATTGTGTTTTAAAACCACAAAGTAGTTTAGCTCTTAAGAAAGGTTTTCTCATTTCTTCCTCCACCCCCTGCAGTCAAGGGACTCTCCATTCAGCAGCAGTCTGCATTTCAGTTAGAAAAGGGAAAAGAGTCCGAGGAACACCCTGTCTCAGATAGCAACAGTGGCAACAACAGTGGCAAAACCACACAATTTCCAGATTGGAGAGCCCAAATCAGAAGTCTGAGCTAATAAAGAGCAAGGAGAAGGCTAAAGAGGTTTAAGAGCTAGAAGATTAGTAGAAAAAAAAATAACGGCATTTTTCATCACATCTGAATGTCAATAAGGGCTCTGGCAGCAAACACAAGTTACATCCCTGCCCAGGCCCAATCTCATAGCGATCCCTATTACACATCACAAACTGGGTTCCCAAATTCCTCTGTGGCTCATTACTTCCTATGAAAGCTCCTCTCTGGGGATATCCAACAGTCAGTCATTTAAATTCAGCCTTTCTAGTCTGGAGCTGGAAAACTGTTTCTTGAATCCAAAGGACCAGCACATCCCTCCTCTGCCTTGTTGAAGCCAAAATTCCTTTGGCTTGGGAGGCTGCTGCAGACTCAACATTCTCACCCAACAGTAGCACTTCCCCAGAGTCTGGTTTGGGTTTTGCTGTTAGAGACTCCTGTACCTACAGCAAAGTCTCAGATGCCTCACAGGATTACTGCTCCTGGACTAATCAGTCCGATAAATGACAGACCTGAGCAACACTAAATCTGGGCTCATTTTATAGCCAATACAAACCTTTACTTCTGAACAAAAAGATCACTTAAAGAAGTTAGAACTGATTTTTTTTATGAAATACATTTCAATTTAGAATGTATGCTCTAGTGACTTGAATAAAGGTCTAAAACTAAATATGCCTGTTTCTTTAGACTAAGCAACACAAACTGAAGCAGCCAATGAACCATAATATTTAATCTTTTTCCAAGCTCACTTAACTTACTTTTCAGATGTTAAGCATGTTTTTCTGGTGTATGAAAGTTGCTTCCACAATTTACTAGAGTTAACCTATGTCTACTATTACACCACTTTCAGGTGCTCAAACACAAACGTATTATTTGGCCACAGTACAATACTCCAGAGGTTTTTTTAATTAATCATCTTTGTGTACCTTTCATTTGATGGGAGAAATGTACATTATAAGGGTAAAACTTCCAGTTCTTATACAATGCAAGACTTTCATGTGGTAGCCTGAGATGATTTAATAGGAGGAAAAAATATCTTATGACATTTACCTAAACCCCAAGACACAGATGAAATTGAGAAGGGCTCAGAGCTAAGTATTTTGATTTAATCTGTGAAGCAATAAGGGCATCAGTGATAAGTTCACGTCCTTGATTCTTATACCTACTAATTCTGAAATCTGTACTGCTGGCTTTATTCCAGAAAGAGCAGGACCACATTACGTTCTAGGCACTATAAAGAATTATGGGTTTAGATACCTTGATGTATGACCATCCATTTTTATTCACAGCAGAATTTATTCAGAAACCAAAGAGACAAAGCAACATTTAGACCAAGAGCAGACCACAACTAATAAAATTTTTTCAAAGTCATTTGATAATCACACATTTTTGTCAAGATGAACTGTATGAATATGAGATCAACCACTACAGGAAATCTGTGAAAACTTCAGTAAACAGCATTATTTTTAAAATGAAGTAGATACCTTTACATTCCTATCTTTCTTTAAAAGGATAGATTATATTTACACTAGTAGAAGTTAAGACATCTACTTGATGAGACTGACTACTTAATCATTAGGCTCTGGTCAAAAAATATAGTAGTGCTTATACTCATATTGTCAGAGATGGTACTGTAACTGTTTTCTTTCAATTTCAACTCCTTTTGTGAAAGCAGAAGATTTCTGCATAAAGAGATCATGCAGATATTTGAAAGAATTTACTCTGTTGGAGAATTTTTGGCTCAAGACGTTTTTCCATATTAAAGGAAATACTGAATCATATAGGAGTTGATATATGAGTGATAAATAGGGAGCAGAAAAATCATAATGAGCATCTTTGTATTTTCAGAAAGAACATGCAAAAATTGTCAACTTCCATTTGGTGCAATTTTTAAAGTGCTAATAAAAGCTATGGCATCCTAATTTTTATTTCCACAGTAGGCCAATCTGCCATTGAATTGCAGTCTTAATGAAGGTCTCTTGAATTTTACTGTATACTAATGAAATACAAAAAAATCGCAAGAACAAAGCAGATCTTATATATCAATGTACATTGATGTGCATTTCATGTGCAGGTGTACCTTACATCCATTTATTCAGCTATCCACTGCTACGATGGGAGGAAGATTATTCCTTACTTCTACCCATTGTAGGATTTTGCAATCAAAATTAATAGTGAGGACAATTTTATCACAGCTACTGCACCCACAGATGCTGTACATAATCTTGCAACCAATTTCTAATTATTTTTTTTAATCACAGACGATAGTGACAGATGGCACTTGGGGAAATTCAGCATTATGGGTGGGGGTAGCTATGAATAATGACAAAGATAGATGTAAAGCAACATGCACATCAATATTTTGCCAGATTTGTTTCTATCAAGTGATAAGGAAACAATGTTTTGACTATAACCTCCAGCAACAGCTAAGACAATGTTTGTTTTCCTTCTTTCTTTGGAAGGAAATTTCTATTACTGTCCATCCCTAAAACATGCTGGAGTGTGAAAAAAGGTAACACAGCCATTTAGTGCAGTGACAGCCAACAGAGAGTGGTAACAACATATGGGGTCAGAGACCCACTGAACACAAGGGATGAAAATATTTGGAGTTTCCCACCACAACCACATCCCCTAAAGGTCTGTTTTCCTACTTTTCAGTGTCAACCCAATATGAGAAGCACAAGCCTGCAGGTAGCATGGCATTAGGAAAAATCTCTTGTCAGCACTAATTAGCCCAACTGTAGGCTCTTACAACATATCACACACACCACTCACGATTCTCCATGATTTACTTGCTGGGCAATTAACACTATTTATATATTCAAAGTGCAAAAATGCATGGGCCAAAACCCTTCATTAAAATATTTCCTGACAAGAGAACAGGTGCATTTCCACCCCATCTACAGCACACAGCCCAGGGATTTAAATGCAATTTCCAAAGATAACTAAAAAAACCCTACAACTCACATGAAGTCTGTAGTCAATGAGGCCCTGCCCTAATTACATCTTGGGCACAGGGCCCTCTACAACACCCACCTTTCATAAGCCTTGCACAGTAACTTAAGGTTTTGTGTGAATTTCAGTGATGCTGCTTTCTTTACTTCTACTCTGCAGAAGGTGCTCAGGGCTGGTGCTGCTGAGGCACCAATCTGACCTGCACCAGGCAGAACACAGTTCTACCCAGTCAGGCATGGCATGCACTACATTTCTGCTGGCTTTATACTTTTCTGCTGGTTTTATGCCAAATCTTTTGAAAAGCCTGAGTAACTCAGATTAATGATGTCTGATCTAGTATAAGGTCTGCTGGGATACAGTGGCCACTAAAAATATTAAGGCAGTATTGCCCCCACTGGCTTTTAAAGCACCAGATATAAAAGTGTGGATGAGCAGACTTCAGGGCTTCCTCCTGTCTGGGAAAGGTAATTAGGCTCCTTTCCTAAAGGATGACATGTTTTATACTCCAGCCACACCTGCCTCTGCACTCTAGCCATTTCCTGAGGGGGCTTTTTGATATCATAAGCCCTCATTTAAATTGGATCATTGGAGCTCAATGTTGTATCTGTTCTTTACCCTGGAAACAGAATCAGGCCATAGAGTGCGTGTAAGGCTGCTCTTGCCAGCTGTGAATACAAGTGGAGTTTCCCATATATAATTTTTCTCAGTTGCTAAGTAGCAAGAGTTAAATTCTCTTCCCTGATCATCACACAGGTTCCCTTGAAGTCTATTCAACAGTATCTGCTTGTATCAAACTCCAGTTGATGTCAATAGGGGTGCTGTAGTCACAGGGAGAGCAGGACAACTTTGAAGGAATGTGTTATGTGTTCAAAGAAAAAAAATTAACTCTTACCTTTTCAATGTTCCCCTTGGTTCTGCTTTATCAGAGTTGCTCTATAATTTCATGGTGTTGAAAACAACTTTTTTTCTTTTTAATATATTCAAGTTCTGCAGAGAAATTAAAAAGGCACTCGTAAGAGAAAGTAGGAATTTAATAGACAAGAAAAAAAATATTATTATGTTTGCTCCTTTTTTTCTAGATTACCTGACAAGGGTATTGTCATAGAATTCTATTCTGCTCTAACCCATTGAGTAGTTGAGCACAAATACAACTCCAAATACTGTTCTACATACAGGCCAGGCCATTATGCAGAAACCTGAATTCAGTGATTACAGTAGCTTCCAGTTTCATACTGTGCCATGACCAGTAGTAGCAGAAAGGAAGCTGGTAAGCAGCATATTTCTTAAAAAATTAAAATGAACTAGCAAGCCTTAGATGTAGAGGGAAAAGAGTACAAAGATTAAAAGTCACTAATCAATCTACGCAGAGTTTGAATTAATTAGAAACTAATTCTATATAAGTCAAAAAAATGAAAGAGGAAAAAGATAAAAACTATGAGTGAAATGAACAATAAAAAGCACAATGAAAATCAATTCCTCTTTCATGAAAGCTAGCCTTCCTAATTCATTTCCTGCACAAATTTATTGCAAGACTAATTTAAATTACATAAGTAACTACCCAATCTTCCACAGGAATTCCCTGTATCACACTTCCATTTTCTTGCTCCAGTTGATCTTTTCATACATGAAATAAAACTCCCCTAGTAGAAAGGTGGAAGAGGAAAAAAACGCTTGTCTTCCAGGGATGCAATCAATAAGTACCATCCTATTCAAAGCAGCTAAGAAGTATTTCAAAGGTAATCCTTGCTTGACTAGAAAATGTCAATGGGAAGACCCTAGAAGAGCAGGTTTTCATACCTGAGAACTAAGGAATTCGAAGGAAGCCAGCTTTGAGGATGCTGATTATGGGACATTAATTCTTTGACATTTTTGTTACTCTAATGCATCAGCAAGTTTAGGTAGAAATACCCAGCACAAGTTGCAGCTTGGTGAATTCATGAAAAACCCACACACTGAGTAGCAGAAGAACAGAGCCCCAGTGGGTGCCCAATGCCACGCTGCATCCTGCACAGCTGTACTGGCAGCGTCCCCTGCCAGCACCAATCCTGCAGCACAGGCACCCCGCACTCTCCCACTGCTGCTCCAGTATCCTCTCCTTTAAGGAGCGGTATTTCCACCAAAATGTAACCATTTTAACACCTGCCCCCTGTCCAGTGAAGGTGGACAATCCTATGGCTCCGCCAGGTTGTCACCTGCCCAGCACTGGGGCAGGTCCTGGCAAACTCAGGACTAACAACCTGCACCTCCAAAGTGACCTTTGCCTGTTACACCAGCAAAGGGCTCAGCTCATTTCAACTCTTCGCGCTTGTGCCAAAGGGAGTTTTCTCTCTCAGCCCAGTTTGCGTAATCACCAGTCACGCAAAAGTTGCCTCACAATTTTTTCCTAATTAGAAATTTTTCTATTATCTACTCCACAAGTAGATGGCAATACAAACTTTTTTCCCAGGTCACAAAGAAAACTTGCATTTCCTTTAGCTTTTCAGTATCAAAGGAGGCAGCTAGCAGCAATGTCAAAGTCTCTACCTGACATAGAACATAGAATATATTTTAATATTATTAGCATTACTTGAATAAAGCTTTTTTACATACTGTAACGACCATGAGTGCATTGAAACCTTAGCTGGATTAAATCCCCTCAGTTGAGGGTGGGTCTGATTTGAACAAAGACTTCCAAAGGGAGCAAGACAGATAACATGACAAGACTGTACCTTCCCAGAACCAGGATGGGGATGGAATATACGAAGGAGAATTTGCTAGAACTTCCACAGTTACTGAAGATCATCTGCTTCAGATTTTGCTTTCTGCTCTGTGTGAGAGGTGGTATGAAGTTTCCAGCAGCGTAGCACCAGCTCAGGGCTTTTTAGGGGACCAGAGTCAATTTCAACCGGTCACACCTTAAACGGTTTTCCTCAGTAACTGCTCAGAAATGTACAATAATGAAGCTGATGTTGGCATTCAAGAAATGCTTAAAATGTTCTCCATTTCTATTGATCTGATAGGCAATGTTACAGAACTATCACCAAATTAAGTCTCAGCAGAGAGCCAAACAATAAGATTAGTGAATTAATAGTGATATTGAATTAAATCACAATTAAACTGCAAAGCAAATATAGCAGATAATTAAGTCACAAGTCTAAAGCAACAAGCAATCTTTGTCTAACAAAACCTGGAGACCAGAGAAAATAGCTTTTGAAAAAACCCAAGAAACACCAAATAACCCTGAAAGAATAAAGAAAATTTTAAATAGGATTTCCCCTGAAGAGTGAAGCAGGTAACACCACAAATCTCTGTTTTGGTTCTCAACACCAGCTTGGGCCATTTTGCATGAAACAAGTCCAAAGAGTATTTCAGGAAGCAAATTGCATTTTTTTAAACGCTAATTGAATCTTCTCCTCTGGGTCTCACTGTTTTTATGGACACTCAGATTTCTTTCCCCACTTCACCCTCCACAGAAAGCTGCTAATAAGCTCTTACGCATCAGATGGTTACTACACCCAGAAATTAGGAGAGGTAGGACTGAGACAGACAAGATAATTTCCTCAGCCATTTTCAGCAGTTTCTCAACAACCTTACCAGCAACAATACCCTTATTCATACAACCATGCTCTCAGAGTCCTGGAAACAAATTTTAGTAGCTAGTGACAGTCTGAGGCATCTCTTACTGAAGACTTAAAACAGGGAAACAGCTGCATAACTCAAGTGTGTAAACAACTATAATTTGGGGTTTTTTATAAAATCTCAAGTGCTTGTTTGGATGGATCCTGTCATATAAACAGTGCAGTTGATTGCTGGAATATACCAAGTTTTTAGTCAGTATCTCTAAGAGTATGTTCAGAATGACCAAAAAGCCAAGCCAGGTTTCGAATTTTGTTTGGTTTTGGTTTGTTTTGTGTGTGGCAGCTTTTTAGATTCTTTAGCTTTGGTTGGGTTTATGGGGGTTTTTCTTCTTGTTTGTGTGTTTTTTTTGTGGTAGTTTTTTTTTTTTTTGAGGGGGGTTTTGGAGTTATATGGAATCACTTTTACCTTGTTTAATTGAAGAGTGCCTAACACAAAGCTATAAACTTGCTGCTCCAGTAGGCAACTAACATTTAGGATGAGACAGACAGATCTGGTTACTAGTTAACATACTGGCAAAGAATATGAACTGTAGCATAATTAGAACACAGGACTGGCTATTTACCATTGCTCTTCCCACATTTAGTGGAATTGTATTTGAATTCATGTGCAGTATTACAGTTTAAGTTTTCCTCAAGTGTTGGGTTATGTGCGACCAGACCCCCAGACACATTCTGATATACTACAGGAAAGAATCAAGAGCTGGAGAAATTCACCACGGAGGATTAAATCACCTAGCAAACTTGGTAGCTTTTCTCTCCTGATTCCTCCTATTTCAGGATAGGAGTTTCCCCCACAGAAAGACAAAAAGCCCTTAAGCACAGCCTGGTTCTGAATTACCCTCCAAATTCATTCACCAGAGAAAGACTTTAGTCTGAATTTTGGTAACATGACATGGATCCCTAGCTCATCACAGAAATGCAGTCACTTCCACATTCAGATTTCACATTGCAATCATTAATCACACAGGTTTAAGACAAGATAATATATCACGAGTTCTCCGGCCCACATAAAGTGCTATGTTTGCACCTGACCACTCACTGGTCTGAAATTGAGCATCATTTATGAGAAGGTAGAAGACAATGAGTCTACTAAAGCCGTAGGACTTTAATAAGGCACTAATTTGAATTACACTCCTAATGGCACCTAGATATATCTAGGGATTTCATAGGTATTAATGTTTTTTTAATACATTAACCTGTACATACATAACATATTTACTCTCAAAAAGCTCAAGTGCTAATTATTTAAGCTGTCACTAAGTAAACCCTTAAAAATGCCCTTCCTTACCCCTCCACAGAAATCAGTTCCCACACTGCACAGGACAAGGTGATACTGTTAAACAGAAAAGGCATTTTGTTTGCAATAAGCAATTTCAATTTACTGCTGCCTGAATTTATATCTTGCATAGCTCTTCCTCAAACCTTGGCAAGGTTTTAGCCAAAAGTGTATTTTCCTACCAGTGACTGAAACCTGAGTTAATTTTACTCATGCTGAGCAATTAGCTATGAAGGTGTCAAGGAGTAAGAAAAAAAAAAAACAAACAACAAAAACAAACAAGCCATCAAACCAAACCAGCCAGAAAGAGGAGGCAAGAAAAGGAGTCTTTGGTAATTTTGAGAGCAAAGTTGCTCCACACTTCACCAGTAAACTGAATTGTCTCACACACCCCCTCTAGCCAGCAGGATAAAAAGAAATTTCAGCTCTTAGTTTATTGAAAATTGCTCAGAGTAAATCCATTTCTGTTTTAAATTGATACAAAACACAAAAGTTGCAAAAGCAGGTGAAAATATATTAAGACGTTTTCAACACTGTTTATGGTAGCTAGCTTGAAAATGTTCAGACCCCTTTAGAAACTGAGAAGCAATTTGAAGACAAAATTTCTAAAGCAAGACAATTCTTTAGAAGTTTAAATGTATTACAGTTGGTAACTTTACCTCACACACAACTTATTATTTTAAAGCAAGAAATTAGATAAAAGCATTAGCTACTTCCTACCTAGCATGGCCTTCTTACCTCCAGATATGCTAAAACAAAACATTAAATTGTGCTCATTGCAAAATAACTTTTCCCTCTCTATCAAAAAGACCTCAGGAAAAATGTTTATATTCTGCTTCACCCTACATGCATTAGTGAGGATCATTTGTTGTGAAGTTCTACAAAAGAAGAGATAAATTTAGTCCAAGGAACCAATTTTTCCATCTCTACTAAAAAATGTCATATATAGTTCAATAGCAAAATTCTAACTATTTCTAGCATCCTGTGTCTACATCTATAATTAGGTTAATTATATATATAATTATATATAATATATATTTTTATTAATTATATTGTATATATAATTGGGTTAATTATTGTAATACTAAGCCATCTGAAGGGAGAGCCAAATGAGCACCAGACATGTGAGCTTCACTGCTATGTGACCCATGAGGTAATATAGTTCTGGTAACAGTCAATTAATTTAACAAAAATATCAGAGAGCAGAGTTTTGGCAGCCTGGAGTAGGACTCTGGATTACTCTGGCAAGCTGGGAAAAAAAAACACCCCCCCACCAAAAAACCAAACCAAATCCCACCCCCTTTCTACAGTTTGAAATAAAACATGCCTGGACACACATGTGCTCTAAAATCTGCATTTCATATTTGGTGACTGGTACCACCTGCTCTCCCTTTCAGCTGTGCAACCCAGTATTTAATAGTGCTGCAGTTTGCCAAGGTCTGAACTCAGCAGAGCATTCATGGAAGGACTGGTCAGGGAGAGAATGGAAAGATTTGTCAGCTGAGAACTTTGGGCTGTCAACTCTTTGCCATATGCTAAGACACAGTAGCTACAGGGGAAACCTGTGCTCAGATATACTCATGTTTTGTCAAGGCTTTGCAGAGAGCACAGCAGATCTCTCATGGAGCAGCACGTGACTGAGATACGACAGAAAGGCAGAAGAATGCTGCTTTACATTACAATAATTTAAAAAACCATGAAACATTAGGTTCTAGGGTAGCTTGCAGCTTAATGTTGACAATGAATAATAATTTGAGACTTATAATATGCTCATTTATTTTCTTCTCAGCTCTATACACAGTGCCTTATCACTTTAAGAAAGACCTTTCCCTCCTAAATCACATTATTTCCATTACTTAGGGAATTACAATATTTGTACAGTTTATACACATGTAATACAATGGGATTTGCATAATATGAAAGGCATTAGTGCCTTGATTAGGAGAACCACCTGCACAACCTCTCAAGTATTAGTTTCTCGTTATTCTTTTAACCCAAGCTTTTCCATCTCATGTTAAAGCTCCCAGTGAACTGCCAAGTTTTATCTGGGCTACAGTGACAGAAGCTAGCCCTGCTTAAGGCTCTGTTAATCCCAAAAAGTCAATGTGTGAGGACATGAAATCATCTTGACTCACAGGAGACCAGAGACACCATGCTCTGTCAATTCTGCTGCCAGGACAACAACATCACAGATGTGGTGCTGTATATGCTCCTCAACCAGCTAAGTAGAGAGGGAAATAAGAGACCAAAGTTATCCTGAACATTGCATGGAGAGCAATACTGTGTACTTTTATGACAGACACATCCTTTAAATCCTAGTGCCTTAAAACGCTGAATTAATTTGTTAATGAGATAATGTATTTTCACACCTGTGGAAAGTCCTCAAATAATATTTTTATTCTGTAAATCCTTATCTTGGGGAGAATTGGCTTTCACTGCATCAGCTCACCAGGTGCCCTAGCTGTGGTACTAAAGACAGAAAACAGAGCAGCCTCTGTTCTAGAGCTCTCTGTTTGGTACATAAAGACACTGCTATTAAAGGAAACCCTTTCAATAGTGTTGTAGTATTTGGGCTCACCATTTCTGGCAGGCAATCCAAGACTATGCACCTATGTCACAGAAGACCAACATAGACAGTTAATTCAGAGGAAAGAGTGAATTTTCACTTAGTGCTTACATTTGGTGCACAGGAAGGGGCTCAATTATGCAAAAGACTGCTCATCATCTCAAAGACTCTGCAGAGTTTGAACCCTGATAATTGAGAGTGCCACAGCTTAGGATGACAAAAATACTTTCACACAGATTCACAGGGAGAGGTAGTGGGCTGTTTTATACATGGATTTAGCTGTAAAAAATAAAGCAAGCTATCTCCTAAAAGTGCAAATCCCACCTTATAAACCCTAAACACAGGTTCTTCAGATAGGCACTTGAAAAACTCCAGAAAACAAAACAAAAACTAAATTGTAGTTCTCAAACTTCCCAAAATAGTAAAGACTTCAATTTCTGCTTATTTTTGCTCAGTGTCTTGTTAATCCAACACAGGCTAGAACAACTAAACCTGATACTTAGCTTCCCAAGGAAAAAAAAAAACAACAAAACAAACAAAAAAACCCCCACATTCTCCACTGCAACATGAATCTTCCCCCTCAGTTCTTGTTGCTAGGTTTTCACAGATCAGTTTATAAGTTTTTGGTGCTATAGATCAGATAAGAGAGGCAAATAGCATCAAAATACCTGTAATCTAGCAAAACAGTTCTGCTACTTGCATGTTTATGTCGGTTCATTAGGGTGTAATGATGAGCAGAGTTATCTCCAAACTATCTCCCTCTCCACAGAAATTTTACTAAGCAAGTCCTCTTGAGATCAGTACAGAAGCCTGATGTGCCCCTACAGCAGTGTTGTACTAAAAGCACTTGTGCAGTTACAAAACCTGCCGGGGATCCCTGCAGGGCATCACTTTCCAAAAAACATTCAAGACTGCCCTTGCACCAGGCAGCCAAGGCTATTACAGGATATTTAATTCAAAGCCAGTTGCCTTACCTCCTTTACTACATGCTGCTTCATTTACAAATCATTAACATCTTTAGGTGAAGAAGAAAACATCCATCTCTGTGGCAAAAAAAGGAGGAATTTCTCTTACAAGGCTATAGATTTATTATAATATTTAAATAATACTATGACTGCCTATGACACTATTATTAGGTTAATATTATGATTTCACTTTGTCAGTTCAACAAAATTACATATTGATGTCTTGTTTTTCCACAGCAGCTTACCCTGCTGCGTTTATTTGGCTTGGCAACTGGATTTCAACTTTTAAATAAGTGTGCGAATTCAAAAGAATTAATTCCATTAAGTAATATTTTATAAATAAACAAAAGGGATCACAAAAAAAGTATTTTTCTGATATCCTGAGATTTTCTGAAGTTGCAGGAAGCTCTTCAAAAGGCAGAGAGAAAATGTCTCAGTGAAACTTGATACTAAGAATGGAAAGAGAAAAGAATGTAAAATTTAAATCTCTTCCTTCAATGCATTAAGACAAGATGAATACTTATTTTCCTAGGCCAGATATCAAGTAGTCACAACAGAATTACAATTTATTGCACTAAATCCATGTGTAAAGCAGAAAAATCAGGTGCTCCCATTTTCCAGTGAAAAGATACATGCTTTCTCAAGTGGATACTTTGCATAGTATCTGTGTTCTCCCTATGGTATATTTGTGTTTACACAGTGGATAACTATTAACTAATAGGTTTAGTATTCTTTTCTTTAAGTTTTCTTCTAGAAATATTATTTAATGCTCTGATAGGAAAAAAAATTAACCCCAACATCTTTAGGTGACAATTTTGCCATAAAGAGCAAATTTCTTAATCCTTTGCATTGTGGGCAAGTGATTTTTATTATATAACTTTTAAACAGTTATATTTAGGACTGTCAGTTAAGGATAAGAAGTACATAAACCAGATCATGTGTTTTTTCCTCCAAAATTTCATTTCCTCTGTAGGACCAGAACCTATCACTTGCATTTCCACTGAGGATGTAACTTGCATCATGAGCAGTCTTATGGATACTGTTAGTCTCATTTGCTCAATAAGAAAACAAGTATGTGACACAGCAGATTTTAATTTTTTAGAATGAAAAATTCTACCTGCAATTGCTTTGACAAGGCCATCTCAGAGACACTAGCTCCTGATTCCTAAACAAAGGACACCACACTTTGCAAGTGCTGTAGCTTCATACTTAAGACAAAGTAGCAATAAATCTTTTTAGTTCTATTAAAATACCCCTGCACTCAATTCCTCACTGTATTAAAATCACTTTAGAAGGCAGTTGTTTAGCTTCTCCTTCTGTCTCCTGATCATATTTCTTCCTCTTTTCAAGAAGATGACAAGTAGCATTAAAATACTGCTGTATGGGGAGGTTATAGAACATACCACAGATGTTATTGAGTAAAGAATGCAAAAGAGGGCTGGGGGAAACAAATGCATGCTGAGCAGACTCATAACTCAACTCTACTTGACTCTTACTTTTATTAGGAAAAAAAGGATCATGGTTTTATTCTTTTAACTGACTTTTTTTTAAATATCCAACTATTTTTTTTTCTTTGTTCTGTGTGGTTTGTTGGTTTATAGCCTATATCTGCCAGGGTAACACAAGCAAGAAGCACATCCTGAACTCTCCTACTGATCTGCTGCCAGTAAGACAATCTCTAGCACTAGTCCATTCAGAAATTCAAAAACACAGAAGTCACAAGCTGAATATATTAACAGGCATAATTTCGTAAGAATTTTCTCTACAAAATTACTATGGAAATAACATTTATTAAAATGTATGTTAAAGTTCTCAAATAACATTGAGAGACTTAATGCACACAAAGATTTAATTGTGATGATTTACAATGAATAATTTTTCTATTTTACCATACTCAGCAAGAGGAAGAAGGGTTGTGTTACACACAGCACTTCATTCAGCACAGGGCAAAGCCCTCCAGAACAGTGATGGTTTGGCTGTGCCTGGCAGCAGCTCAGTCAGCTGGGCAAAACCCCCCACCACTATGCAAGCAGTTTCTTTTCCAAGATAATTAGAACTCACAGAAACCACTAAACATTAATGAGAAAACAAACGCACACGAGAGAAAAGAATTCAGACATATTGAGGCCAAATCTGCCCAGAGCACCAACAAATGCTGTGAGCACATAGCAAAGAAAGACAATCTGTGGCATCTGAAAGACAAATAATCACACTGAGATGTTCAACTTGTTGGCAGCTAAAAAGTCTACTAAACCCCAGAAATACGCAAGGTGTAAAGGGCTTCAGCTTTGTCAGAGCTGATTTTCCACACAGAAGCTGGCTGGGTTACAAAAACACACTCAGCTGACAGTACAGTTCAAGTGTCAATTAAGATAAGACATCAAACAATTTACTAATAATTAAGAAGGTACTCAGACATGACAAATAGACTTGCTACTAAAATGTGGTCATATTCTTAAAGGATTTCTTACAATTGTCAGAGTGGAAGAAAAAACCTGAAAATTATGAATATGGAAAAATGAGAATTCAAAACAAATAGAGCTGAAATAAGAAATATAGTGAGGTTGATTGCTATATTGCCCTAATATTACAGAAGACATGAACTGAATCTGGACTTAAAACAAAGTTCAGAGTTAAGAAGAGAGCCTTGCCTCTGACCTAACCAGTAGCTAGAATTTTCTCCAACATGTTTTATAACTCATTTTTCAGAATGCACTATTACTTACAAACGGTGTTACTTGCTACCTACCTGCTAGTTATAATTTTGTAGTTCATAGTAAAATGCCATGATTTGATTGAAATACTGTAAAATTTCTAATAAAGTCTTAACTTGTCTATGTATTCATATGTAAAAATGTATTTAGGAGAAGACTGAATTTCTTGAGGATATTTTCTGTTAAATTTCCTTCCTCCACTGTATCAAGTCCTATTACTTCAAGGCAGGCATATCTATTAATTTAACTGACACTCAGTATCCATATGCCTAAATTAATATTTTCATTTGGAAGTGGGCTTGTCTCAGCTGAAAGCAGGTCCTTGGTAAGCTGGTAAGCATGGTTTATTTTTGTATCCCTCGCAAATAGGGCTTTGGTTGTAGACTCAGACTCCCTGGAAATGTCACTACAGACAGGTAGAGGCCTCAGGCAGAGATCAAGGTCCTGTTATCTTCAGCATCTTGTAATCATACGCTAAGGGATCACAACTCTTACCAAAAAAAAGGTATCTTCAGAAATGAAAGGGCACAACAAATGGATGAAAAGAGGGAAAGGGAAGTGGAGAAGAAACAGCAGTCCAACCACCAGTAAAATAATTCCCTGCTTAGATTGAAGCCATGTGCAAAATTCAAGTTGACAACTGTTTTGGATAGTTCGACTTATCATATATATTTATTTAGCTAATACAACCATTCTGTTTTCCTCCTAATTGTTTTGAGGAGAAGGAAGGATGTGGTATTTTACTCCTTTCCCAATTACTTTGATCTATTTTCTCCCTGTGTTCTATTTCTAGAGGTTTTAAGACCCAGTAAAACCCCAGCAACCTCTCCGACACAGACTCCTCCAGACACTCTTCTTCCTCTTTGTTCCTCAGAATAGCAAATGCACCTTTCTAAAGAGATACCTTTATGGTAGTTTCTATTGCTTCTCCACCCCTTCTCTGGCAGCTGAATCAGCAAACTGACCCAAGTCAATGCATACTGTGGCAAAGCTGCTGCCAGTGCAAGAGGGGTGGGAGAGCCTCTGATGAAAGCCTGAGTACCCCTTTTCAGCAAGGCAGCATTGGCTGAGATCCCTTTCAGCCAGCCATTAAAGTATGTCCTGCTCCATTCCCTTTCTTGGTCCTCAATATTGTGATTTCCAAACCAGCCCCTGCCCAATGCCCTTGTGGTGATGGCCTTTTAATCCCCTCATTCCTCACAGTTTTGGGTTTCTTCTGGTTCTGTTGTGTCCACAAATGCTCTGCACATTGTTCTTTAGCTCTTACTGTTGCCTCCCAAGCCATAGGACGATCAGGGCAGGAGGCAAGGAGTCATTAATGAGCACCTAACGAAAAGTAGGGAGACAACTAATTTGACTGTTGCAATACTGGGAAGAAGCCAGAGAAAGGGAGATGAGCAGAAACTGTGAGCACTGGCAGCACACAAGCTCAAAGTGGTTTTAGAAGTAGAAGAGACAACAGGTAAAATCAAGAACAATGCTGCAGGCATTGGGGGCCAACAGGAGGATGCTTAAGAAACAGATATGAAACAGTATGGATATGAAGGAGTGCCCAGGTCTTAGAAATGTGCAGGAGAACACTGGTGGGGCAAGGACACATGGGGACACAAAAACAACGCAAAAGAGACAGCAAAGGATTGTTGTTATCTGGACAGATGGAGGAAACCTACATGGAAGAAGAGAGAGGGAAAGCCAGAGTGTGACTGAATTGACAGGAACATAGTGATTGATTTTATCCTTCATCTAACAAGTATCTGGGGCAGCCTAGGTTCTGAACTGTGTTTTCCAAGGGGAAAAAAAAAAAGTCTCTCCTGCTTCAATCCTTCCTGAAAGCCTTCAGCAAGCAGAACAGCCTCTCCTCCGCTCAGGATAACAGACATGAATTCATTAGGTAAAATTCACACCACCTCATCCTACTTCCTGGCTGCACAATCCTCTTCATCCTGATTAAAGTGAAGTCTTGGTGGAGGAATACACCAGCGTCCAAACCTATTTTTGTCTCAGCCAAGCACAGCTCCAAGTATCATTACCACATGGGGTTACCATTTCCTATCCCACAAGTTTCCGGAACAGCATTTTTCAGGTCAAAATACTGTTTCACTAAAATCAAATCACTTCCTTCAGAATGCAAATCTTTATACTTGTTATATGATAGAAAACATTCAAAATTAAAAGCCAGCTTAATACATTACAGCATAAACTCTATTTCAAGAAGGTAAAGGAAAAACACTCAGTGTAACAGGATTTTTAAGAAATATTAGAAAAGTCAGGAACCCCCTGCCCCTAACTTCTACTCTTTCTTCCATAAAGTTCCCTCATAGCAAAATTTCCTCTTGGCCTTGACTCTTCCTCTCCAACACCTTCAACAGGCTTGTTACTACTTTGGAAACCATTACACTATAAAAAAATTTTGGATCTTTTGTCTTATTTGCACTTACAAGTATTCTGGTTTTGCTAGCACAGTACTTGTTTATGAGTGTTTAAAACACTCATGTTCTTTCAAATTTTTTTAGTAATGACAAAGTATTTAGAATAATTACCCCTGAATCTTGTCCCCTTCCTGTGCAAATGGCAATTTTTCTGTTCAGCAAAAACTTGTCAGTCTCCAGTTAAAATATCAAACTCTACCTCTCAGACTTCCAGAGTTGCTGATAATCTCTGCTAACCAAGCACAGTGAGTTCAGAAAGTGGGACTCTACCAACTTATTTTGTCTGAGTCTTTATGTGTGGTAGAAGAAAGTTTAATTCTGCAAAGCCGAATCAGGAAAGGTAGCAGACCTCACACTTTATCATCAATGAATTAATCATGGTTCTAATCAGCCAGCATGATTTATGGTTTTCTTTTATGATAAAAACAGTCAAGTAGTATGTTAATTGTGGTAGATTCTCCACTCCCTCCAGTTATTAAATTAGGATACAGTTTTGTTCAAGCTAGAATTTAGCTGCTGAAGGCATTATATGTTCTTAATCATTTTTATGGAACTGCTCTTTGTTACCAGGTCTTGTCACCATCGCTTGTAACAGAAGATAATAGCTTCTATTTTGCACTAGCTGACAAAACATGCCAAGTTTATCTCTGTATGCCAATTGAAAACTAAGCTCTATAGCCAGCACAAATTGAGACAGTTTACTCTGTAATCCTATACCTGATGGTGACTCTGAAGCTAGTTTTTGTCAGTTTGGTAAGCCAAAATTTATGGCACATCTGACAACTTCAGAACAAACACTATTCTAGAATGCTGCATATTACATTAGCAAATGTTTCTGTAAGCTGTATGTTGTTTGTAAGATTAATGCCAGAGCAACAAATTCACAATCATCACAATAGGAACTGAAATGACCATCTCTACCACTGTTAAAAATTAGAGAGCAAAGTCCTCAAAAAAAGTAGCAAGAACCCATAAATTGACAAACACCATCCAGCAGAAATTCCAATGTACACCACTTCAGTAAAGAAAAATACATTTTTCCTTGAGGTCTGTGCATTACCATTACTAATAATTAATGGTACGAATTATGGGATCAGAGATGGGACTTCTGATGTGAGAGAAAAGGGAGGGAACTGACTCACCAATGAGAACACCCAGAGTCTGTTACTGGCTCTAGTGCAAGATTTTCATTAGCATTGAAATGCATTATATTTAGCCCTATATTTCATCTAGAATAGTACAAATCAGTCACCTCATCATAGCAATTGTTTAAAAAAAACCAAACAAACAGTCTGAGTATGAAATAATGATTTGGTCTGTGCGTTCAGATCCCTAAAGCAATATAGTCCTAAACCTTCTTTAAATGACCAAAAGCATAATAAAAACAGGATTATTAACTACAGACATATTTCAGGCTAGAAATAGATTTTTTTTTAATAGATCAAAGGGTGGGGTCTGCCACTATGGAATGAAACTATTTGAGCATAGAATATCTTTTACCTGCCTGACCACCCAAAATGTAAAATTTTGCTGCCCTTACTGCTGTCTGATGAACCCAATTATTTTTCTTTCTGGAGTTAGTGCTCAAACATCTTGACTGATGAAACAGTAAGGAGTAATGGAGAAGAGACAAGATATTTCTCCTCTCTTCTTGACACCTGAAAACCACAGAAACAAAAGGAGGTGCAGAGAAAAACATTAGTCAAGTACAGGAAAAAAACCTACAAGAAATAATGAGTGAGGTGAGATGTCAGGACAGTCTGGCAAAGAAACAGCTCTATAGAAGATAACAGGCACCATGGGGAAATACAGATGTGTTGGCAAAGGGCATAGGAAAAAGGGTACCGGTATTTACTGGGAGCTGGAGGGGCAGATACCAGTAATTGAGGATGTTAAGAGTGGCAGAAGCAGAATCCTACAGAAGGCTGCACTGTTACACAACTGTAAACCAGGAGCCTCACTCTCTCATTACTCCTTTCTTATGAAGCCAATAGCACATTTCATCTTTGTTCAGTATCCTATTCTCACAGAGTTACTGCATTAGCTCAAACTGCACAGATCTGCACTGCAAAGCTTGGTACTGACTTCTAGAACTGGTTCCTTCACATGTAAAATTTCTTAAAAGCTTCCAGCTTCAGAAGCTCTACCCAAGAGCATACAAGTCTAGCACATTTCTCAGGAATTAAGTGGGCTAATATAGAGCAATAAGATAATACTGCTTGGACAATTGTTACCATCTTCTTAATCCCACAATTGCCTCTGCCTGCCCTGCACCCCGGGCAGAGGCAGGCTATAGCTCCAAAGCTGGGTTTATGCACATGCCTGAGCTGCTGTCAGCACCACACTGACAGCGCTGCCTCTGTAACAAGGTTTATTTGGTCCCAGCTCGTTATCCAGGTCCTGCATTAACCCACCATGAACACATCCCTGAGCACTGAACCACCTCTAACTTCCTCTGACAACCCTTTAATCTTTAACAACTCTTCATGTTTTCCCTGCATCAACTACACCTACAGATGTCAAATTACCAACACCTACAGAGTGATTTGCAGAAGTGACAAGTACCCATCCACTCACCTTATGATTTAAAAGTTTCCTAACGTATCAAGTACTTAAATAAAATTCACTGAGTTCTTCAGAGTCAGACAAGCTTATAGTATTAACCTCTCATCACATAGCCTGATGTCTAAAATGTATGTACAGCTAATGACAGACATTTTTCTCTCTCATACACACAGTCTCCCATAATAGATCCAATTTAAGGATGAGTTCATTAATACTTGTCACAATACTACAATTGATGACAGTGCCATACACAAGTCTAGGTATACATTAACATTCCTGGGTTTTTTTATGGCAGGGCTAGAATAGCAAGTAGTTAATAATACATGTGACCACACACTGAAAGATTGAGAAAAAAATACCTTTCACAGAAAGTGTTGAATAAGGCAGAAATATGAAGAGGAAAAGAAAGGAAAATTAGAAAGTGGAAAGAAAGGAATAATGCCATGTACTAACACACCATATTTGGTTTTCATAACTCTGTTGAACCCTGAAATTTAAGTTTTGTGCATTTCACATTGTAGTCTTAACAGCATTTCAAGAAGAGGAATATGAGCTTGTTAGATGGCATGTAGCATCTAATAGTCTTTAAAACTACTCATAGCAAATCTACTATTCAGAAAATTTAAAATCTTATAGCAGTGTTATCTTGTGTTTATCCTAAGTACTGGGAAAACACTTTCTGTGAGAAGTGGCACCATTTCAATATTTTTCATGACAACCATTATACCATATGTATTGTTTTCCCATTATTAATACATACTGATAAATTTTATGACGGCGAGAGAAAAATCTGTTTTAAAAGCACTGAGAAAAATTAAATTACAACACAAGGACAAAGCTGTAATTATAATGTACAGGTTTGAAGGTATTTAGTGAAGTATTATTAAATACATGTCAGTAAAACTAAAACCTTGGGCAGGACTATAATTTGATGTCTATCCTCAATATTCTTCTTAACATTTGCTCCTCCAAAATATTTAAGTACTAGACACTACTGTCCAGAGACTTATCCTGCCAGAAGAGAGGAAGCAATGAATACCCACATCATAACAAGTTCATAAAATGTCTCTGTACTGACAGAAAACCTATTTCCAGTATCCCACAAATAACTCAAGTTATGAAATCATTTATTATTTCAGCTGCAAGCAGGGAGCATAGTAAGATGCATTTATAATAGAATGGGAAGAGGCATGCAGTGAGTAATATTTCAGTGCAATTAAATATAATTTCAATAATAAATTATGTACCATTGTAAAGCCAGTGCTTTATATAAATATCACTGATGACAGTACATTAGAGTGCATTTGTGTTTTATTTATATTACAGCAAGAAATATATGATGGTTCTAGGATGTTTTCTCTGTTGAAGTCAAGGGTAAAATCAAGCCATCCGTGTGAAGTGCAGCTCTGTTTTACTTATTAGAACACAGGCTCTGCTATTTTTGGTTTGCAAGACACTGTTTGAGACTAGAGCATATGTTACTTTCCTCTAAGCTGTACTATCTTAGCCCAGATGTGTTTGAGCATGCACATAGCAAAGATTATTAAAGGATTTGCTGCAATCACCTCTAATTATATAAAAGTATGAATAGCAGGCTTAACTACTCAAATCTCCAAGAAGAGTTTTCCAGAAATCAGTGTCTGGTGGTAGAGGAGCAGGTGCCATCAAAGACAGATGCTGCTTCTATCTCTTCAAACACTTCACTCAAGCTCTTCTCCAGGGCTGAAGACATCCAGCAGAGGTGAGTTGGAGGAAGCTCACATTAGAGGTGGAAGGTACCATGGCAGAGAAGAGGCAGCTGTCAGGTTCCTGAACCTATTAACTGCTACTCCACAGAGCAGTTTTGTGAACCATGAGGAAGCACTGGAAGAAGTTTGGACACTGTTGCCCAGCTTAGGCTGTGGCTTTTGTAACTTGGGTTCATGCAGATTTTGAAACAGAGATACTATTTTTGTCAATGAGTTCCTGACTAAAGATGTAAAACGCTAAATGAAATTACCTGACATGCAAGACAGCTCTGGGGAAATCCAGTACTACTGATAGCACTTAGACTCACATCTGCAAAAATTTGCAATAGTGAGTTTTGAAAGGGAACCTTTGAGAGTTGACTAAATGCTAAGGAAAATGGATTGACTAAAAAGTTGATAGAGCAAAGAAGCATTAAATTATTCAACAGCTACATCCTACATACTTCCACAGTGCAGTATAATCCTGATTTAGCTATGCTCCCACGAGTTGTCTCTGAACATATTCTGACGTTTATAAATATGCTATGAAATACGATATTGGCAAGAAGTTAAGAATTAGAAGTTGGCAGCAATTGGGTGTCCTGGGTCAACAGTCTCTTTAGAGATCAAAGGTCCCAGTCTAGACTCTTACCCCCTCAGCCCTCCTGGTTCAGTGTTAGCTGGATAAAAGCCTGCAAAGTGAGTCTTTTTATTTTCTAACTAACAATTCACATTATGTTTTATTGTGGGGAAATCTGGGCATATTTAGGGTCTTAGACCCTGTAGCCTGAAAGTTTCTTCCTCGTTATAAGCTCTAGATAAAAAGAGCATTTGAGGCTACAGGTACAGACATAGCTTTAATCAAGGTTTATTTAATGCCCAAAGCAGTGAGATAACTCATCCATCAGCAGAGCTAAGAGGTGTGGGCAAGAACATATGCTCCATCATCTCAAATAGATGATCAGCTCGCCTTTTCATTTCCCACCATGCGACCAGCAGTCATGTTTTCTCAGGCAGAGCGTGGCTGAAAGCTCTCAAGGAAGCAATTTTATCCACACTTCCCTGAAAGGGCCAGTGCCTTAAAGGCATAATTAAGTCCTAAATACATAACAGTTAGTGACATTTAGCAAAGCATGTCATCTCTGGCAAACTGCCATTGTAGAAGAAACAGCAAACAAATCTATTTGCATTGTTTTCAGTTGGTTTGTAATTTTTTTTGTAACTGTATTGTCAGCAAGTGCAGAAGAAAGTATTAGATAAAATAAGCTGGTTAACAGACTGAATTAATTATATTGATGCAATGAAAGGAACTAATACATTTTGTAGGAGGGAATATTTGGTGACAAAAATAATCTCTTTAAAACCACACAAAATGCTTTATTTCTGCTACCAACACTTGTATAGCTTGCACTGCTTGCATCTGTAGAGCTTCACAAACAAAACAATCATTAGAAATTCAGAACACTACAAATGTCCTGCTCAGTTTTGGATTAAACAGATCTCCCCTCAGCCCTATCCAGCCTCATACACACCTCCCCCTCCACATTTGCTCTAAAGAATCAATGTTTCGCTTCTTAAAACATTAGCAGAAGGGTATTACTGGGCAAGAATGGCCAAAACACCCATAAACACCTCAGTCTGCAATCTCCTTGCTCCCAAAGTTACACCACAGCAGCTGACAGGAATATTTGGTCAATTTCCCACAGGAAGAGGAGAAAAAAAATTAATCTCAGAAAAGAGAATAATGAAAGCAGGATGTGTCAGAACTTTTTAATTTAAATGTCTTAAACTCACAGCCAGTAAAGAAGAGCATGGAAACTGTCAAAAGGACATCATATTAAACCAGGAAATTCTGTTCAGGTACTCCCCATTAGAGATTACATGAATAATCAGGTTTCTTCCCTGGTCCCCCTTCCCCCAATCTCAATTTTCAAATTTTATCTAAAAGACAATGAAATAATTTTCAGCTAAACACCCCGGGTCATACCTAACCCACTAAGCCAGTCCTATACTCAAGAGCCTTCCTGGTGGAGAGAAACTATTTGCGTATCCTGTCAAAGCAGTAAAGTCCCAGCAACTACTTGCAGTGGTTTCAGAATTACTGCCTGAGCCTCAGTCATGCCCTCTGCTTGAATTGCTGGAGAGCACAAGCTCCAGTAAAGATGCTGGATTTGGCAGTGCATACCCTACAGCATGGGGCTGCGCTGCTGCCGGCCAGCTTCACTAAGGCAACAGCAACCTTCAGCAAAGGTGGCAAGCAACTTCAAAACTGATAACATGAGATTCAGAGCTCCTCTACTAATGGAACAGTGTTCTGCACTTAATAAGGAGAGGAAATTATTACTAAGATTGTTTTAGTAAGTGAGCATTTAAAATAATATACTTTGGGAGGATAGAAAACCAGTATGTCCTGCCAACGACAGCAAGACCCAGCCTTATCATACAAGACACCCTCTGCAATATCAAGTTTAGATAAACTGAGTTCATACACATGTAAAGTTGTTTTTAATATTATAACACAAGAACATTCACCATCAAACCATAGTCATACCTCTGCCAGAAACTGCTCACCACATGATACAAGATAAGGATAATATCTTGGTTCCAGAGGCCAGGTTAAAGAGGCCAAGCATATAGACACTATAACTTTGCAACTATATTTGTTGTACAATTAGATTTTGTTCATTCTTTTCCCTTTTGGCATGGGATCGCTAAAGTCCCATGCTAAAAATTGCACAAAAAGTTTCATCCACAAGAATTATGTTCTCTTTAGCTGAGAAATCAGGTTTTAAGGTCTGATTTTCACTTTTATTTATTAAAAAGAGGACAGCAGTAACTGTTAAATTCAAATTAATTTCAACTACCCTGTTTCTTACAGAATCTTTGTGGGATACTGAGGGATGGTTTCAACGCTTTCTAGCCTGTGTGTTACTAACATCACAAGCTCACATTTCAGTGCAGTATTAATGCACCTGTGAGCAACAAAGCATGGAAATCATTATTTCATTACTTGAGTGCTGTTCACATCTTGAGCATCTGGAAGAGCCTGAGAAACCTCAAGGGCTGTGGACCATAAGATGCACAAGAAAAGCATGATTTACAAGTAGAACAAAATGCTATTTAAAAATTCCAGCTCAGCAAATGAGATCTTAATACCATTTAACACCTTTTTACAACTACTAAATATATATCCTCAAAGCAAGTGTGCTTTTAGATTAGAACAAAAGTACAGCACAAATATGAAGAGTAAAGACTCACTGAAAATATAGTTTGTCACTTGTGCAAAATGAGCAGTGTTTTCTGTTTCACAAAGTGACAATGCTTTGGATACAACAGGCAACTGGGATTTAAAGTTATAAAGCCATAGGAAAATAACTTTGTGCCTAAGATTGATATCCAATTTCTCACATTAAATACCAACACAACACAGCAAACACCATTTTGAAATAAAGTAATTGCATAGGGCATATAAATGAATGGAAAACAGATGCTGGAAGATGTTTTAAGCAGCAGCCTTGACCCTTATTTTAAAAGGCATTGGATGAAAGTATGTATCTTTTTGCAATTTCAATAATCAGGCATCTAACCTGTTCCAGGTTAGAGGTGCAAAGGCCCTGTTGGGTGGCCTAGCAGCCTGCTCTCCAACACAGCATGTGAAAAGAAAACATCTGTCCCCTTCTGGCAAAGATCAAACAGAGAAAGCTTCAAATTTCATTTATGATGTCAATAATTTTTCTTCTGTGCTTAGCAATCTCAAGTCCCCAGAAATGTTGTTTTACAACACACAGAGGAGACACACGAGCCTTGATTCTGTGCTCAGCTGCAAGACAAGCAGAAAAGCTATGGAATCCTACTCCACTCCATCCAACAGTGACAGGTCTTCTCTAATCCTTCAATGCTGCATGTAGTGCTCCAAGACAGGGCAAGAAGGCTCCTGACTGACAAAAGCTACTGAAAGGGAAGGAAAAGCTCAAAAAGGAGAGCTAGGGGAAACTGGGTACTGAAAGAGTCTCCTTCAGCTACAGAGCCCAAGTCCCAATGTAATGGGTAACTCCAGCAATGCTCCCCCACTCCCCTGCTGCTGGGAGCACAGCACTCCACTTTGCACTCCAAGCAGCTGTCACCAGGCATGCCAGCAGACAATGCGGCAGCACAGGGAGCGTTTGTGACAAAAGCAGCTCTCACACCCATCTCAGCAAGTGGTACATGCACAATTAAATTTATGCCTGACTCACTGAATGTGCTCCATAAGAGTTGGTGCTTGGCCAAACAGGCCTCTGGACCCCAGAGCCAGATTTCCCATTTGGTTTTTCATGTGGCTGAGAGGGAGAGAGCAGGCACAGCTCAGAACAGACCCAACCAGATAACATTACCTCACAATCTGCTGCTGATATATTTAATTCAAAGTTTTGCAGTGAAGGGTTGGGGCAATTTGCTCTTTCTCCCTCTACCTTCTGAGATTATGGAGCCCCACACCTCCTCACTACAGAGATATCACTGAAATGAAATCACTTCAGTGAGCCACCTGTTTTATACTGTTTGAATGGCAATTCTCTCTGACGACAGCACCTGTCTCTTATTCCATAATTCTATTGGCAGCAAAACAGGCCTCACACTTGATGGACCATGACTCATTACTATTTTCACAGAGTAAAGAAAATATTACCAATAAGAACTGTGCCACAGACATCAGTTTAAAAAAAAATTGGGATTTTTCCTCACTGTTAAAAAAAAAACAAACCACAACAAAACATCAAAAACAAGGCAGGAATTCCTGCTTTTCACATACAACTTCAAACCCAGGGGCAATTACTGCAATTATTTCATATATTACCCTTTGTGCTATCCAGGATAAAGGAAATGCAGCTAAATAGAGAAAATGCAGCTAAATTGCTCATCATCAGAACTAGTGCATGCAAGTGAATTAGACACAGTGAATGCTGTAGCTGTGTCTGATTCTTGTTTAATAGCTTTGGGTGATACCATTTGGTATTAATTTCTCTCTCATTTTGTCACATTTGGCATTTACTTCTGTGGTACTCAACTTCACAGTTCAATACAACTCAAGTTACAGTGACGCTGAAAACATTGCTTTAACATCTTAATCATTCAGGATATATTTGCATATTTTCTTCCATCTTTGATCACAGCACTGTACAATTATCTCTGCAGTATTTATTGTTTCCAGCAATGCAAAGTGCTGGAATTATTAAACCTTGTTTTAACCTTATGCTTTTTTACCTCAAAGTACTTTCCTCTCCTTCCCAATGCAATCCAGAACTCGAAAGGTCAGCTATGCACATTACATTGCAAGGCTTCTGGTATTTTCTACCTTTGAAGGTATTGGTTAGAACAAAACAAGAACCTAAGCCACAATGACAGCTCAAATACGGAGCTTTTCATTTATTTTCCCTAAGCTCACACAGCTTGCAAGACTGAAAGAGGCACAGTCAACATAATTAAAATAAACAGTTCAAAAATCTTTAAAAGCAAGATATAGGCAGGTACAAACAAACTGAAGCCTTCCATGGTATTTTGCTGACAGGGTTCTTCCTGTGCTCCTAGACGCATCTTCAACTAACATCCAGGCATGGTGGATGTGTAGAAGCAAAAATGGAATTTGTCTGCTATTCATTTGGGTCTGAACAGCATTACATACTTGCACTACAGTATAACAATATTTGTATTTTAGTTACAAAAGAGCAACAAAGCAGGGAATTGAATCTTCAGAATAGTGAGCATGTAACAAGCACTAAGACAATGGCATTTAAACATTATCCATCATCTTCTCTCTCCCTATCCAAATCAATAACTCAATTATGGAATCACCTCCACTTTTTCAGGGCTCTCACTCCACTTTGAGTTAGCACACTAATAGAAGACCAAGTCTTCAGGGATAACCAAAATTCCAGTACAAGTTATGCTCTGAGTTTAGTGACTGTTTAGCAGAAACTGCCCTGGAAAAACACAATTTGTAATTTGTCACATTCATAACTATTTTCTCTCCTCCTCACATCTGAGTAGCCACCCATGCCCAGGCAGCTCCAGCACCACACAAAACTGCAAATGCCCCCCCCGTGAGCTGCCCTACACCCTCACAGTGCTCCTACACCTGGTGGGATGAGACAACCAGAGCCAAGTCAGTTGAGAGACACACATAAGACAGAAGTTTATGACTCATTCCTTTAATAAATGCTTTGCCAGCTCATCCAAACATCCTGCCTCATTCCATAGGATAAAGGTGTGCTATCTACCTGTGACTACTTTGAAGCCAAGATACTTGAGTCAAAAATATGCCCAGAAGGGCACAATGTTGCTAGATCAAAGGATCATCAGCAATAAAAGCTTTTGAGAGGGAAAACCAGCCCTGCACACAAAGCAAATGCATTTTAGTGAAGAATGCATTTGGGCCCAGCACTAACTGGCAGAAAAGAAATCCTCTGGGTGCCAGTAGACTCATCCTCTGGTTTTTAAATCCCACTGCTCATAGTCAACCTAAAAAAACCTGGCTCATTTAAAAATTTTAGAGCACATCTTCCTAATTTTCATTATGTCCTAAGCACAAACTTATATAAAATATAAATTTTTGGGGTTACTCCCAATTCAACATCAAAACTGATTAACGTTCATTGCCACCTAATTTGCTGCATTTTTTCTAGATATTGTATACATAAATCAGTGGCTGTCAGCTTGCATAATTCCCTTTTCCATTTTTCTCTATTCCACTGCACCTGCTGCTTCTCAAGAATGATTACTTAATTGTGAAGTAAAAGATCATTATTTAATACTTGAGCTAGGAAGAACAAAGTTACTTGGTTATAGATTAATAAGGACTGAGTTGTGCAGTTTGCAATTGAATTCATGTTAAACATTTTGTCATCTTCTGTAATAAGGTCCTGAACTATAGAAAGAAGAGAGATCACTCTGAGAATTTGCTAATGCCACTGGCATATTTTGCTTCTTCCCTTGCTCCCTTCAGTGGCCTACTTAAGATTTTCATCTTTTGAACTGAAGTAATTTCTTCTGCATTTGTGGGGGTTTTACCTTTTTCCCCCCAAAATACATTGTAATGTATCAGTGTTATAATCCTCATATTTAAACAATGGAGCCATAAATACTTTGGGAAATTGGAAACATCTCCTGCTTATTCCTGTCACAATCAGAAATTTTTTGGTTTCTTCTGTGTCCCTTTGAATTACCACAATAAGAGCACTGGAATTTTTTTTGCTAGAGGAGGATCTTTAAAGTAAATAAGTCTGTTTCCTCCCGCTGAACCAAGGACAAAGCAGAAGCATCTGATAAGTTAATAGTTTCAAAAGTAATACAATCTCTAGAAGCACCTATTGCCATCCTACTTACAAATTCCAACTCCCCAAATATTATCTGATGCCCTTCACTGAGGATTTAAAAACAGCTGGAAGAAAACCAAAATTTTCCCACATATTCTCTCCTTTTTCCTTGTTTAAATATAGTGATAACCAATACAGCTCTGAACTCAACCATCCAGTGGCTGGCTGTTCATCCCATGCATTTGCAAGCTGCTGCAGGTTGCCAGTCCACACCTCTAGTGTGCTCAGTTGTCCCTGAGGGCTTTGTCTTTGGTGAAAGATTTCAGTGCTGCTGCTAAACAATATATTTTTCCTTAAAGCAAACAAAAGCTTGGACAGAGGGTGAAGTCTCTAATGCTTTGCTAAATAAATGAGCTATTACCTCGTGCAAAACAAAACTACAAGACTGACCAGAAATGCAATTTGTACTTTGACTTACACTCATGCATTGTTTCCTTTACTGGCTCATGTAAATATTTACCTAAGGAATTGGTAAACTATAAAATAACACCTCAGTTGACACTGTCAGTTTTCAGAAGTAGACTCCCAATTTGACTTTCTGAGCTAACAGGTCACAGGCTTCTGATTTAAAGCCTTACTGTTAGGAGTTTGAAAGGAAACTTGTCCATGATAAAAAACTACTTTTGAGTGTAAAATTTTTCACGCCAAATGTCTTTGAAAGCTACCCAGTTGTCTGTGCTAATGCAGAGCCTGTTCTTTCTACCACTGGGTATTCAGTTACACCAACATGGCCACTCAAGTACAGGCAGGTGAGTATGCACAGGGAATATCAGCACAGGCACACACCTGGGTCACCTAACCTGCAACTAGCCTGGCATTGGAGGTCCATGTCTTCAGTAACTACTATCTTTCATTGACATTGCTTTTTTTGTACATCAGCCACTCACTGGCTTCTCATCCTCCCCTCTCTCCCTAGCAGGTTTTGAGATCCAAGCCATGGTTCTTCAGGCCCTTACTAGATGGCATTTCATCCTCTGCCATGAACAATGTCTAGAGATTGGCCATGCCTAACAGACTCATGCTCAAATCACCATTTATTTTTCTGAACAATAAAAACCACCCTGGTTTTATTTTTCCCCACACACCACCTTAGGAGTAAAGCAGGCTATATTCAGGTACTAAGTTTTATACCCACGGGAACACATCACAGAAAAAAAAAAATTCAAGCCCAAGAGTTTTCAGTCCAAAAGTCAGCTTTCAGAAGTGCTGAGAACAGATTGGAAAGAAATCATCTGGTATGTTAAATACCAGTTACCAACCAAACAGTTACTGTTTCTTGTGGTAAAAAGTTATGTATGTTCATAACTGTCCATGCAGATGTCAGGTCCTGTTTAGCTTTCCATAAAATTAAGCTATTTTTAAATTACAAGACGCCAATCATTACTTGATTACCTATTAGTATGTAAGTGAATTAGGAAAACAGCACTCAGCATTTAATAAAACAAAACAGATTAGCAATTAAATGGACAATTGTTCTATTGACTTGTTTTCAACAAGCTTCCTCAAGACTTAAAAATATGTATGAACACTGCTGTTTATAGTGTTCAATTTAGCTTTTAAAAATAGGATACGTCATTATTTCACTATATAGAAGGAGCCTGAAATTTGTCATTAACACTATCAAAGTGACAGTCAAATGGATTGAATGCACAATATGTATTAGAGTGAATATATCTACCTGATATTGTCATATATAATTCTTTCAGATTTGAACACATGGTTAATATATTCAGCAGTACTTTTTCAGGTTCTAAGTATTCAAACAAGCATAAAGTTCCTTAAAAATATTTTTAATTCCTCTGTTATACTAGAAGATATTAAGTGCTATGTAACTTTTTTATTTAAAAAGGAGGGGCAATTCTTGTTCCAGCAGCTGTGATTTTCTACATAATGGTTCACTTAGTTGCCTAATTTTGTCTATAAAACTGTGCTTTATATATAAGGGTATCAATTCACCACAACAGCATGTACTGAATAAACCCCTCTTAATTACTTGATCAAACATGGTAAATATTGGAGGGCAATATCAATAATAATGGGAAATAAAATAGGGGCAGTGAAGAAAATAATCTTGTCTTAAACCTTGGTCCCACTGGAAGCAGGAGTAGAACTTACTGCAAGATCAGGTTCTTAGCCCATTATCCTTGCCCCCACTATGCAAGAGCAGATGTCAATAGCAGCTTTGGATAAGCCACAGCAGGGACATGAGCAGAATGTCAGTGCAATGTCTGTCTCAAGACAATACAACCAAGGGAAAGCAACAACATCTGGGGAAGAAGCGTTTGTTCCACATGAAAGCCTCTGCAAGGGGAGGAAAGGGGCAGCAGAGGTTTTATTTTTGCAAGGGAGAAGAAACTGCAAAGTTTAGAGCAAACTACACTCCTTAACACACCAGCTTAGGGAATTGGGGCAGCTAATTAGCCAACCCTCAGCCCAAGCTCCCTCTTTCCCTTGTGCAGTCACAGGCACACACATTTAGCAGAGCAGCCTTGCTGAGGAGCTGCCAGCACCCTCCCCATGTCCCCATCAGTGCACCCACTGATGATGGGTGCAGCTCCTCCTCCTGTGGCTTATTCTGCTGGACAGTGGGTAGAAGGATATTGCTGGCCCTCTCCCTAGAGGTGTTTATGCCTGCTCCCAAGCCAAGCTTCTCCCTTCAGGTTTCTGCTTCAGATGTCCTACAAGCATCTGGGTAGAAATGACTTAGCAAGAGGGCATATTACACTGTACTTAGGAGTTCTTGGCTCCATTTAGCTGTTGATGTCAGGAACACATCAAACACCAGCTTGCACATCAGGCAGCACCATATGATCAGAGCACTTCTAACCTGGTAACACCAACTGCCTTTAGCACACTCAACTTTATGGGTAAAGTAAAAGCTTTTTCTACATTTTTATTGTTTGTTGCTTAAGTAACAGACACATATGGTGTTCTTTTGCTAAGATGCATGCTACTATACTTGAGCAGGAGTCATATTTGTGTCACCAAGGTCTGAGATAATCCTTTCTTTCCACACAAACACTTACAGCTGCCAATAGCAAAGTATCACTGAAATTACCTCTACCACCCCTGGCTTTCACTCCAACAGAGTAAGAGAGATGAAGTCTTTGCTTCTTGTGACCAAGCTAAATTCAACCACATATGCCTGCTCCTTTTTCCTCTAGTGACCACATTTGTGAATTTACATCTCACATCCTTCCTGAAGACATTTTAGCCACATGGAGTCCCTCTCAGCTTCCAGCTGATGCTGGGCAAACACATGACTTCTCCAGATTCTCCAACGTGACAGGATCCTGCTTCCCACTGCAACAGCAACACTCAGTTAAAAGCATTTGCTGGAGATGGGGAAACAATGTTCCATGGCAGTATAAGGTATTTCACTATGGTCACGTAGCTTCTCTCAGGCTACCTTTAGCACACAAGTGCTGCTCAGTATTACTGAAGACCATGTATCAGAGACTATGTTGTCCCTAGGCTGAGAGGATGCATAACCTTCTTTTAGTAAAGCATCTTGTAGTACTACAAAACAGACAGCTGAGCAATTCCCACTTGCAAAGAGTGAGACCAAAAAAAAAAAAGAAAACCAAGGCAACTAGTCCAAGCATTATGCACTGAAGTTTCCTGAAGCAATACTTGGAAGTAATTAGATTATTTAGGAAGGAGTAAAACATTAAGCCATTTATAAATAAAATACAAAATAAAAAGACCAAAGTGTGGTTAGCCTAACAATTACAACTTGCATTCAATCAATTAGTAAAAGCAAGAAAATAAGCTTCAAAGAACATTAATTTGAAAAATGTCAAAGAAAAAAATGTTTAAGATGGTAGGAATAGCTACACAGGGATCCACACTATTACATATTGCCACCAGACCATTGCTTAAACCTAATTTAGAGTCCTTCCATCCTATAGAGCCCCTAGAATTATTAGAAAAACAAATTGGAAAGCCTATGTCCATGGAATAAGATGTCCGTAATATCCAACTGTTCCATAAATGGAATAATTTATTTATCATTTTGGTTGAATTGTGAACAAGCAGGTTTAATAAGTAAGCCTTGCTGGACAAACCTAAATGCCATTTTAGCACACTGTTAATGTGTCTCACAATGCCTAACAAAAATTAATTTCCTTTTAATAGGAAATGATCACACTGCATTTTACAGACACTAAAAAAAGATGATTCAGTCAAGAGTAAAAAAGTAATTTTCCTTTCCTCTGTTGCGCTTTTTTCTTTTCTCCCAGGGTATACAAGGGAATAAATACCTTTTAAAGAGTAGTTGTTTAAGACTGATCTTATCTTTTACCTCAGGTCACAGCACAAGAGGATACATTGCCTTTTTCTTTTAGTGGCAAAGGATTCCTTGCTAAAAGGACATGGTCACTCCTGTTCCTAGGAGAAATTATTATCCGAGAAATAACCCTATAATAGAGTGTGAACATGCAGGCTGGGGCTATCAACATTTGTCCTTGCTCTTAAACTTGTCTTTGTTAATAATAAATTGTCTAAATTGATTCATAATAATGACAATCTTCCCCACAGGATAAGAAGCAAGATAGCTGTTTTCCTTCCTTTTATTCTGTCAGTGAAAAAGAAACTCTTTCCACTGGGCTATTTGCTAATTATGAGCAATTAATCATTAGATTGAGACTTTATACTACGGGATTTTAAAGTATTACAATTAAGAAAAACTGAGCATAACATTTAACGGCTTCAATATATTTTTCTGCACTTGCCAGTGTCTTCTGTATCAGTTTCATTTCAAATTGGATGCAATTCAAAGAGACAGGAGCAATAGCAACTAATGCCAGGCTGAGGTCAGGTCCAATTTTTTTCAAAATGTTGGATAATCATGTTTTATTTCAAACCAAAAATATGTTTAAGCTGGAACAGAACCAGAAGGACAGCCTGGGAGAGCTGTTTCACAGTTTAAGAATTCTATTCACCAATAACTGATGAAGAAACTATTAAAAATGGGATTTTTATTACCACATGATGGAATTAGAAGTGAGCACAAAGAACATTAATTAAGTAAGTTTACATTATGACAACAATCAGCTTGGTGTATTTAGTATGCCCTTAAAAATAAGAGGCTCATATTCATGACATGAGATTCAGAAGGTCTAGAAGTTGAGATCAGATAAGCATCCCAAGACAACTAACTAAGAGTAATCAATCAGATCCAAAATACCTGCATGAGCCAAACCTGCTACAAGTCATTCAGGAACAGGTTTTTTTAGAATACAACAGGAGCTGGGGTTTTCTTCCACTGGCTCAGCAGCTTGAAACAGGCTGAGAAGGGCACCAAAATCCTACCCATGAGATGGGAATTCCCAGTGCTCTTCTATTGCATCCACCTAGCATCAGGGAACAAAGCAAGCCAAGCACGCAGTATTTCAGCACTCACACCACAATCCTATTCTAGGAGGCTCAGCCTCCTGGTCAAAACCTTGTCAGACAAGCCCATTAAATGATAAAGAACCTACAAATAAGCTCTAACATGATTTCAGCTCACCAGATGGTGATAGTAAGGTATTGCAAGAGGCACTAAACAGTGTTTGAGCAATGTTTATTGTCTCCCCAATATGTTTCTTTAATAGTACTGGATGTATGAGGAATACAAAGTGCTCCATCTCTTGCTCACTTAGTGAAAATCATTTTCCAAAATCTGCTGCACATAACAGGAATCATCAGCTTTTAAAGCAACATGCCATATGGCATTCCCAAATTAGAGGTTAAGTGGAACAAAATCCCATCAAGTCTAGGCAATAGTCTCTCTCAGGGAGAGAAGATGTTTCCAATCATGTTTTCAGAGGCATTTGTCTGACCAGACACAGTGGCTCAAGTGGAACTCCTGCACAGGCCTTTGCTGCTCCATTCAGTCCCTCAAAACCCACCTATGGGACATGTACTTTATTGCTCAATATTCTGCAGGCAAATACTCCTACACGTTAACTGGGTGTCTTGTCCTTTCCATTGTTTTTCCACCCAATTTACACATAAATCCATACCTTACATTTTACATAACATACTGCCTAGGTATGAAATGAAGGGCCTGCTCAAAAGTTAAATGATAAATGCAGCTTCTTCACCACTCTGTAACAGTGTTTTACTCCTTGTAAGTTTATAAACTGAGTTATAGACAGAAGACAGACTGTGACTTTGTTCTGTGAAAAAAAACCAACAATGTTCCTGAGATTGAAGAGAAACAAAAATGGTATTTGAGAAGATACTGAGATCTGGGAAGACTTATCTACTTCTGAAGTACCCATAAAGCTAGGATTACTCTATATCTATTTATAATACAATAACAACCTACTTTCTTGTCCCCAAAAAACCCAACAGAAAACCCCAAAAAAACGCAACCAAAATCTGTATCAGATACTTGGCAAGAAGAGCCACCTAAATACCACCTAAAGTGATGAAGACTTCTTTCAAAAGTTCATGGAATTTTCAATTTTGTGCTGTGCTCACAGCACAAAAACAACATGAATGTCATGGCATGAGCGAATCCACTGCACTGCTAGTCACCAAATCCCAGGGGTAATTGTGATAACAATATTTGTATTTTAGTTACAAAAGAGCAACAAAGCAGGAAGAAGGCTTTGTCTCTCAAGTCTAGGTCTTAATCACTAAACAACACAAGGCAGCAAACTCAGCAGCATCAGCACAATGCCTTCTACCAATAAGAGAAGATGCATTTTTTTGTGTGAACTGGAAAAAAAAAAGCAAACCCAACAACCAACAAAAATAAAAAACCCCTCAAAAGCAAAAACCAAAACAAAACCACAACAAAAGCAAGAAACATAACTGGGGAGGGCAGTCAGACAGAAGACCAAATATTACAGTATTATTTCTATCTCATATAACAAACATATAACTGTTCAGCAATTACTCAGCAATTGCCAGACAAAAGAAAGCTTTTTGTTTTCTTGAAGAAACACAGGGTAATTATGCCAAGTTGCCTGAGACACTGCTGTAGCTCGCAATGATTGCACTTTATAATAATGAATCATCACACAAGATAGCAGTAAGCAGCCCTAACACCAAACTTAGAAGCTATTATTCATGCAGTTCTTACACTTATTACTGTATCAATAGATCGCCTACATAGTTTCCATACCATCATTAAAAGCCTGTTTGTCTACATACATATTTATGCACTCAGCCCACCAGGTCTTCTGACTGGATCTGGTTCACAATCAACATTCTTAATGTCACCAGTTCTTCATCAGGAAAGAACACAGGCCAAGACTATTAAAAATATAGTTCTTTACACTTTGAAAGTCCAAGATCTGAAAGGGGCAGGCAGACATGAAGGCATTTTTCAAAGGATTAAGAGCTGGGTTAGGCTTTAGTCTAGAAAGTACGAAGACTGCATATATTATATAAGATTTCTCTCATTACAGAAGGCACCATACATCTTGAAGTACAGATAACTACAGAGAATCAAAGGACTGGAGAGAAGGAATTCCTGCTAATGTACTTGTACTCTGAAGAGTGACTTTGTTCAAAGAGCAAAACCACATTCCATCATCTCCAAATCTCAACAGTCAAAATTTTTCCAGGAAGAGAAAAGCAGTTCTATTTACCTTTCTTTCAAACTCTCCAAGAAACTTGAAATTCAAGCTGGTTAGTTCTGACTTCCAAAAAAATCTCCATAAATGTGGATTAAAAGCACATGAAGTCATACCACATTTACACACCTTTTAATTCTGTGGTCTTGGGAACCATGCAGAACAGGCAAAGATCTGAAGATGATGCAGAGCAACTGGCCTTTGTTCAAACCCTGTCACCACTTTCACTCTTGACACAAGACCCAGTATATACTTACCCATTCCTGGGTCAGATTCAATGGGCTGACAGGTGTATGTAACACATTACTGCCAGAAATTATGTGAAAGCCTGCAAAGCCACCAATACTCAGTGATCAGAAACACTGAGTTAACACAATGCTATTTCTAGGTTGTCACTTTAAAATACAAACCCCACAGTTTAAGGCTTCCTTTATTCTTTTTTCTGAGCTCAGTGAATTTTGGCATGGCTGGCTGTAAACACTTACTAGTGTTTCTACATAACAGATAGTAGATAACACTAAACCTAAAAAGTGTTGTTCTTCCAGTTTTACGTTAACCTCTTAAATGGCACTTTCTTAAACTGGGCATACTGCATAATCCTCTACCTTTGATCTAGACATAACAACCACTTTAGAAGGAAGGATTCTGTTTTATGTTTTATGACTTGCAAGGCTGATTATACTCAGCTATGAATTGTTAGGTGTCTGTCCTCAGTTATGTGCTCAAACATTTAAACACAGACAGATTTTTGAACTCTTCCATAAGTAGTTCATATTAATAAATCCAGATGAAAGTCCCAGCTTCCCCTATCACATTGAAAGATTACACAGTGTCTGAGTTCACATGAACTAATAAGACACGTGTTTCTGAAATACTAACCATTATTCCATCATGTTCTGGGATCTTAAGGGTATTTCAGCCTCCCTGTTTAACTCACATGCCTTGCACTTACTGGAAAAGAAACTGTCTGTTTCTGAGGATGACTGCACAGGTCGTTTTCACACCATCTAGCTCTGGCCCATTGTCACAGGTCAAACAGCTTGTCACAGCTCGGACAGGCTGTGTGCCTGCTCAGTCTGAGCCAGCACTGCCTGCAGATGACAGCAGTGCCCAGCGAGTTACAGCAGTGTCCTGGGGGATCCTGTCACCTACAGCAATTCACAGGAGGGACACCTGGACAGTTCTTCTTTGCCATGAGGGATTAAAGTTGCCCAGAACAGACAAAAAGCTTTTCTCCTGATCTATTGTCACAGTGGCATCACAGTGCTCTATATAACAACACCTTCACAAGTTTTAGTCCATCCCACCTCTCCAAAGAGTGAGTTCAGACACTTTGGGACAGCATGAGCACATGTTACTACAGCATGGCAACACTCCTGCACTGTACTGTGTTATTTAAGGTCCATGAAGATGAATTGGTTCTTACATCATTCTGCATGCACATTGTATCTCTGGGGTTTTATCTTCAGGGAATGCAGAATCTACATTGTTCTAGAACTTCTATCATTTTGTGCTCAATCCTCCTGTGATAAACTTTTAAATTTTAGCTTTTTAAATGTGCTGTTGTGGGACACTGCTAAATCTATGCAACAATTAAATTGGAAGATGTGTGGTGGCTTAATGTACCACTGTCTGAGTCAGACTTTTTGATAGGCTTACTTATCAAAGTAAAAAATAGTTTGGATTCAGTCCAAGGTGAGAAGAACAGTGGTTTAGGAAATGATCAAATATTAGCTGTCTGAAAACAGAAGCAAAAGAACCACCCACAGCACTTCAGGCAACTCCTGGCATTCAGAGAAGGAAGGTAATCTGAAAGTTTGAGTCAGTGACTTACACACTAAAAAGCTGTCTCTTGAATTCTGCTTACCTGGATATACCTAGCTAATGATTTTTACTATCGAGCATGTGCTGTCAAAATTGCATATCAAAGAAAGAAAACTATAAAAAATACTGTAAGGTAACAAGTGTGAGACAAAACTTCAGGAAATATAACTAAGGATGTATGAGTGAACACAGTGCTCAGAAATAATAGCAGAACTTTTTTCAAGGAGACAACCAGATGGCTCAAGAAGAATGCAGAAACAGAAGAATCTACTATTTACACTTTGAATGTTTACAATAACTTTCTCAAAGAGGGCAATAAAGGTTAATCTTTTCCACGGCATCTATTCCTATTAGAAACAAAGGAAAACTGATTTTTTTATTTAGAAGACATTTATTGACAAAGTTACTAATAGGTTAATCAATGGTAGTGGAATTTTTTTCAGTAAGACTAGATTCTTTTGCTTATGTTCTTTCAGTGGATTCTCTTCCCTCTCAGTCCCCTTTGGGAAGCCTTTCCAAGGTTGTTATGCATGTGTTACATCTGCAATACTATACCTTATTATTGCAGCCTGGCAGCTGTACTCCAGGAGCTGCTGTGCAGAGCTGTCTGGTTGACTCTTCACCTTCACTTCAGCATTCTAGTTTAGGCTAATTTCTCTAGAATATTGAGCAAAACCAGAAAATTTGTATCTCTTCCAGGTGAGGAATAACTCCTTCAGTAATCCTACTAAGTGTAAATAGCTCTTTTAAGTCTCATTTGTGAAATCTTCCTCTCCACATTGGCTTGAAAGGATTATTGCCCACCACCACATGAAATTCAGCTAATAAGGTCATGTGTTTGAAACCATTTCCTAAACTATATAGACCTGCTCTGTACTGCTTAGTCAGCCTTTCTTACTGCTGAATATTGTTGCTTGAAAGAGGGGTTAAAAAAACCACCATTAGGAAACCAGCCTTGCAGATGACACACGTGAAGAAGAACTCAGACCAAAAGTATGAAGACAGGGCAAAGATACAGCAGGCCAGTGCCAAAAGGTATTATCTACAAACAGATCAGCTGCATTCTCTGGGAGGGATATAGGTGTAGAGCACCAGGGAGATTACATAAAGCAGTTTTGCAGTGCTGTGAAAAAACAGAGAAACAGCAATCACACGGGGTAAAGACAGGGAAGGAGAGACTCTCCATGTATGATTAAAAGCAAAACTTTAAGTGTCTTTCAGAGAAACAGAAGCAGCTTATTTCAGGACAGTGTTATACAGACTACATCTGTCACAACTGAGGAAGGATTTTTGCCAGAGGGACTGTCAGTAGTCAGCTGGCAGATGGACATGATTTCTGGGATTAATAACAGCTAATAAAACATCACATATTGTGGCAAGGAACATGAGAGGGATGGACATGCAAAGGACATCTGCAATTGCAGAATTAAGTGAGCATTGCCTTCCTTGTGATGGGATAAAAGACTTGCTGAGAGGGAAGAGAATTTCCATGCAGCAGAGTTAAAAATAAAGTGAGAAATCCATGTATTGCAAGGGTACCGAGGCAGTGTCAAGATACAGAGTTAAGACTATGTGGGCATGTACTTTAACTCACTTGTTCCTCCTTTTCTTATCTATGCAACTTCATCATATGTCTTACCAAAAAGCAGGAAAGCCAGAGTTACACATCTGTTTTGACCTCTTAACTATTTGGCTAGAGACAGAGGGAGCTTAGGGACCTTAACACAAGAAGGAAAAGCTTCTGCTTGCAGAACCCACTAGGGTAGCAGATAAAATAATAAATCTCTACCATTAAACAGTGTTTCACTAAAAGTGTGTATTTATCACTTGGCAATATATTCAAAATGCACACAGTGGCATGAGCTATGGGAAGCACGTTCTGTTTGCTGAATTCATGCAAGATCTTGCAAATAACACATTACTAAGGTGAGAAAAGCATTTTGTTTCTGTCCATATCTCTGGAACAAGTCAGCTACTGGAAAGAGCAGCCACAGTTTTAGAAGGCAAAAAGGCTCCAAGGACACAATGGCAGGATCAAAAAAATTCTAATAGGTAAGTATTATTAAGGTGTGCAGGTGAGATGTAGAAAAGACATATGGTGCCTCTTTGCAGTGAACTGGTGCATATAACTTACTGGAAGTAAGGGCACATGGAAGCACTGGTGCAATGCCCTTCAGTGCAGGGCAGTCGGAGTAGGTCAACCAAAGGCTGAGAAAGAAGCATTCAAATTATGCTATCAGCAAAAATTTAATGCCAACAGAAAATGATTGGTTGTTTATATCTGTGATAAAACATCTTTTTCCCCCCCAAACAACAAAAAGATTCATCAGCTGAAAACAAGCTGCCAAAACTACACCCACAGAGATGATTTCAAGGACAAGCTGCATCTAGAATACTCGTGCACTTGCACTAAGGGAATAAGCACACTTCAGGCTACTTTTTTATGTAACATATATATCTACACACAAATTGCAGCTGAACATAAGCTGAACTTCTCACAGTTTGAAATGTGGAGTTCAAATGAAGTCCATGTTGCCATAGCTAATTCAGCCCAGCCCTTAACTAAGGAGCCCCTACCCATATAAGCCTGACTGAGCTCTGAAAAATAAGGCATGGTACAGCATTTTTACACTGCTAGGGTAAGGGATGTATTCCACAGAGGAGCATAGAAAGGGGCTTCTGTTTCTTGGGAAAGAGGAGCTAGGAATTAAGAAAGAACAGAAGAGGGATGAGAAACTTGCTGGAAAAAGAAACTTTCCAAGAAAACCTCTGGGAATTATGGAAAACCAGTGACATTAATCTGGTTCATCTGTTCTTTCCCCACATCTCCAGCAATGAAGATCTGGAAAAGATGAGCAAGCACCTCTGGTATTTGAAGTGTATAATTTTTCAGTCAGCCTAGCTTACATTTTCAGACTGGAACAATCTGACAGTACTTCCTTGCGACAGAAGCAAGAATATTCTGTACAAAGTTATTTCAGTAAGAATTATGCTGAAACGATGAGAAACAAAAATAAGCAGTTTTAGTGAGAAATAGTCAAAGCTTTCCCCCCCTCCTAATTTATACCAGGAGTTGCATGGCCCAGAGCAACATGAAAAGCTAAAAATTGTCACACATAGCACACTTCTTTTTGTGGGCTTGCCATCAGATCCTGCTTTATTTGTCACTTTGGTCCCAGCTCAGAGCACAGGAACAGGCAAGAACCATCTCAGCAGGCTAGTGGGGAACCAGGAAACCACTGGGGGTGCAGAGACAGGCTCAAGAGAGCAAGGACCCTGCCTCAGGGAGCCCTCCCCTCCCTCTTCTTCTTTATCAAGTCCTACCCATCTGCAAGTGCTGGGCTTCCCCTGCTGAGACACACAGAGACACTGTTGTGAACTGACTTTAAAAAAAAAAACAAACCCAAAATGCACCATTGCTTGCAGCAATCATTATAAGAGGAGAAAGGCTCTATTATATGTTCATATAACATCAGGTCCCAAGCAAAGAACAGTAGCTAATAATATATGCTACTAGTCACCAAAATACTACTTTGAGCTACTTTTTCTTTTTTCTACAAGAGATTTTTTTCTGCAAGTCAGAAAAATCAAAAGAGCTTCTCTCATGGCATTGCTTTCTGGAATACAAGTTGTATATTAAATTAGAACACCCGTACATTTTGGAGATTCAGAAATCACCTCTTGGACCACAGACTCCCACAAACAGCTTTCAAGTGCCACTTACTTAAATAACATGACTGCCCAAAAAGGAAAACAGCGATCAAGGAGCATAATGTACCATTTATGGCCTAGGGAAGGTGCAGCCTTATTTGCTGCATATTAAAATTAGCAAAACCATTTAGCAGACCTTTATAGCCTCATACATTAAACTGTAGGATGCAGTTCTGCTTGGAAAAGCAGCCCAAGAGAAATGCTATATCATTGAGTTAATTCTTTGCTGAATCTCTATCTTTCTTTTTCTCAAGTGAGGGAAAAAAAACACCAAAAAAAAACATGGAAGAAGTGAAAGGTGTAGTTTTTCTAGCCTCCACACTTCAAAAAAAATACAGTAGGATCTTCCTACCCTTACAACATGATCAATACAGAGGGTAATGTGCTAACAAGGTTTTCAGAAATGAAAAGGTTGCCCTTCTTAGGCTTTACATAAAATGCCACAAACAAAATCAGTAACAAATTCTTTTCGGAAGAGGAGGGTTTTGCTATCATATTTCAGCTACAAAAAAATCCTGTTACAATTCCATAAAGGCATAATCCACACAACTGGATTTGAAGCTTCCCGTATTTGCCAGCCTATCCCCAAGACAGATGGAAGGGCTGCAGAAGAGGAGGAGCCCAGGACAAAAACACTGGTCCCCACAAGCTCACACACCTGAGCTTCCTTCTATGGAACAGGCACAGCTGAGCAAAACAATGAAACACACAGATTATAAAAGGGAGTCATTTGTGACCTACAGAAGTCATCTTCAAACCATGAAGCTACCAGTGCATCCTCAAGACTGCAGCTATCATCTTCTTTGCTCAAGAGGTGTTTAAAGAAGCTCTTGGTTTTTGTGTTAGCTCCAGTTTGAGCACAACTTAAGTTTACCTGAGTATAGGAGTTCATCCTTTTGGTTAAAAAAAAAAATTTAAAAAAATTGTTTAAGTGTCAAGGACCAAATTTGTGAAGAGAAAGCTTCTTTCTGATGGGACTCGGCCTTTATATCAGTAGAGTTTTGGAGCTCCCAATCAAGAAATAGCCAGAGAACTAAGGAACTCTGGAGGTCCAGACACAGGAGGCCAGGACATCAGAGCACCCCTGGATCTTTTCCAGAACAAAGCCTTTTCTTCTATAAATACAGCAACAGTTTTTACTTACCAGCAAATTCTTATTAAACCACCTCATTATTCAACCCTTCAGCTCTATTTGTGCAAACCATACTATTATGATTGTTCTAACCAACTGACAGAAGAAATCAACTTGTTTCATGCCAGGCTGAAAACCAGGGATCAGGAGAATTCAGAGTGTGTAGACCAACGCTTGTGACATGTCAGAAATTAGAGACCTTCAAAACTTTTCATTACTGCATAAGAATCATCTCAGTCTCCCTCTACCCAGCAGTAGCTAACCACTTTTCACCTATTTCATCTCATCCTTTCTAAAAGCCAGCTCACAAAAAACACAAAGAATTGATCAGCTGCAAATTATGACTCAAGATGAAATCACCTCATCCCCACAAGGGGCTGAAAGAATCATTGGAACATGTTTCCAGGAAGAAATGTCAGCCTCTGTCTACTGAAGAAGGGTGCTTGCAACAAAGTTTGTCTGCCACTTAGAACAGCACAAGATCATCTGCTTTGGCATCCCAAATCAACACATTAGAAATCAGTCCCAGTGCTCTTAATTTCACTCTCTGGAGCAAGTGAGATGGTCACTAGGCCACAGGCTGACATCTGAGAAAAATCCAACAATTCACAGGATTTAAATATATGAACTGTATTAGAAAAGTGTTAGACAAAGCTGATAGTTTCCATCATGTTACTAACAAGAGTTAGCTTGGTGCCTTTCTTCTTGTGCTCAAATTAAGTTTAGGAAATTTGGCTACTGGTGTGAGGAGGATAACAGAAAATGGGATGGTTATCAGAACAGCTGCAACTTTGAGCTTCATCTTACATTGTATCCAACACTAATCAGGTAATGTTGAATTAACTTGAAGCTGTAACGCAGTTTGAGTACATTGATAGTGATAGAACTCTCAATGAAACTAGACTGACTACAAAGACTTCGGCAGGTCATCTGTAATGAAGCAGTTCAGCCATTATATTCCCTACTTCTGACCTTTACTCCTAGTATATTTTAGAGTATATTACATTCTGGCATTTTAATTGAGAAAATTAATCTGTTCTTACAGCAGTAGAAAGGTTGAATAGTTAGCAACAGCTCTATTTGCCCTGCAATAATATTCTAATCCATTTTTTCTTATCTCAACCATCTACAAGGCTTGCATCCCGATAGCATAGAGTTTACTAACATGTCAATGGTACTTCCTTCCTTTCCCCCATCAGCCAGGGAAAATATCCTAATATCTAAGATGCATTTCCCTATTGTTACCATTTGTTTAATTCTCCAAATACACCTCTTTTGCATACATACATATTTGAAGGACCTACAATTTAATTTGTTAGATCTAAGACTGATGCGCTTGTTTAACCTTTTTTTAAAACTTGAAGTGATGCATTGATAATAAAAGAAATAAGACTTCTGCAAATAGGCTTAAGACCTAAAAATACTGAGGGTTAGTGCTTCTACCAGTGTAAGTCAGCATATTTCGATTGATAAAGCTCTGTTCAATAACAACAGCTAGGATCCAGTCCCACCTGGATTGCCTCTAAAGTAGATAAAAGTAGTGCTGAACTCTGAAGCATGAGCCAGTACCAAAAAGATTAAGAGAAACCGCTTATGTTTCCCCAAAGTTAAATTCAGATTCAAGCCACCCACTACTTCTAAAGAACCTTCCTTTTGTTCAAGCACAGTAAGTCCTTGATGAACTTGCCTGAAAAAATTGTACACTGAGTAGTCCAATAGATACACTTCTGTTTTGCAAAGGTATCAAGGAACAGTAATTATATACTCTTACTCCAAAACATCATGATACTTGATGTAAAATGAACACAGCTCTGAGCAGTCCTTTTATTTAAGAAAAAAAAGAGAACCTGTCAAACTAAATATCATAATCCTGTGCAGTCTGATCATAAAATGAAATACTACTGAAAGCTGACTGAAGGTTTTGCTATACTACAAGATAAGATCTTGGCAAATGAAGCTGCTGCAAGTGTTTGAGAGGATCTTATGCATGTGCTGGATCATGTAACAGTTTAAGGCACTTCCTTCCATTAAAGAGCTGTAGGCTCTTTCTGTAACTAACACTTGAATTTTATTTTAGGCTGTGTAGGAAACATTCTTTTGCATTGCAAAATCCTTCAATACTGTACTTCACCAGAGGTTAGAATAAAGTTTACTTGCTTGCTCGATAATGACCAAGAACATTAATTTTCTGTGCTGGTGGGAAAAGGTGCAATATTGCCCAGTATTTAATCTGCTAGCTGTGTTTCAGCAGTCTCACAACAGAAAACAGAACAAATTAAAAGGTTTGAGTCCTACTCCTTCAGACAGTCTGTGGACAGTCCCATGCAGGAGGTGACAGTGTGAGCAGAGTTCCCAACCCTCAGGATGGAGGCCAGGTGAAACTGCCTCCAGAACCCTGCTGACACTCTTATCAGTTATAAATGCAGCTTCAACAAAAAGAGTTGCTTTTCACTCCGATGTAACAACAACAACCATCCAACCTTATCTACACGAGGCAATGTACACAAAAGCACAGCACAAGGCTACAGGAAAGTAATTTTTATTTCTTGTAGACAACTGAAATGTGATTCCAGACAGTGAATGATACAGCCCTTCCTCTTTTCAAGATCTTCAGCTTTGTGAACAACAGTCTAGCTCAATTACTTGTAGATGATGTATAAAGGCTGCTGCTGAAGGACTACAGATCAGTTGCCAAAAACATCTGAATATATACAATCCCTGCTAGAATATTTAAGAATTATCCTTGGGGCAAGTTTATCTGCCAGATGAAATATTTCAAACAATTATACAACTACAGAAACATGTATGGAAAGGTTCATTATGGATTATTAAATTTAAATTCATTCATCACTGCTTCTCAGAATCTCCTAGGTCATTCAAGTACAACTATATCACTCAGAAGCCACCTTTTTAAAAACCTTAATAGAAATAATGTAGCAGGTTTCATAGACGCAACATATCCAGCATTTCTACACTCTTGACTCCAATTTAGAGATTTATTTTTTTTCTTCACCTTCTGTTTCCTTGATAGTCTCAGGCCCTCAGGGATTTTGTTTCTTAATTTGGGAGGGGCTGGGAATGTGGATGTGCTGTAGAATACTATGCTATTTACATAATTTTGGCCATTGACTCCAATGAGAATGGGGCTAGAGCCAATAAGACATGTTATCATAAATGCAGTTTGCAAACTGTAACTGCTCATTCTTCCCACACTGCTAGGAAGGCACGATTAGCAATGCCATTATCCTCGCCTTACACTGCAGAAAGAATTGTAATGCAGGCTCAGAGACTGCCAAGGGCCTCTATGGGAAGCAGCATTTATACAAGAAAATAGACTCAGAAAGAAGCTCCTGGCTGAAAGTGCAAAAAGCACTTTCCATTACTCTGAAAAGAAAAGCAAGATTTAACTAAGAATAAGCCTGTCAGGTGTTTAGGTGGAAAATTAAGCTAGGACAAAGACAATAATAAAGTAAACACTTTAATCATCTTATTGGTATCTAGTTTTAACATACCAAAAAGCATCTGTACTTATATAGATCAAAACAATGTAGTGAGAACAATATACACTTCCACACACTCACATTTCATCTGCTGAGAACACAAAGGAGATGTCTTAACCTTGTGTGTAGGTGAAAGTTTTAAACATTTTAGGAACTTAAGCAACTTGAGTTACATGAATCAGTACATAAAGTACATGAATTAAATTGCCCATTCATATTTACATACATGCTTGGCTATGAATAGCCAATACAAAAGACATAATAAGCATTAGTGCCACACAAATTGCTTTGAGCATATTGTTCAAAAAATTTCACTGCTTTAACGAGGCTGTTGTTTCACTCCTTTGTAGTCTGTGTCTGAGCAAATCTTTCCTCCCATGTGCACTCAGATTTAAACATGAGATTAGTTATATTTAATCAAGACTGCATTACTGTTTGTCCCTGAACAGATGACAGCAACATGGAAGGTTTATTCTAAAAATTTTACTCTGTAAATCAGCCTAAAATTAATGCAGTTCCATTGCATAAATCCACAGAAACTAATATAAAGACTCCTTTTATAGGCCTGATACCAAGGCAAGTAAAACCAAAATTTAACCTGAATATTACATATATATGCCTCAGAGTAGAAAACCTAAAACTAGTTTTTCTGAATGTCAAAAAAAAAATTGTTTCAGTGAGCTGCTAAGTTTTAAAATAATTTCTAGGAGAGATACTATAGGTGAAGTCCAAAGAGTTCTGAAGCCACTAAAAATTACTATTTCCCCTTTATTGCCCACTTCTCTCTAAACACATTTCCTTTGTCAACCGATAAGTTGAGGCATGTAACTTCCTCTTTCAAAGTATGGCCCTTGCATAGTTATGAGGAACTGCCCCAGTAGCTCAAACAAAAGTAGTTGTAACATTCAGAATTTGTCATCTGACCAAGATTTGAAGATTGATGCTAGGTGGCAATGGATGGGTCAGAGCTACCTACTCCAAACCAAGTTAATAACCCCTCTGCAAAGGGGCTAAACTACTTCTATATTGTATTCAACGTGAGAATCCATAAAAACACCAGGAAGGCAGCAAGGGGATGGACATAGGAGTCTTTGCAGGGAGGGAGGAGATTGGCCATAGCTGCACCACTGGGGAAGAGGGGATTCTACAGCAAGTTAACCATGCACACATGTATAAACTACACTGCTGCTGAGCTGCAGCATTCAGAGCTCATGAAAAAAAAAGATTAACCACAAGTTAGGCATACAGTTTGTCCCCATATAGATCTCTGGAGTGGGCCCTGCATATTTGGTGAAACAATGAGCACAGGAAACAAACTAAACAATGAAGACTTAATGGCACATCAATGAATAGGTAGCAAAGGCAAAGGGTGAAGGGATGTGCAAAAGAGCCAAGAGTGCCCAAATTTCAAAAGGCATTTCAGAACAGAGTAAGCATACCTTGCTCTTGGGCAAGCTATAAATAAGCACATGTTGGTGGCATCACTGAAAGCCGACTGAAGACAAATCACTGCCAGGAAAGTACACTCCTGTATGATGTAGATATCTTGCTTGTACTACAAAGGAAGCTGAAACACCTGACCTAAAAGGAGGAGGAAGTGGCAAAGACAGGGCTCTAAATGTTCAACTTCAGGTCAATACTACTGAAAATGATTCTTACTTCTGAAAACCTAAACCCAAATCAGCAAACAATTTAAACAGATTTGCTGATATCTAAGCCTATTGCCTGTCTGTGCCAAGCTAGGATGTATGCAACACAAAGACCAATCTGGTGGTTTATAGCCAGATTTATTTGATCTTACAGCTTCAGCCACTGTGCATACCAAATCTGTAAAAAACGTATTAAAATCAATATAAAAATAACTATCATAAGAAAAGTGTCTATCCTGAATTGTTATAGCACAAGATCCATAATGGATCAGAAAATGAGAATCTTTTCATTGCCCAACTATTTGTTTCTATCTCAAGGACTAGACTATATAGAGGAGCGTTAATGAAATACAGATTGGCAATGAAAAAGCAGCTTTTCAGCAGCAGGCTGCCTGCTAACTCCTGTCCCATCTACAGAGATCCTCCCTGGCCTTCTGCAGCCAGCAGGCCAGCTGTGCTGCTCCACTTCTTACTGGATGCATTTTAGTATCAGAAAAATGAAACACTGCTTGGAATAGAAACCGCCCTGGACAAGCATTGTCCTCTCACAGGCTGCTGGCCCACCTGAACACTCAGGTGTAACAGGACACTGTTTTCACCTTGCTTGCTGATAAAAGCAGGCAATGAGCTTCAGTTGCACAACATTCCATTCAGCTACAGAGTACTTCTGGGGACCTGCTGAGAAATGGCTGCCTATCTAAGCCATGTTGCTTTGCTTTTTGTTCCTTCCTCTTTTTGATAATCATATCAATGCTCTCTGGCACTTGGATCACTCTGCCTTATGCAGATTTGTCTTGCAATTACACTCAATGCCATTTGCTTGGAGGCTGAAAGATCCAGCTGCAAAGAGGCTGCACAGAGCAGCTGCTTGCCAGGAGCAGAAACCTTGGAAAGTAAGGAATGTAATTAATGATGCCTGTTCCTTTGACCAGGAGAACACTTGGACCCAAGATATGAAGCAGTAATTACTCAAGTGCACTTACACAACTGTGGAAAGGAACTCTAATGCAATAATGAGCAACAATATTCTACAAACTAGGTACATGTGATGAATCATTCAAATGATTACTCATACTGATCACAGGCAAACAGAGGCAGAGATCACACACTCAAGGAAACGGTGCCAACCTGGCAGAAAAAACCTCCAAAATATTTCTAATGAGAAAGGAGACTTTTATATCTAGAGATGGCTGGGCCTCACAGAAATAATGGCTCTATCTGCATCTCCATATCCTGGAGATGCTAGAACAAGTCAGGTCTTGGCAGGAGATATTTCTTTTATACTTTTGTGATGCTTTAAGTGTTATTGCCATTTTCATCATATCTGTGAGCATTTCTTGGTGCCAATGAGGTCATAAAATGCCAGGCAATGGAAGTCTCACTTAATCTTCACTTTACAGTTACAGCATCTTTTAAGACAGAGAAGAAACCAAGAAAAAGAAAATTCCCACTCCTCTACCAGCCAATGGTATAATTGTCTTTCATGTACCTCAAAGTCTGGAAAGTACATGAGAAATATATCAGTATGAGAAATAAATCAGCATCTCAGGAATTTGAGTGCTCCAGGCAAGATGTGCCACTTATCAACAAAGTCAGTATTACTGTGCTGGACTGAACTATATAATTATGAGGAGAGAACACTTTCTGGAAGAGAAATCTCCAACTCCTCTTGACAGAAGAGTGCTCACCTCAAATTTTGCTTTTCCACTGCAAGATCTATTCCACTAAAGATTCTTTCCCTTTTCTTGTGTCAACCAGAATTCAAGGAGCAAGGTAAAAAAGGGAAAGGTATGGTTTCTGAGGAAGATGCTTAAGTTTCTCCAACTTGCTCTTGCAGTTTTGGGTATGGTGGCAGCCTTCAAGTTTTGGAGAAAAAGAAAATCAGTGGTGGAAGCAATCAAACCTGCTCAGGACAGTTATTGTGTGTGATGCTTTTCCTAAGGTGAAGTACAGACTACACCAATCTAAAGGTCTGAGGTATAAAAACACATACAAAAAAAGTACACTAAAATCTCAAAACTAGTAGGTAAAAACGCCTTTCACAAAGCAGTTAAACATAGGCTGAGGCTGTGGGATTACTCAAACCATGTTTGCAATAGCTTGGCAAGTTCCTGTGCAGTTAGTGGTTTGAGAAGGGTCCTTGCCAGTCCTGGACACAGACCTGCAGCAGGATGTCTCCACATCTGGCAGTATTTACTGTTGCTGTCCTGCCTCTGGCAGGGAAGGGAGGAAGGAATGGGGACTGGCACATTGCCAGGGTTCTCTAGCTGGCCTGAGACAAGAAGGGGGAATGGCTTTCCATCTTCTCAGCCACCAGCTCCAGCTGAGAGCTGCACTTTCATTTGCTGGCTTATCCCAACTCTGTAATACTGTAGTTGACATGAGAGACTCATTTAGGCACTGTTGCTATCAGTGTTTTATTGCTTCCATAAGCACATCACAAACCACACTAAACCATCACAGTTTTAAAAAGCAAAGTTATTCAGAAAGGGAAAAACTCCAAACAAAACCAGCCAAACCCAGAAGAACTTTAATTTGTTAAGAGTCTGAGAAACTTATCATGACAAAAAGAGTGTATAGCTCTATCACCTGAGACTACAGCTTTTCTTGGTGTCCCAGGGTGGAAATAGCTTGACTTGTCAATTTTCATGAACATTAAAAAAATATAATGACATGAAAAAAATATAATGGCAATTCTAAAAAGGAAAAAAACATCTCTATGGGTAGGGGAATAAGGGTGAATAACTTCTAGCTTGCTCAAGGTAAAAGGCTCTCAACTCTAGAGACAGATTGAGTGACATGACATTCGGGAACAGAGCAGTAATAGAGAAAGTGGTGATTTACACTACTTCAGAAAGAGGAAAGGAGGGTGGAAGCAAGACCTAGTCAGCATAGTTTGCCATTTTGCCTTTCCACTTTTCCACATTTGGGCTGGTGTATCTCTGAGAAGAGACAAAAATAAAGTAATTTCTGATCTGCAGTGTTGCAGAGTTTTTCAGCAAATCTCCAAAACAATCATGAAACAAATCTTAATGGCCACAATTCTTTCAGAGTGCACCTGAAAATATTAGGCAATGATCCTTACAAATGTCCACTGTAGGGTCTGTTAGTGTACTCAGGCCCTGCCTATAAAGTCTCAAGTTGGTAAGATTAAGTCAAAGACTTTTTTCAAAGTTAGCATTCATAAACTCAGTGTATTTTACAGGTTTTATATCTGATGAGATCACTTCTCGTTTTCCTCTGCTCCAAAGTGCACAAAACTCAGGCCAAATTCCATCCTCATTTAAAGCCAAACTGGTTGGTTTCAGATGGGAATAAAGCCCAGGTCAGAATTGGCTCTACTCCTGTATTTCTTGAATGAAAGACATGATCTCATCAGGGCATTAAAGATCCTCTATGTGTTTGACAGGTGCAGACTCAAAGCTAGTGTGCACAAAATGAACCACCTCTTACTTGAGTCCTCACAGAAATTGCAATATCCCACTCACCATAAAAATGGAAGGAAACCCAAGTGGTACAAACAGCCTATTACAGTGTTAGGGCAAGGGTAATTTGACAAAATTTGCTGATGTTGAAAAAATTCTTTTTGCTCCCAAGAAGTACTGGGCAGACTCAGTTTGGCCAGAAAACACCTACCATGATGATTCAGGAATGCAAGAGAGGTGGAAAGGAATGTTTTACAAGGGCACCAATCAATAGGACATGGGGTAATGGCTTAAAACTGAAAGAAATCTGGATTAGATACGAAACTAAACTCTTCACTATGAAGTTGGTGAGGCACTGAACAGGTACCAGCAGAGAAGTGGTGGATGCCCCATTTCTGGAAGTGTTCAAGGTCAGATTGGATGGGATCTGGTCTAGTGGAAAGTATCCCTTCCTGACAGGGATTGGAACTGGATGGTCTTTAAGGCCCCTTCCAATCCAAACCATTCCATAATTCAAACTTGAAAGTTACTTCAATTGCCAAGACTTAATGCACTTTGTACATGTGTTTCAATGTTTTGCAGCAAATAGTATTTTTAGGGTCTTATTTCAACACTTTCACAAGGAAGCTTTTCTGCCAGAAAGAATCAGATTTAATTCTTCTTTATATACAGAGAGTTTATAGTCATGGATCCAAATGAATACAGACTAAGTACCAAAGCCACTGAAGGTACACTAATTCTTTGGAGTATGTCTGTTGATGCACAAAATTGCTTTTGACTGCAATTTTAAGAAACAGGGTAGGTGATTTCCTAGTGGATCAATTTTGGGATAACAGCTCCCCATGTTGACCTTTTCAGTTTCCACTGGAAAGCTCCTATTTCTTCCCAGTGAGAACAATTAGGTGCCTAGGACCTTGCATGCAACCTTGGAGCTAATACCACCAGAGGTGAGTACTGCTCTTGGTGTCATATTTGATTAACAAGAACACCCATAATAGTTTGATCCTGCTTCTTTAATGTGATATCCTACTCAGTGGTAAGCAGCTAAACACTACGGATAATATTTTTAGACAGATTAGAAACAGCATTCCTATTTTGTGGTTTCCTTTCTCAGCTTTGGTCTTTCTGCATCCCAATTTGTTTGGTTCCCCATGGCTTTTCCCCACTTTCACCAACAGGAAACCTTGTAAATAATACAGATGTTCAACTGTCCCTTCTGCTTCCCTCTGCACTGACCTTTCTACAGTCCACATACAAGGCAGCCAGGTTACAGACCTGCCATTCTACCACACAGCACTGGGAACCACTGTGGTGATGGAAACCAAAAATCCAACTCACATTTAAAGGCATTTAAGATATAGGAGAACAAGTACAGAGCTTTCACTTTTTATTATGCCTGACTTTTCCACCCCAGTTCCTCAGACAAATTCCAACAGCATTGACCTATGTCAATAGCTACTTTTACCTTGCACTTGACTGTGTCACCTCCACTGCAGACTCAAATTGATCTACGATTCCCTTCTTCTCCTGATACTTAGACAGTAGCAGATTGTCCACGCATCTCAGTTAAGCAGGAAGTTCTATATTTTGACATAAAGGCAGGGGTATCCCCACTGAACACCTTCCTTTCTTTTATCTCAAGACTGACTGTGTTTTTCCCTACTATTTTATCAGGTCTGAATAATCAAGTTTCTCAGTGTGGTGCCCTTTTATAGCTTTATCAGTTAGAGGTACAAATGCATTTTATACACAGTAATCCTCACAAATTCTTTATAACATAAGAGTGGTATTCATGCTCCTTTTCTTTCTACTCAAAAAGATTTTATTTCTACTCTAATAGAATGCTACACAAACCTGATAAGAACAAAGCCCAATTAATACAACAGGACAACATACTCAAAACTCAAGAGCAAGGCTGATAAGCAGATAGATAACACTAATGATTAAAATCCCTGTCATCTATTAAATGGATAATAAAGGTATCCAAGACACCTGTAGCATTTTATAAAGGAAAATATAAAAAGTTCAAATACAGCATTTGAAAAAATACACAAATTCATGGTATATTAATTTTTCCACTTTCAATTTGGGTAAACAAATTAGCCAAAAAATAATCTTTTGATGACACAACTCTTACCTGGTTATATGAAACTACATAATGGAAATTGGTCAATGTAAGTACGAGAGATGCATCAGGTAAAGACTGCTGAACACTCAGATGCCACTGCATGCATGAAGTATTTGTTCACCAGAAGCATTATTGTACTTGACTTTCATCTGTCCTGACTAAACAAGTACACCTGCAAAGTGGAGCAAGGCTGAGCCTTGGGAAAGGTGTGGAAAGAGTCCAGAGCAGCAGTTGTGGTCACAGGCAAGCATTTCCTCCCAGAACTGTGTTTTTAAGTGATACTAGTACTGCAAATACTTAATACTGTGGGAGACTAAGCCTCTAGAAAAACTAAACAATATCAGCACTACAGCTATTCTGATCTCTCCACAGAAGTGATTTGGACACGAATATAGTGGTGAGAGGAGCAAGGCAAATGTGGACCAAAGCTGAGATGTGTAAATGGCACAAAACTAATGACCACAACTAGCATCTATAGCACAGCTTACATTAGCAATATTATCCATCTTAATATCTTAAGGGTTAAAAAATTTGCAACTATCATAACTTCTACTCTGAAGATTTGTTTCTCTACCTAACAGTGATAATTGTGCTCATTTCTTCCTGTTTGTTAGGTAAACAACCAGCAGTGATGCAGCAAAAGTCAATCACGACAAACCTTACAAAAAGGCTTGTGATAAATGGCAGCAGTTAAGGCCATTGAAATATAACTCTATATGTAGTGATGCTCTCTAGCTCCCCATCCAGTTTGCTCTCATGAGGTGTGGTGAAAAACATCCATCCCAGTAACAGCCATGAGAAAGACAAGCAGCGTTTTTCATATAAAACTAGGCAGAGCAGCCAGTAGGCAAAAGCATCAGAACACAAGCATGCTTGTTTTTCCCTGTTTTTCCTCTGTAACCTTGGGCATGTCATTTATTTGTCTGACTCCGTTTCTCCTCTGCAAAAAGGGAGATAACTACATAAGAGCTCTTTAGAATTCACTAACTCTTCAAGGCTGTCAAGTACTAGAGTGCACCAGCAACAAGTACAAGAGAAGAAGGCTGGCAGGCTGATGCTCTCGTAGCAGGGCCTTTTGCCACAAGACAAGAGGTGATGTTTTTGAGCTGTAAGAGGGCAGATTTAGACTACATATAGAGAAGAAACTTGTTACAAGCACAGTGAGACACTGGAACAGACTGGCCAGAGAGGTGATAGGAGCTCCATCCCTGAAAACATCCAAGATCATACTGGACAAGGATCCTAGCAATCTGCTCTAGTTGAAGATATCCCTGCTCATTGAAAGGGAGTTGGACTAGACCTTTAAAGGTCCTTTCCAACACAAATCATTTTATGGTACTTTAAGCTGTAATTTCGCCACCCTTGGTGTTTTCTCTTCTTGTCCACTTTAAGATAAAAATCTGCTACTAATTTAACCACCAGAAAAAGGAAAATCATTTTAACAAGCAGTAGTTTAATACCTTGAGGGAGCTAAAATAAAAACTTCCCAATAATGAAGCACTGACTTAGGTCTAGTAACCTCATACTTAGATCTCAACAGGTTAAATGAAGAGTGAGGCTGCTACATACTGGCCTTAACATCAATTTGTCCTCCCTTTCAAAGGTCTGTATTTAGGCCTCAAACACAGAAAGATGACATTTGTGCTACAAAATACAATCAGTATTGTTGATTTAGGCATACCAAGTTGAGGCTCCCACACCTGTCACTGTTAGATACAGAGATAGTTTATTAAGACAACAGCTGCAGCCAGAAGAGAGGGCAGTCACACTAGGGCTTGCTTGCTCTGCAGCACATCCCTCTGCTTCCCCACCAGCCTCCAGGCTTTGCCACGACTGCCCACAGCACAGCACAACCCAAGGTCTCCACAGAAATGGGGCCTCCTGTGCACCCTCTTCCACAAGGGCAATGGGAGCTGCCCAGACAAGGCTTCATGCTTTGCTGAGACTATGAAGTGTAAACAGCTTTGACTCACTTCCAGCACCACACTGGTATTTGGGGGCTGCAGGAACATGCACATTCATTGTCCAGTGTCACTCGAATTGCATCAATCTGCATTCTTCTTTCAGAACAATTTCCAAACCAGGATATTTCTAAAATTTTACTTCATGTTGAATTATATTTTAAAATAAATCCTCATATTTAATTTTATAGTTATTATTCATGTTATTTCATGACAGAGGTCAATAATAACATTAAATACAACACATTGTACTAAACCATGTCATAAGCATTATAAACAATGACATGTCAAATTAAGGCACATAAATACTCTCATTTTTAAGGGTGACTACTGGTACTTAGAACTCTTGAAACTTCTTACTTTATTTTCTAGGTCAAAATAGTTCCTTTTACCCTCCATAATAAGACTTATTGTTCTTTTTCAGATCAAACTATTTCTAAAATGAAGAACAGCTGCTTTCAATATCTTTGAGCTTCTAGTATTAAACTTAAACAGCCTCTTTCAACTATGGGATCTTTCAGGGACTACAATTACTGATAAATAATGCAAACCCTGTATGTTTTAGCTATATATAAAAGCATATTACACATCAAACTAAAGTGGTCTGTTAGTCAATTTAAAGTTTCAATGCCTTCTAATATACTGAATTTCAAGAAAAATTCTAATATAACTTTTTTCTGTCTATGGAAAGAAAACATAACACATTGCAACTTGTAACACAAAATGTTTCCATGTAAATCAGCTCCATGGCTGAGATAAGAAGTGGAAGAAGTTGAAAGAATCCACTTTATTAGAAAAGGATACTTTAAATTTTGATTTAGTAACTTGGAACTGGTAAAAGTTGTTCATTTTTCCTCCACAGCAGGAAAGTTGCTAAAAGTTTCAACTTTTGCAACTCTGCTTTTCCAATGCTTCCAGGTTTGAATTTATTATTATCTAAGAACAAGCTCCTAATATCAGATTTTTGCCAATAATGCTGCAGCCACAAGGAGGAACATTTTACACAAGAGAGCAGTACAGTGCTAGAGAGAGACCAGGAGTACCTGCTCAGACCAGAGCCATGCTCTGGCCACTGACAAATTTTCCATGAGCAAAGGAATTTCCAAAGCAAGTAAGTTACTTACTGGACCTACATGTTCTCCCACTGCAGGCAATGATTTCCTTTTCATAAGGTAGCTCATCACTCTCAATACCAAATGACATTCTGTAAACAGCTTCCCATCCAAAATATTGGCATAAGATTTTACTTGCATTGCTTTCCTATCATGCAGCCTCAACAACACTGCCCTGGTGTTCCCAGGAAATCAGCTCCCTTGAGAAAAGAGGTTGGATGGAACAGTGAAGTCTCAATTCCTTTGCTCACCACAGGCTGTAGCTCTCCTCAGATTTGTTTTGACTTGCTCCAGCAATATCAAAACGAGGATAAGTAATTCCTGACTTGCAAATCTAGCTAAGCAAAGCCCTACACATCCATTTTGACTAAGTGGAAGAGCACAGGCATTCTCCTGGCCTCCTAAGCACAGAACACCCTTGGTATAGAGTGAAGAAATCACTGCCTAAACAATGAGAAACCATTACAAATTTGTGGGCAAAATAATGCATACAGACAGAACTGTGCTGAAGTCGAATTATACACATCAGACCATGGTTTCATCTGGGCCATCTCTCATTATTTGGGACAACCCAGGAAAACAAAGATCAAGGCAGAGAAGGAAAGGCTGAGGAGCATTCACAATAGGAAGAAACAGTAGAACATTTTGAGGAGGAGTTGTTTCAGCCAAAGGTGAAGCAGAACCGGTCCCTTTCTCCAGGCTCAGACACAAGCATTTCCAAGCACAGCCATCAACACCACAGATGACAGCCCTGCTGCGAGGACACCCTGCAGCTCCCACTGCCCAGCCCCAGGGGACAGCAGCCACACTGCTTCCAAACATACTCTACAACCACTCACAGCGACATCCACATGGTTTAGCCTGCAGTAAATCTTCATCAGCATTTACTCTGAGGAATTAAAGGATTGCTTCACTACAACTGCCCAAAAGAAGTACTCCAAAGACAACTTCTTTAACAGTTTAATAAATGAACAAGCTCAGTTTTGTTGATGCATCCCTAAGAGCTGAACAAGACAAAGTATGGCCTCCTGTTGCCCTCTCGCAATCCCCATCAACCTCACCCCAGCATAGGCCAGAGCAGGCACCAGGCTCCTCCAGCCCCTCACCTGCCTTCCCACTGGGGCAGCACCCAACCTGCCTCCTGCTTTAGAGCATCAAGAACTCCCTTCTTCTTTAGCCAGCATCAGCCCTAAGAGCCAGGCTGCACATATCTCTGTCAGCACACTACAGGTTGATCCCATAATTCTTCATTGCTGCAAGCAACCCTGCCAAGCTTTCATTTATTACAGGAGCCAGACAGCCCAGGAGAACTAAGAAGCAGGCAAGGAGGCACAGAAAAGGTTGGGCTCTTGCAGTCCACAATGAACGTACATCAAACTAAGATCCGAGCTCAGCTGGATTTTGTTTTTATATCCAAACTATTATATGAAGTCTGAAAAAGTTCTAAGCATTATTTTTCCTTTAAACCAAGCGTGGCTTATGCCCACGTGCTTCCAGAACATCAGCTAAAAGCCCAACCAAGCCAACCTCTAGACTGCAGATATTCAACACCATTACATTATAGAGATCCCCAAATTCCATAGTTTGTGTCACATTCAAGCAACACCAAAGAGAAGCACAGTGGGGAGATGTTACAATTTCTTTTCTAAGGAAAGCCCTCTTTGTTACCTGAAATGCACTTGTCCGGAAAGAAAAACCAATGCACCCAGTGGAGACCTCAGCTGGGAATTCATTATTAAAATTCAGTTATTAGTGACCCCCTATAATTTTAACCAGTGTTTTCTTAATGTCATGACATAAGCTTCAGACCAGAACAGTAACTTAGATGACCACTCAATACCAGTCAAATGCCTTGAGGCATTCCTAGGTACTTACAGAAGTTGAAGGAGGAAGAACAGGAATGTCCTATCCAAGGGGTTTTCTGCACGTTAACCATGGGGACCCTGCATCACTGGCCTCATCTCTCCCATCTACTTCTCTTGCCTAGAGGGCCAGAAGCTCCATGCTCATGTTTATTCCACGCCAGGTGCCCCTAAAGTCAAGATCACCAAGTTCAAATAAACACTACTTAATTATCTGTCACTAGTGGAAATACACAAACTTCCCAGCTGCTGTAATTCAATATAGGAAGGTTGTGACTTTTGGCTTGAGCTGATGCCAGGAACTAAGGAAATAGCCAGGCTCTCTAGGGATTCCATTTTGGCTCCTTAAGACAATGACCAAGACCTGTGCCAGCTGTTACTAACAACAACCATCAGCCCAGCCACAGCTACATCAACCATCTCCACCAAAGCCCAGTGACAACCCAAGCAGAAACCCACATACTCTCTCCCACTGTAAGAGAAGCCTATTTCTGCAGCCTTAAAAAAAACACAGGAACTCCAATGAATTTAGTGGTACTCTCTCATACTTGCACCATAATTACAGCATCTATATACACACACAAGTATAAATTGTTATCAAAATTTTGGCTAGTCTGCTTCTTCCTATGATCATCAGGACCTGCGTTATGGAAAACAACTCTTGGAATACAGGGTAGTAAAAACAAAACACTAACAGCACAACTTCAGGCACTTTTTTCTGCAGCTACAGTCTTTTTTTGGCACTTATTCTTGGGTTGTTCCTTTAATATATCTTCCAGCCAGTACAACATATCAGCATGGTCCTCGTATAAATTTAAATTAAGAGAAAAAATAACTCCCAATCATTTGCAATAGCAGAAGGAAACATTTCATCTCCCTTACCAGGCTTCCACACAGACCGCAGAGAAGAAAAACTGTGAGTAGCCCATTTCATTTACTTTGTTTGCAATTTTGAAACAGGAGGAGTTCTGGCATCTGCTGCTAACAGCTCAAGTTCACAACCATTTGCAGGCCCCCTTGAGAAGTGTCAGGCAGTAGCTACAAAAATGTTCTGTAGGATCTTGGAGATTTCAGTACAGGTTACATATCGGTACTTTTATCACTTTTCATGAAGTGTTCTAAGTGTTAATAATGAAATCGGCCAGAGACTATTAAATACTGACTGAAGTGACAGCTCAGCTATATTATTACAGTGTTTGCACAGCAATCATTCCACAGGTTAAGTTATTTTAGGATGAGTGGTGTTTAAATTAAATATAGTCCCCTGTGTTCTTGTTTCATTTAAAGTCTACCACAGACTGCCTGTCTTAACATTGTGCAGAGTCAGTCAGTTTTGCTGAGCCTCATTTGTTTGTTTTGCTCTTACCCCTTAGTATTCTTTTTGCCAGGCAAGATGAGGAATTTGAAAGAGTCCTGTTGTAATATTTCACAGGCTTTCATAGCACAAGCCACCATAGAGCATGAACAATGGTGGAAGCCAGGCTCAAATAATTTAACCCAAATAGCACACACCAACTCTGCACACCATCTTAGCCAATCTAAGTTTCCAACTTTTCCTACCAGAGTCAGTACCACATTAAGCTAAAGTGAACAAGGACAGCAAATCCCAGGTCTATCCTATCCAGGTCTTTCTCTATAAGCACAGACAACAGAGAGACTGTATTTAAGCCAGAAAGAACAGCTTCCATCTTTGCTATGCTGTTGACGTGGCTGTACAGAAGTACTTACCTACTCAAGAGCATTTTTCAGAGGCATATTATCTCCTCCAGACAATTTATAGCATTAACAAGATTTAACTAATAGCTTTTCTGAAAAGTGAGCAAACTGCAGTAGTTGTAATCCACCTATTCTCAACAGGGAAATATTTCAAGTCATAGCTTATTCTCCACTTTCCCCAGTGGGTTGAAAACCCATAACAAACATTATCATTGTATCCATTATTAATACTTCCTTAAGCACATTTTAATAAACACCACATACATATGCATACAAGTACATACTCTACATCAGCCTTTGAATGCTCATAGCAAGGTATTTCCCAGAGCACATACTGCTCCTGCTATGGCACCAAGTACATTTACTGTTAGTTGTAGGGCAGTCCAATCTGTGTGAGTAGGAAGAGACCAGCACTGTGAGGCTGTAGAAGAATAAAGATGGAAATAAAGCAAGGAGTTAGATGGAGGTCTGAAGGATGGTCCCTTCCCAAAAGCACTGCTTAAGAACAAGCACAGCCCACAGTGGGTGAGGAGATCACATTCAGTCACAGAGCTTATTCCAATTTTAACATGAAATAACTATACTAAGGCTGGGGTAGATGAGGGAGAGAGAAGCAGCAGGATACTCTAATAACAATTTTTATTATCATGAGAGCTATAGACCAAACAGAAACAGTAAAATGGATAAAAATCTCCCCCTGATATCTGAATATACTCCAGCCGTGCAGAGACCACTGCATTCAACTCAGCAAAGCTCAGGCTAGTCAAACCCAAGTACCAGTAGTTTTTCAGCAACAGGACAGACAACAACCAAAGTAATCTGATCCACACTCAGCACTGTACTTCCATATCTATACAGCCACAGGAGGGAAAAAAAAACAAAAAAAACCAAAACCAAAACAAACAAACAAAAACAAACAAACAAAAAATAAAATAAAAAAACAAGCACTTGAAAAGAAATTTGCTAAATTTGCTTAGGAAACAGTTGTGGTATCTTAATGCACTTCAGCCCCTACTTCCTCTATCAAAGCTACACATCATCCAGAGCCTGACAGCCTCAGTGACATAAAACCACAATAACTTACCTGCCCATCCTGTGGAATGAGCCTACACAAAAGTGATGAGAGCCCCTCAGTCCTAGCAGCTCCTGTACTGCAGCTAAAGCCCCCACCTGCCCCCAAGCACAGGGAAAGGCCCCAGACTGTGCCCATCCCAACCAATCAGGCTCTGGCACAGCTCATTTGCTCATTGCAAACTGCTGGACAATGGGAACAGCCCAAACAGCCCCAGCTGGGATCCAGAGCCAGAATCCATACCTGGAGCACCACAATGCAATGGGGACTATCTTAAATGTCAGACAGCTGGGAACAACAGCACTGCGAGTGAACACAGCTGAAATTGGTAAAGCAAAGTGCTGTGTCACAACTTTTACCGAGGGAATAATTTCAAAGTACATTCTGATTTTTTTTCCTTTTATGTCAAACTTCAGTGTGTCGACCTCTAAAGCCACTTTGTGGAGAGGGCATGTGGATGTTCCTGAAGGAGCAGAAGGCAGTAAGGAAGAGGCAGCCCAGGAAATGCTGAGTGAGGGACACCTAACACAATCAGGAAGCTGAAAAATTTGTGGCATTTTAATACATGTTAAACCACCTATTCTATGGAAAAGGCTAGTCCTCCAACTCAACACAAATAGTGACTTAAAACAGACTTTTTTTCACCTCCTTTTTGAAACATTGAACCATAGAAAGCTGGGCTTTGAGCAGTTGGGCAAGCATGATATGAAATTATCAAAACAGCCACTTCACAATTACCTGAATTTGTATTTGCAGAATAGTAAAGCCTTTGGACATTATCTTTTAAAAATATTTGTTTTCTGGAGGCTCAAAGTAACACCTTAGAAGGATTCTGCAGTTCTGAGCAGACAAGATCATCACTTCTAGAGCTAAACTGCTTTTAACTTTCATGAGATGGAGGTCTCAAATCCCCAGATAACTGAATCTTTACACACACCACATGTTCCCAGAGTTTGCCATGCTAGAAATACAGTAGCCCCCTCCCCCCAGCTGAGTATTATTTAAGTCATGTGTAGATATTCGCAGGGTCAGGGGCCTGAGTAATAAAGAACTCATGGGATATACTGTAATAAAAACTGGAACTAGCAAATTCTTGCTTGAGTAGCATTTATGAAGATTTATTGTAAATATATGTAAACATTAAGTAATAAATGTTGTAAAATACCAGAATGTTACAGGCTTCAGCTGCTCCTTGTGAAAACATTTTACCTAAGATAGCTTTTAAAATAGTCCATGAATATCCATGCTTTGCCATCTGCTTTTGAATTGAATGATCCCTCGAAAGCAGCACCATAAATATTTCCACAAATGAGTGATCTGTTCACATTATATCCCCTAATGCTATCTTATGGCAGAGCAAACAAATAACTCACATGTCACATCACTGCACACAGCAACAAAAAGGTGCACTCTGACTGGGTTTTAGCACATCACTAAGAACTGCATCACTGGTTGTCTCTGAGGATCTAACCTGGCTTTTTAGAGACATATTTCTTGACAGCCTGTCAAGAAAGGCTGGAGATGCACATTGAAGAAAGAATACCTTTAGCATCTCATTTTTTTTAAGACATGATGAATTCTAATCTGGGCTGAGTCTCAAAAAGATCAGAACAAAAGGATGAATAGGAAATAGCAAAAGAGGATTTACAAAGGTGGTATTATAAAATGAAGTCTTAAAGGCAGAATATGCAAAAGGAAATTTTTATGCATCAGTTATAAAATCTGCTAATTTTAAAAGATAAGGAATTAATTTGCTACATTTAAACAATTGTTAGCTTTTTCAAAGTGCTCTCAACAGCTTCTTGGGAGACAATGAGAATTGTAGCAGACAAGTAAACGCACACCGAAGGTTCACTGAAGTTCATTGACTGAAGAAAATATTTCCTGGTTGATGTTCACAAAACTCCAGGTCTCTGCTTGATCTTTCCAGCAATGGGCTCAGGCTGAAAAAGGGGTTCTGGCATGCTTTTGGTATTATTTTTTTTTCTGTTTGGCATTGAGCAGATTAGTGGGTCCAGAGGAGAGAGGTGCTGAGCATGTTCACCCTCCCTTCGAGCTTTTGCTCTCCAAAGCCCCACTGTCAGTCAGGTTTGATGAAATCAGCAGCTTTGTCCTAGAAATGGGCTGGTTTGGGTCCCTACACAGAGGCAAGGAGAGCTTAAAATAGACCTTGTCCCTGGTGTGGCAAGGCCAGGGAGGTTTTCCAAGGCTCAGTACCAGTCAAGTGCTGTGGCACTTGCTCAGTCTGTTTGCAGCTCCCTAGTGGGAAGCTCTGTGGAAAACCCTGCTCCTTTTATTTTAAAGTAACCACTGAAGAAAGCCATGGGGTGGGGAGTGATGCCAAATGCTAAAGACAGATGAACAAAACCAGTTTGGTCTACATTTGACAACACATCACTTATCGATTTTTTATTTCAAAAATCAATGGAGTAAAGCACTGCTTTAATAAGGCTCCTTTGTTTGTCAGAAATAAAACATAAAGCATTCAGAGACACAAGTGGGGAAATTATGAAGGAAGAGGAGTTTAAAGTGCACTTGATGCAGTTTTCCTTATAGAAGCTATTCTTGTGACAGCTGGCCCGGTCTTCCTGCCCTCCTAAAAGGAAAGAAATAGTTCTGCAGATAGGTGGACAGTAAACAAAACTTCAACTAGGCTGATTGTTTCAGGAGACACACCCTATGATGAAGTAGCCAACAGCACTGGCTGACTAACCTCAAAGCCGGTCTTTCCTGTGAGGAAAAACCTTTTCCTCTATGCTGCTGCTGGAGGGTATCCTCTGGGGCTAACTGTGCCTGGCAATTAGGAAGCTGACTTTAACATCACAGCATCCAATGTTATATCTAACTTTGCCCTTGGGTCAACTGGTAACATCAAGGACATTATCTATTGGCTAACAAATAACAAAAAAAGAGGCATGGTTGTAGAAATAATAATACTCATACAATGGCACAAAGACCTACAGGTTCTAAGAAAATTAAGAATACCAGATGTTACTGTTCTTTCCAGTTGCCATGCAACCACAGCTACCCTGCTATGCTTCACCTTCCTAATCTCCTTAACAGCTAACTCTAAAACAAGTACAATTAATTCCCCAATGAACAAGACAGGACATGACCCAGTCCCGTGGTTACAGCGGTACTTTGATTGTTTGTATATAAACACTAGAGAGATACAGCACACAGCATGGCACAGAGCTGGCATTTTGTACAACAAACACAAGTCATTGTTGCAAACTATGAACTTTCCTATGAACAGGTTTTTACAACTACTGCTAACAGATATTCCTTATGCTGCTTAGGATACAGGCTTTGCCAGTTCTCAGGTGATCCAGGCAGCCTCTTACCCTAGAAACCCAGATAGAAACGAATGTGCTGTGCTTCAGCTGAGCAGCATGTAGAGGCATTAGGACACACAGAGCCCACTTATGCCCTCTGACAATAGCTTTTTGAATAGTGACCATATTTTCCTTTTAAGAGCAATGTCTCAGGTAATCTCAGGTAATGTTGTGGTTTTTTAAGCAAATAACTTCTGTACCATATGTATAAAAACATGACTGTTACAGCTGTGCTAAATCAGATCACTTCCATTATCAATAAAATGGATGGTGAACCGTCACTTCTGCTTCTAACAAATATTTGTGTATGTTTATAGATTTAGAGAAATTAATAACGACTCAAAAATCCCTTTGATTCTGATGTGGTTCTCATTTGCACCAGGCATAGACCCATTATAGTAGTATTTCCACATAGCTTCCTGACACAGTGCAGAGCTGGTGAGCAGCCACAGAAATTACTCAATTAGCATTGAATATGAAGATATCCCAGGGCTCCTGATTCAGCATTTAAGATTGCATTGTAATGACTATAGATTGTACAAGTGACATGCCCGTTTTGTGCAATGCCTTATTTCACAATATGGGAGAAAAAATACATGAAAGGGGAAAAGAGCTGTTCCATTTAATTTTCTGTGAATTCAAGCTTTGGGGGAAAGCATGTATTTGCATATAAACTGTGTAAGAATAATAATGATGACATTTTGTATTTCAAAAATTATAGCTTTCTGATTTTTTAAAGGTGTTTTTAAGTGATAAATACTTCAGTTAAGCACATGATAGAGATGCTCTCAAGCATTTACAAGTGGTGAAAATTCTCAGTTCAACAGCTGTAGAAAATACTGTATTGGAAAGAGCAACATATTTGGCTGTGCAATAGGGTGGTGTTAAATCCTTTCTTTTTCACACCTCCTGTGAATGTCCCGTTCTCTCTCAAAACTTCTCATGATGGACTGCTACTCCTGCTTTCAGCCCACTGCCAGAAGTCACCACATTCTCCCAACGTAATCAGATTTCCCAGGCCGACCTGCCCACTTTTGATATATAGACCTTGACAATCTGCAAAAACCAGGAAAGAAATAAACAGCTATGTGTGCCAGGGCCTCATCTTCAGAATAACAAACTTATATGTTGGTTAGAGCACCAAGAGCACATCTGTGCCTGGAACTCTTCTTCCAAAGATTTCCTCCAATGGCTTTCATGCATGGCTGGAAATGCAGCACTGTAGCCTGTTATGCTGGCCAATGAAGAGAAGAACAGAACTGACTGGTTACTCCCAAAAAAAATATCAATAAGTGGATGGTTACCTGTCAGTTTGGGGCTTTTAAAATGGAGGCTGATAGGAAGCAAGTTAGTGTGGGCAGGGATGTTAGAATTTAGTTGGTCTGACAGGGAGAAGCATCTGAACCATGTTGTGTGTAAGTCAAATAGATCTTAACCTTTGGCTTCATGGCATGAGTATGCACTTGTCCAAATTATGTTTTCATAAGTTCATCAGGTTTTAGGGTTTGCCAGTTTTCATGCACTGTTATTCAAAGCAAGGTTGACAGAAAAAAAATCACATGCTGTCTGCATAAAAACCTCTGCATAGCTATATTCTGGAGCCAACTCACACTTCAAAGTCAGAAATGATCATCTTAGGCTATAACTTTTCACAGCAGCAAGCACTGGTGCCATGATTTCCTATTACTGTTTCTCAAGCATGTGGAAATGTACAAAGGGATTTTTCAGTGTCATACAAACGAATACACGAATCAGTTAAAACAGTATTTTAACATTTTGATTGCATTCTTAGATTATTAATTGCTAGTCCAGCCCTTCTTATATTTTCCCATCTTCTCATTATCTCATTATTGCAGTGGATGATAAGGGCGAAAGACAGACAAATCTGAATGGTATTGCAGCCAGAGGGGCATTTAAAATATTGCTCTGCACCTGGGAAACAGGTTTAATTACTGGTGCTGTCAAAGTGCTTTAATGTAAACAGGTTTCCTGATGGATCACATTTGCTTACTGAGAACTATCATCTCCCCAAACACAATCCACTTCATGGTAGGCTTAAAACACAGGTACCATAAATTAGAGCAATGAAGCTTTCATGATTAAAGATGCTTTTAACGCCTCAAATTATAGAAACTATAACATGCCTTCACATCAAAATTTAAATAGGATTAAGAGTATAAAACTCTCTATAAAATAGATGTGATAGGCCTGATACTTTCTGAGTTGGTACAGAGTACAGACATAGGAGGAAGGCAGCTCCTACTTCATTCTTTTGGGCAGCTTGGAATTGGTCTGGCTGTCAGTGTGTATTAAAGAGACTGAGAGTGCCCTAACCTGTACACCTTGATGTACCAAGGGAAGGCTGGGAATACTCAGCCATGCCTTGTCTGTCAGCTGGTGCTGCTCCCTCTGGAGGCACCACAGAGCTCTCTGCCCCTGCGCACTGCCCTGCGCCTCAGGGGCACTCCAGCACCTCCAGAACAGGCAGCACTCCTCCTCTTTACCTACTCCAACAGAGGATTCACCACGAAAACACCTGCATGTGAATTCAGAGATGATTCTGATCTCTCTGTTGTATTTGATTTATGTAAGCATCTTATCCTATTCATGTTACTCCTGGTAATAACTTCTGAGAGCAGGTTTCATATTAAGCAGTGTTTGTCAAAAGCAGATTTAAAATCTGTAATTATAACATCTGCTTCCACAACATATTTATATTCTGCTCATCCATTCAAGATACAGAAACATGGATCTTATTTGACCAAGCACCATTAGATAAGAAAGCTCTGCTTTCAGATCTGCATATTACCTCAGAATTTAAAGGAAAAAAAAGAAAATAAATTAAATTATTTCACGTAGGTGGTACATGAAAGAGGAACCTCAATTCATCTTATAAATTATTCATGTTGAATTATTCACTTGACTCATATAGAGACAAAGAAGGTGCTTTTTTATACTATAAAATCTACTCAGACTTAAAACCTGTATTAATATGAAGTGATGTGTGATTATAGTTTGAGATGTACTTTTAAATAATTTTTGTGAAATCTGATTTTACTGAGGACACTTAATAAGTGTGCACCCTGTTCCCTGGTAAAAGCAGTCACATGGAAAGCATGCAAGTGAAATACAGAATTCAAGAAACACTAAACATCACACAACTTGGTAAACCAAAGTTCTTTCATTCTTTTGAGGGATGAAACAAACAAGAGAAGTCCAAAACTCTAAGAGCATTCCTCAAGATTTCCGATTCCTGTTGTGAGACCGCAACCTTCTCTGTGTGCACCACAGCAGACTTTAGGAACTGTTTATATTTTTGGTGATGTTTAGTAGTTCAGACTCAGAAGATCCTTTTGCTAAATTATGGAAAGTCAAAGCCCTGATCCTTCCAGCTTTTAATCATGTTAACAATGGAACTGTGAACATTCCCACTGATTTATTACCAGATTTATAGTTCAGGTGAGTGAAAATATATACATACCTGCATGTTAGCAGGCTTAGAAACACAGGATGGAAACTTTTAGTCAAACAAGGCCAGTATTCCAACACTGAAACACTACTGTCAATCAATGCCCTACTGAAACAGAGTTCTGAATTTGAAACAATCCTTTTCTTAGTAGAAATCTCTTCCAGAGCTTCACTACAATAAGAATTTGGAACATTTTCCCCTTATTTTTGTTTTATATTCATTCATATTTGTACCAGTTTGGCCTGCTTCAACATGGTAGGATCAGGACTGAACTTGAAAATGCTCTAAGTTTAATACCTCATTTTCTTAGCTGAGATACAGTGTCACACATCTCACACTTGACTAAAGCCCCCCTGTATCAGCAAAACCTGATCTCCAAAAATCCTTTGCTGATCAAAGATAACTCTGCTAAATAAGAGAAACCGAAGTATTCAGCAGCTCCACAAACCTGTTCACACATAACAGCATGGACTGGAGAGATGTACTAACAGCTTGCTACCTCCCTACCACACACACCAATTAGTTCCCATGATGATCTTGTATTTTAGGGCATTTATTAACACTAGGAAAACTGGATAGCTCTGAAGCCATCTAGATAGTGGGATGGGATGGGATGGGACATAACAACCTTTCTCTAGTGATGACAGCAGTAAACCCTTCCAAATTTACAGGATCGTTGCCATATTTTGTGTTTCCCAGGAAGATTCTGGCCCACCAACTCAACAGTCAGAGACCAGTATCTTGCTTTACTGTTCCTCTCTCCAGTGAACAGCATGTCAATGTAATATTGCTGAGTATGGTATGGGCTGCTCTTGGTCCAGGCTACTAAATAACCAATAGCTAGCCCTGGCAGCTAACAACAGATTATACCACACCATGCACAATGTTACCCATGCTCTGCCACTAGACTTTTATGCTAACAGAGTCCATGTTTCCTGAGGAAATAGAAGCTAAAATCCAGTATTTTATGAATGAAGGGAGAAAGAAACTTCAGCCATGTACAGTCACACTTCATTGCAATAGTAGGATTGTCACTACAAAGATTGACAAATAGATGCAAAAGAAACCTGATATGCAAAGTTGTGTCCAGACCTGTTCAACAGGATGTCAGATATTTTATTTAGTTCCCTGTATTTTATTTAGAGTGATACAAATTTTGTTCTGAAGATACTTTTCTGCTTCAACTTATGAATAACTGCAAGATCTAAAATAGTATTTTTTTATAATTCATTAATATTAATAGCTTTGAATTTCATTCAGAGAATTTAGAGCACTGGTTATTTTCAAGGAAATAATATAAATCAGTAAGATAATAATCATTAAGTAGTGACGCTATTGTATTAATTTATTGCATAATCCAATACTAGCAAAGACATAGCTCAGAATCAGAAACTCATGAAGGAGTTTTTATTTTGAGTCCTAACCAGATAACCTTCAGTCTCTAAACAGTACTTTTGCTTAAAAGCATGCTTTTTAGAAATGGTATGCCTTAGAATTGCAATTAGAATTTTAATTATAATGCAGAGTCTTAGCATAATTTGTCTCACCTCGCTGCCTTCTTTCTGTCAAGAAATCTGCATCTTTTTCCCTTTCAGATATATTTCTATGAATTAGTATGAATTGAAAGTACAAAGTCTTTCACATCTTATTTTTACCTTTCAACTTTTAATCTAAACAAATAAAGGAACTTGCAAAGGATTTTTTCCTTCAATAGACACATATTAGAGACAGGCTTAAGATGCAAAGTTTGCATCTGTAGCTTCATTTTCTTTACAGACACTAGGAAAACAACCAATGATCTGCATGATTTTGGAAAAGAAACAACTTAATGACAATTAAGACTATTTAAATCACTTGTAAAAAAATTTCTTCTAGCAAAAGATTATTAGAAGTTTCCACTCTTGAAGATCCAAAATGCAGCTATGAGATCCATAGCTGATCATCTCCTAATCCAAACAAGGCAAAGCAGAGAGCAGGATGCTCTGTGTCTCTGCTCCTTTCCTGCAGCTAAGATGCCACTCTGCTCCTTTTAAAAGTAATCAAAAGGGATTTGGACATTGTTAGCAGATAGACATAGAACTGTCATCAAAATATTAAAACAGAAAATAAATGTAGTACAATCTGAGAAAGTCTAGCCTTGAAAAATCAGCTTTTATCCTTCAGTTAATTTATTCTGGAGAAAATTTTTGATCAAATCTCATTTTTAACCTTGCTGTCAGCTGGTGAATTGGCCTGTTTTTCTGAAGTGTGTGTTGGCCGATAGCAATGTCTTATGTTATGTCATACATCTTCAAAGACTTCTGTTTTTTAAAAGAAGACTTACATTGGGAAAGGACAGGAGGTCTTTTGAAATTACAGTACAATGCATATATTTAATTTTACTTGTAAGATGTTTCAACATGTGTGTGCTCCATAATGTGCCTCTCATGAAAAGTTTTTTCGATTTATCATCGAAGCAGCAATTTGAATGTCCTTTTCAGAAAGGACAGCTTTTTGTAGAACAAATTGTTTCATAAATACTAAGAAAATTCATTATTTTTGTGTTCTTAACCCAGAACTTTTATATTTTTGGGAGGAAGGAGAGGGAGAGGATAGGAGAATACTGATCAGCTAGCACTTATTACTGAAAAGAAAGAGAATTACTTTTGCTACTGTGAGAGGGACAATAGCAAAATAGCTCTTGCAACTACTTCCTAAAATGATTCAGAATTACACTGCAGCACTGCACACTGCAAAGTTGTTTCTACACTAAACATCAGCTTGGATATGCTCACATTTTTTGGAGTGAAAACAAGTATGCATTTCTCTCTAGAGGACTGTGTTGTGGGAACATTTGCGTTACAAATGTGACAGAATTTCATATACTTTGGGTGCTTGCTGGAAACTTACCCTTTACCCTAGGTTTGAAATTTATTATGCATTAATTGCAGCTTTGTGTTTACACAGAGAATTGAAGGATATCTAGTACTTACATTTTTGCTAAGAAAAGTCTGGGAATGTGAAGCACTGACTTTCCAGTGTCTCCTTTACCAGGAGACAGAAATGCAAAAAAAAGAAAAAAAAAGCAAGTTAATTTCCATGTGAGCTGTGTCAAATGTTGGATTGTAAGTATCCATGATGCTTACCCAATTACTGTGTTGTGTGAGGGAAGAGTAGAACAACAATACTGAAATATTGCACAAAATTCAAAGTTAGCAACTTTTTACAGATAAAAAGGTGTCTTTGAAAGGCCTTTCTACAAATTTTATAGGGTAGAGACAAATAAAATCAATGTGCAGACAATTTAAATAATGTGTAGATTATTTAGGCCTTTCTATTATTGCTAAGTGGGGACATTTTCTGCATGGTTCTATGGAAACCCCTTGTTGAGAACAAAAGTTTTACAAAAGGCTTACCTATTGACAGTTAATTTTGCAGGAGGCAAACTTAGTGAACTCCCATTTTTTCAAAGAAAATTTCAGTCCTGGATACAGCAACTGTATTAAAAGTTAAGATCCATCTCCTGTAAGCCAGCTGCAGGTTGTCTGCAAACATCCCGAGCCACTGTGCACCTTGGATCCTGCTAAAGAGGACCAGAAGCTTTAATTCATGTTTTATAAGTATTGCTCAGTGTACTTGTCTTTTCAATCCTTCTCTGTAACACCTTCCTGTGTGAAGTTCCAAGAACCAATTTTTTCCCACACGAGGGTCAGGGTGGACACAGAGCCAGAGCAGAAATGATGGCTGACCCTGGTAACAAGATGTGGCCCATACCCATGGATTGAATGCAGGCTGAGGATTAAAAGGGTTCCCAGAATTTCAGATGCTGGTCCCTACCATTACCTCAGTGCCCAATGCCTCAGAGCAACTCACTAGTGCAAACTGCTCTAGCTGTGACTGCTGAAAAATAGAAACTCAGACCAGGTACAAATTCCAGAATAGATATTTTTATAACCACACTTGGTATAGAAGCCAGATTTCTTGTATTTTGGTGAGTGCTGAATATGACCATCTCTATGGTCCTTGCTGTCAAACAGCAGAATGGTTAAAACACCATCAGAAAACCCAGATATCCATCTCCATCATAGTTGCTGCATTGCTGCTATCTACCCTAACCCTTCCAGTTAAGGTTAGGAAGTTAGTTGCAGAATAAACCTATTTTAAAATTTGCCATAAGTTCTATTCTAATAAAAGATTAAACCTTTTTTTCTTGTTGTAAATGTAATACAGTATCTGAAAGGATATTTTCTGAGTGACAGCTGAAAATCCATTATCTGTAACATGCGCAGCAGAAATATCACATCCATGCTCATCACAGCATTAAGGGCCTGAGAAAAATCTATCCAGTTCAGTGATCTATTATCCATGCTATTTGATTGGATGCAGTCAACACTTTTTTATTTGGATAAAACTCAGCTCTAAACATTTTAAGATTTCTTTCCCCTTTTAAGGGAAATACAAAAGATATTCTGTACTACAGTTGTATATCATGCTAAAATGGTATGGTGTGAATCATTCAATATGCATTGCAAAAAATAATCTGTTCCCTATACATCAAGGGAATCAGTACTTGAGAATGGTGAAAAAATGGAACCTGCAAAGTACTTTAACACCTGAAATGGAAACATTAAGGTGCACAGTTTTGAAACATAGCAGCACCTGTAGATACAGAAAGGAACATTGTGGAATGTCAAAAGTCCCCACACATGTTTTCAACCCACGTTTCTGTCAGTATGAATGTCATGATGGACATATATGCCTGCACCTTAAAGTTTTGGTCCCTCTATCCCTTTGTTTGTAACATAACACCTCGGCACAGAAACAGCCCATATAGGAAACAGGACAATTTCTCACACTCTTTTAGTTCAGGGTTTCTACTGCCTTTTTTCCTTGAGTCATTGGTCTGCCTGGATCTGAGCAGGCTCAGCTGGGGGCTGCTCTGAAGGAGCAGAGGGCCAGCCCTGCAGAGCACTCCCACTTTAGCAGCATTATTTGCTCAGTTGTGTACAGCAGCTCATCCTCTGACAGGCAGCAGCTCTGCAGGTTTTGTTGACTGTGTCTACAGGGAAAAAATCCCGAATAGTGATGGTTTTGGCTGAAGCAATATTGGAGGGAGCCCAGTTATTCCTCTTCTCTCCCCTACTGAGACTGGCAGTGTGCACCTTAGGAAAGTGCTGTCCTTGTACAATGGACATGGACTTTGTAGCAGTTACTAGGCAGAATACAGAATACAATTTTGGCAGTGTGCTGTATTGATTATGGATGAACTTCAATGGTACCAATGAAGCTGTCTTCACAATGGACTGCTTCCCATTGTGTAAGATAAGACCATTCACAGTTAAAAGCTGTTTCTTCACCTGTCCTCAGAAGCCAGAATTATGGAGGCATTTGTCCACCCACTAAAATCAAACTGGAATTATGTCTAAAACTTTTCCACAACTATAGGCTGTTAATGACTGCAGTGCTCACAAGAAGTCTACTTTTATATTTAATGCTTTATGGCAATATATACCAATAAGATTTGCACCACTCCACTCAGACCTTCAGCTTTTAAGACACACTTTTCAAACCAGAAAACCTATGGATAAATTTTTCAGTGGGTGGGAGCACACTGAAAAGGAGATTAATAGGAGAAGAAAGACAAACAGGTTGCAAGAGGGATTTAAGGGATGAGAATCTCAACAAGGATACAGAACCATAGAAACTCCTTTAAAATTTCCATTTAACATGTTAATAAAGGATATTAAGTACAGAAGCGTCCTGAGGGAACAAGACAGATGCAAATATTAAGAACAAAGTAGTAGCTAACCTTCAGGTTTTGGATTAACATGTGCTATGATTCAAGAAAGTCCATGAAAGCCCATCAACTACAGTCTCTACTCCTTTCCTTTCTCCAGGTCCACACAGCAAAGAACAATTTAATACTCAGGCTAAGAGGCTTAAGTATTGGCTTTTACACAATTTTACTGCTCTGCTGTCACCAGGGCTACAGCTATGACTATTGCTACTACCAGTAAAGTTCAGCTTTTGCTGAGTGCTTTGAAGTATTTAGGCAGACAATGCAATTAAACATAACAATAATCATCAGTTTGTCTCAAGGAATATAACAGAAAAATCTAACATGATTCAAGGTCAACATTATATAAACAGATTATATAATATTTGGTGGATATGACAGAAGAATAGAATGGTAAAGCAGAAAGCCAGAAGTGACTACTATTAGATATCTTTGTTCAGTTAAAAAGCAATTTCTGGTTGGAATGTAAGCAACACTGCAATAGAATTATTTTTATTTACCCCAAAGAACAGGAAAAAAAAGTAAGTTCAGGTAAAAAAAACCTGCAAAATTAGTTTTCTTTACTGATGGTATGTAATGCTTTTCGTAACTAAATTTCAAAGCACTGGAGAGTTCACTACCACTATCATATTCATTTTATAGACATGGAAATTGAGATACGTGATCAGAACAAGTAGGTTACAAAAAATATGTATCCAAGAAATTGCCAACACTCAAGAACAGATTGTGGAACCAGCAGGCAAATGGATATAAAGAAGAGAGGGAGTGCACATGTAAGCCATACTAAGCACCCACATGGTTGCTATTTGTCTATTATCCTCCATACATAATGATCTGTCTTAAAGCAAAAAGGTAGTCATACAAATCTCTATCTGTTTCTTATTGCCCAAAATTGTTTTCCTTTATTTGATGAAACAGATTTAAATCACTGCTGCATTGTCAGATTATGTTTCTCTGGCCTATTTTATCAAATGCATCAGCTAAATGAGTGTCGGGCGACAATTTTGCCTGGTTGGATTTAATGTGACTGTCAGACATATAGGCCACTTTACCAGTGCCTCCATAAGTATGGACACCATTCCAAATTCCCAAATAGCTGACAATAGCAATCCAAAAGGTATATTTTCAGTTCAGCAAACTTGCTATCATCACTTCTGCTTTTTGTTTGTTATGCAAACCTAGTGGCATTCAGTATTTCTGTACAGTTGATAATTGCTAATTATGGAAGGAAAAGTTATCTGATTGTCAACCGTGGAATCAAATGAATGGAAAATATTCCATCAAGCATTTAGGAAAGAGCAGGTAAAAGACAGACTAAAAATAACAATGAACGTGCTCTTTGCATTGAAAGATCATTGGCAGAAGTAAATCACACAAAATTCAGATCCTTATTGCTTAATCATCTCACATTTCATTAACTACAGCTGCCAATTGTCTTGTGCAAAGTGAAACGCTTTTCCTAATGAAAAAAATCATAGGCTAGAAATCAGTTTCACTAAGACACAGTGTTAGAATGCAAATATTAATTTCTGAATTAATTCATGACAGAGGGCTTGGCCAACCTGAGCTAATCACACCCCTGGGGTCCTCTAATCCTCTAAAGCTGATTATCTCATGATTGTCACACCCACTGGGAGTTGGCTTTGTCATTAGCAAATTCAAACTGTAGTTTGAAAAAAACCAACTTGTTTTGATGCAAAGGTTGGGTAGTGAATAGCAGCTCCAGCTCTAATCCTTTGGCTGGCTGACAGGAGGAAATGTACTGTAGTATGTGTCATTGCTCCCTCAGAATCACTAGGATTGAGGAAGAACAAACAGCTACCAAGTCAGGAGGCAATGTTTTATACTGATAAGACAGGTTTGTCCCTCCAAACTTAAAGCAAATACCAGTAATAAATACTTGCTATTATCTTTTTTTTCCTCATTCATTTTTTTCTGAGTTTGTTTTGAAGCCAAGTTAGCATCAAGACAGGAAGATATTTGTGCAAAAAAAAATGTAAATATGGTTGTACAACATGTATTTCATTACGTCCTCGACAAAACCTGTATTCTATCAAGATTGTACAAGCTGCAGATGGAGCAGATAAATTCACAGGATGCAAGTGAAACAACTGGAAGTGAACAGGTGACATCTTTCTCCAGCAGATACTTCTTAATTCTATTTACTAGATTTCATCAGTAGAGAACTAAAGTCAAAGATTAAAGCACACTGCTGGGGCATTTACACATACACAGTCAGCCCCATTGTGAAGGAGCTTCTCCATGAGAGAGATTATTTTTAGTTGTGTTCTGTGAAACTCATGTTGTACAAACACTATAAAATTTGAATCTGTGTCAAGCTGCAAAATTGTGCAGGGAAGCTGGCACTGAGGGTATGATTTCAATTATTCATCACAGTTGTTCAATTTGCATTGTTTTTGTGCCTGCATTTCCAACCTGCTGGAATTTGCTTGATACATTAGCTGTCTAACCACTGTATTTAAGTGCAAGATAGTGGCTTTTCACTCCCTAATCCAAACACTACTTGTGTCTCATTTGAACTGTTTACATTTCTCATAATGACTCTGTATTTGTGGGATCCTTTTTTCTTACTGTTTGTTTTAAATAAAAAGGCAATAATTGTAGACGGGCAGAGGTGTGCATTCACTTGCAGGTATGGGATATGCTAGAATGTAAAATCTATTAACTTGTGTGGCTGATATATGAGAACACTGCTGGTACTTTTTTGAAATTCTTAGAAATGCTAGTTTGACATATTTTTTTGAATCTATACATACATCTAAGGTTTCACTCAGCTGTAGCGTCCAAACTATATTGCAATATGCAGTGAATCTTGCTTAGTGAGATTCACACTGGTCTTCTGAAGTTTGCATTAAGAGATGTAACACTCCTTCTGCTTGAAAGCTTGGAAGGTGCAATAAAAGGTATCTTTTGAGAAAACATGTAACATGATGTGGAATGTGCATAGCATGGCCCATGATGTTCCAGTGATACAAAGAAGTGCAAGATCTGCTGTAAAAGTTTGTATGTGGTTTGCAATTAATTTTGCATGCAACCTGAAACTTAGGCTACTAAATTTGTGTTCTTTCTTGAATGAGCTGAGAATTTATCAGGCAAGTTAAAATCTATTCCACCTCACACACTGATGATCTGTTCTCTGCCTGTTGGTACTGCATGCACGCTGCTACTCATGTGAACATTTGTACTTCCCTCAGGTGTGCTGTAGGGCCTGTATTCAATGGCCCACGTTGGATATGCATGCTGAGAAATCCAAGCTGCACAATGAGAAATTTGCACTGAGTTTCCTTTGAAGGCAACACTTAGCTCTCTCACAAGGTACTCACAACATGTATGTTCTATGAAATTTTCATTGAAAACAGGACATCAAATGTCACCAAAACAGAGGTAGCACTGTAGTAAAATTGAGCTAAGTACACAAAGACACAGATGCACACACAGACAATGAGGTCTTGAAGATATTACAGATTTTTACAAAAACTACCTACAGTGGTAGCAAGATTTTTCCTCAAATATTCCTTATTCTGCATGAAATTGGAAATGTTGTTTCACATAAAATATTTTAGACATAGCTTGTAATTGGCTTGACAATCATAATGAAAGTTTTATAAATTGAGTTTATTCTGGAAATTTTTTTCTATTATAATTTCAAAACCAGCGCTGCCAATCTCCCCAAGTCTTTATATACATGTTATTTTCATGCAGCCGCAGCTCCCTGTTGCAAACACACATGGAATCCTTTAAACTTTAAGCAAATTACTCATGTTAAAACTTAAAAGAAAGAACTGAAAATTCAAGGCTTTATGCACATGGACCAAATAAAAATGAGCCACCACTGGCCACAGGAAACTTATTTCTCTAAATTGTTTTACAGTGACAGAAAAGCTTCTATGCTGGAAATTATGGAGAAATACAAAATACTAAATTCTCAGAATTAAAAGTCATATCTCTCAAGCAAGGTATCCATCTATTCAAAATGATGATTTTAAGAGGCTGCTTTGCCATGGATTTTATTGGGCAAGCTAAAAAAAGCTGAAAAATTCTAAATCTCTAGGATCATGTAAGAAACAGGTATAGGAGTGTATGCATAATCAGAATTTAAAATAATGTCTATTTTTCCTTACATAGCAATTTGATGGGTTTATTTGTTAAAAGTTACATATCTGAAGCAAACTATTCTTTATTGTATCTTAATATGCTGTGAAATTCTCATGGGAAATGAGGACATCTAAATTATTGCCATATGACAGTGAAAACAATTGAGCTGTAAGAACTGAATTTACAATTGTATTGGTGAACCCAAGTCTTTCGCTGTACTTGCAGTGATTTAATTCTTCAGCTTTTATTGTAAAAATTATTACTTTTCTGATTGCTCTAGAATCTAAATCTTCAAAATATTTTGATCATTAAAACTTGTAAATCTCTTAGAAATTTTTCAAAATATCCTGATGCAAGGTTATTATAGAGAGTGTAGAATGTGTGTGTGCAAGCACACATGCTTGTGTGTGAACATATATTCCTGAATGTGTCATCAACAAAATGAAGCCTCTCTCTTTTGAAGTATGACTGAGCTTTTTACAATGTAACTATAGAGCAGGAAAGAGAAACAGTATTTTTAAAAACCCTCTCACTTCTTTTGAAAGCCGTGAATAAACCAATAATTTAGCATGGAGGGATGAAAGAATTTTGATAGATAGGACAACTTTGGGCAAAACCCCTTTTTTCTAACGCATTTTTTTTTTAAACTTTTTTCAACATCATTGCAGCACTGCATCACCTGTTTTGTATCCGACACAACTGATCTGAAACCTCTCGAACAGTCCATGGGTGAGCATGAAGAGATGGATACAACGTTCAGCTGTGACATGTCCCATTTCCTGACACCATGTCTCACGCAGAGAAACGTCTTGTGATGAAATTGAAACATGTCAACCCTGTAGCAGACTGCATAAGTCAAATGGAAATCAGGTGGTAAAAACATCTTTTAAACCTGTGAATACACTAGTTTTATTTACTTATATTTATTGTGGCAAAACAGAGGCCTCGCCAGAAATCAGGCTCACTCTGTGTAAGAAACACATTCTCCTGGCTAGGAGAGGGAGAGCTTGATAGCTTATATTGAATATTCTGTAGGCAGTTATGTGGACCCTATTGGCTTCTATAATATTTTGAAAATGCATTCACAATAATATTCTATTTCCATGCTAGTAATGTCAGTGGGAGTCCTGGTAGTATGCTATTTAGGCACACTGAGAAAATAATAGGATTTACAATAGCTGGCAATTTGTTTTCTACTGCCACAATGTCTGCTTTTGTTACAGTCTTTGTAGCTCTCAGAAATTTCTTTCTGGCTATTCTGTTCATCTTTTCCACAGAAATATTTCTTCAGTGCGAAACGCTTCAGTATGAATTGGAGTGGGTTTGCTGCCATGAGTGTTTATTACTAGAACTAATACAAATAGTGCAAATGTTTTTTCCAGAAATAGTCATTCACATTTTTAATGTCTGTGGTGCTGATGGGTGGTCTCACCAGCAGTACTTGCATGCTATTTCAGAAGGCAGAGAATACTGCCAAATCCTGGCAGCATGCTTATTGGCTATCCTTTTGTCCTTAATCACTTCCAATTATTGGAGACAGCCGAGCCTCCAGATCTTCCTTTACTCATTGCCAGGCCATTTTGAGGATTTTTTTTTCATATATGATAAAATAAGAAGGGAGGTGGAGGAAGAAATAGTATTTATTTGCCACATCTTAAATAGAGAACTGTATTCCTAAACTTATTTTTGAAAGTCCAGTCCAATCCCATAGCAAACTGACTTGCTCTGGTCACCCGCCACACAAGGATAATAGTAATTAACTTTCTAATTGCTAACCATTTTCTTCAGGTTAATCAGTCAGAGCTGTCTTTCCGTATAAATGCCCAACAGAATTCAATCCAACACTAGGATCCACAGATCTAGCTAGTCTCAAACCCAGACCTACCCAACTCCATCTCCTGACCAAAAGATGCTTGTAGCCAGTGCCTGAATCCTAAAGGTGGTGTCTCATTCCATGGCTTCGTCATCTGACTCAGCAGCCAATTTTTTCCTGATGGACAGGGATGAGTCCAGAAGAACCTAAACAACTGAGTGTAAGGTTAGACTCAGGGTCAGCCTAGTCAGATGGGGTTTTGGAGGCTCCTAACTGAGCCAGCATCATGGGACACAGCCTTTGGTCCCAAGGCTGGGCTCCAGACAGGGGGCCCAATGGCACAGTCTCACAAGTGCCCACTGTGCACTAGGGAAAATGCATTTAAATATTCTGTCTTTCCATACTCAGGAAGACAGAAACACATTTAATAAAAGATGATTATTAGAAGTTAATTTGCTGTATTTTTTTCTGCCAAATTACCAATTAATGTAGCTGGAAAGAAATATTTTACAGATGTATAATCAAGCCCTGAAAGGAGTTAGAGCTTCAACTGGAGCCTCTAACTATTAACGTATTAAATTATCATGATCTATCTTCACCTGATTATATCAAGCACTCTTCTAGAATTTGAGGAAGTAGTAATAAATTAAATTATAAATTACTATTGATTATTTTTAACTTATTATCCTCTAGATTTTGATATGAATATTGCCAGCTGATGCTGAGATATGGTGAACGTAGGCAATGGTTTCAAACAGATACTTCTGCATAATAATTGTGTGTCAGGGTTGCATTTTTTCTCTATGTTCCATTGTTAGGTCATGATGATTTATGCAATCCTTTTTAAGCATGAATGTTTGCAAATGTACACAATAGCAAGTTCCCTTCAGATGGAGGAAGAGAGCTAATACAAGGCTTTTGTTTAATTTTGTTTATCCAAAACTGCTATCAACAGTAAGTTTTATTTAATGCAGAAAATTACTAGAATAGTGCCTAAAAAGTAATATTTGTATTAATACATTAATTCTAATAAGTATATAATTTCTTATTAATTTTTGGCATAATAAATGCAATTATTTTACAGGACATAAGGGTGTTTTATTGGTCGTTACAAAACTCCATTTCCTTTCAGATAGCTCCCTGAAGTTTTGTCTCCCAATTATAGAAATATTCCTGAATGCATTTTTAAAAGAGTCACAGGTCAAGCTTTCTAAAAAGACCATATGAAAACTGACTTTTGAAAGTGTCCAGCTACACGATTCTGTTTTCCTTCACAAATTCAGCCTGGAAATGTAATCACAAATCTAGGTTTCACAGCTTGGTTGAAAAATACCTTTGCATCCTACTTGTTCTAGGCTGCCCATATAATCAGCTTTTAATAGGGAGGGAGTAGCAGATGCAGAAGATCATTCTGTCTTGAGAATGTCCATATAAAACAGAGATGAAATAATAGAGAAAAATACACTTTTCATATGTATGTCCAGATGAATATTTGTATCTTCTTAAATTTTAGTAAATATTCAGAAACTGCATATAGAAAGACTAGACAAAAAGGTGGAAGCAAATGCACTGCAATGTTTGTTGTTTAAGTCAGTAATAAAGGCCTGTTTTTACGCTATAGCCCTAAGAATTTCACAGAGAAAAAGTTATGTAGAAGTATTAAAATTTCCCAAAATCAAGGAAAATAGCACTGAATATAATTAGTAACCTTTGAATATAAAAAAAAGGAAATATCTGAAATATTAATTTCATGAAGAAAGCAGCATAATAAAAAAATCTTCATGAAAAAATGGAAATACCCAAGGCAGCAGAATACAACTCTGAAAAACTTTATATGAATTATTATCATTAACCAGGAATCTTAATATTTAGAAATGTCTTAAGGTAATTCTAAAGAGTAAGCATCAAAAACCACCAGAAATTCTTCCTTGGTCCCCCTGCCAGCCCATGGTTGCAAAGATGCATCACCTTAATGATCTTAATCATCATCAATCAACCTTAACCACCACCTACAATGATTATTTTGAATTTTAACTTCTTGGAAGCCATGAAAATGAAATCAATTATTCTACATACCAGCACTGCTGCCCTTCCCCCCCCCCAAAGTGTGTAATTAGCACCTTCAGAACCATGTGAAAATGTTCTGGCCAGAAGGAAAAGGAGTAAAGCTAAATGACAATTTCTTTAAAAAGGGCTTGAGAAAAGTAGAGGAGTGATTCTACTAAAAAATTTAAAATATGGCAATTTTTAAGAAGTCTGATGAGTCAGAAGAACATTTCTGAAAAGGTGTCCTATTCTACAGAAAAGATTTAAATATCTTCTGGTTAATGTGTAAAATCTTGCAAGGCAAAATTAAAGACATCTATCTTATTCAGTACTTATTAACTTTCAAAATAATAAGTAGATTCAATAACTATCATCAACACTATAATCTGATGCCCTGTTTTCAGTACAGAAAGAGAAAAATTTATTTCCCTGTACCAAAGATCTTTGTGAATTTGGGTAAATCAGTGAGTCATTACGTCAAAAGTTCTTGTCATTTTTCCTACTTTTTCTTGTTTGCTATACTCTCTTACACCTTTCACTAAGTATGATACAGGGGAAGAAATGGAAATCTTGAAAAAGTATCCTGGCTTAAAAAATATTATAATCTAATGTCCGCATCAATAACAATCAAGATTACAATAGATCCTGTGAATAAAAGCCTTGTGGATTATGGAGTTAACTCTTTCTAAGGGCTTTGGACATACTGTTTTTCTGGTCCCAGTTGCCCTTATTTCCTTCCTGAAGGAAACTACCTCAAAGCAGTGGTAGACATTCAAAAGGTTTTTGCAAAGAGCGTGAAAAATATATTAACTGCTCATGCAGTGTGACATCTTACCTGCTGTTATTCATTATTATGTTCAGTAACAGGAATAGGAGGTGCTGCAATTACAACCCCCAGCCCCCAACAGACCCTTCACCCAAAGTTAGTGTAATATTGTGTTCCATGGTTTGTTTCTGTTCAGTTCCAGGGGGTTGTATAGCCAGTAGCACACTGGGAGAGATAAGAATCAAAAAGAGGAGAAAAAGAGCACACAGCATAGAGGATCATTCTACAGCTGACATTCTAACAAGGCAATGACAGCCAGGCACCATTTAAAGCAACAAAACTGTTCAGGAGACACTGTGTGCAGCAGAAGAGCTGGGTATGTGTGTGTAGTTGGTGCATGCAAATAAGAACTCAAGATAGAACCAGGTTTTCCATTGTCTATGAAATTTAGATAACCATTTCCTTTATACAATTGTATAAAATCAGTATGCTCCATCCTGGCTTGAAGCAACACAAAACAATGGGGCTAATGTCTTCAGATTCATTATCTTGTTTCCAGCACTGACATTAAAAAATATTGCACAAATTTTTAAAGGGTTTTAAAGGCATATTTAGGTAGTTTTCTATTAATAAGATTATTACAACATTACTATAGCAACCTAAAAGTTATAGTTGAAAAATTTTCTAAGCTTTTCTACGCAGGTGCTTCTAATTTTCAAAGCTTTTTGAAAATCCTTTATATTGCTCACTAGTTTTGTTCAAATATTTCAAGTCTGTTGTTAATAGCAAACACTTTAGAAAAGTTTTTTTGAGAGGATTGTCATGCTTGACAAATCAGTGTGCATGACTATCACACCTTGCATTAAGAGGTATGTTCAGAAGATGAGGCACTATTCAATGAAATGGATATAAAGGCAGATATTGAAATTATAAGTAAGGCTGTAAGTTTATATAAAAAGTATGTCAGTAAATTAAAAATTGCTATATCCTTAACACCTGCAATACTGTCCTAAGCAGAGAGATTAACATACTACAGAGGGCAGTATTAAATGACTAAAGTAGGCAGCATACACAGCAATGCAAAACACTATGTAAGCACCGGGTTATTTTGGGAAACAATTTCTCCACTTGTGTGTACAAACCCTTATGCTGTCTTAGGACATGATTTACTGTGGCAGAAATGCAGCAGAGATGAGAAGAAAGCCCACAGGCCAGTCAGTGGGAAGTTTTCCCTTCAATAAGTAGTTTTCATTTGAAAGTAACAACAGTTTTCACCTACGGACCTGTATGCAGGGCCAAGAGATCAGCTCTGCGGTGCTCCTCGGCTACCAGGAGAAACAGCTGTACTTTGTCTGAAGCCAAACCTGTGTGGAGATTTCTTCTCCTCCTCTGTGAAAGGATCCATAGGCAAGGTGGAATTATCTATAAAGCCCATTATTTTTGTTATCTGCAAGTGTTGCCTTGAAGACAAATTGGACATTTTCACAGCTGACATTTTCCTTTGTAGCTAAGAGAAAAATCTAATTTTCTCATGGATGTCAAATGCTTTAATGTTTTCAATCTTTGAGCCAACGTTGAATCATGCTCTTCTGGCCACAGGGAGACAATCATGACTGGAATCACAGGAGTGTATCTCCCTACTTCAGAGCACAACTAACCTATTTCTGATAGATGTTTTCTTCTAGCACCCTCTCAGAAATCGTCCATGACTCCACAATCTCACAGACAACCTACTTTATTGTTGCACTGCACTTAGGAAGGTCTGGTAATCTTAGGGCTAGGAAGTTTTTCCTGATGTCAAACATAAATCTCTCTTCCTGCAATTATGCTGAATTTATCTCTTGAAGATAAACTACTGTGTTCAGCAGGAGATGATGTGTGGATGATGATGTGGTGACTTGTGAAAAGACATCATCACTCCTCAATGTGCTACTCTTACAAGACAGGTGGTTTATATTTTCACTAGAGATCATTTAGTTGAAAAGACATATTCATCTGAAGGAAATAGTACAGATTTTAAAGAAATATAATTTGCTATTACTGATTTCTTTTTCAGTTATACACAGGCTATATGATACAATATTTTATACAGTACAATACAAATATACAATCTCACTGAGAGTTTTGTAGGGAATTTTTTCTCTTTGCATACAATAAAAATTAAGTCTTGAAGGAAAAAATGCAAATTTTTATTTACACATTTAAAAAACTTTTTCCATATGTGCTGAACAGCCTACAGAAAAAGCCCCTTATAAGTAGCATATAAATAGTAATAGACAATAAAGACTGGAGTGTTTTCAAAGATCTGAAAATTTTGCAGAGCATAACTTCCTTGATTCCTTCAGAATACACCTAGAAAAAGTACTCCTTTCATAGCATTTGTTGACAGAAAATGATGATTTCCTATTTGAGGTAAATTAAGAATTTTACATTTCCTAAAGTTAAAGGTTTCTAAACACAGCTGTTTCTGGCATAATCAGACAAGAAACGCATATGGAAGAGACAGCAACTAACACATTCTGTTTCTTGCTGCTGAGTAGTTTACCAAACCATCTGACTTCTCGTCTTCAGGAAAAGATGACCACATTTAATTGGTTAAATGCTTCCTGCACAGCTTTCACTTGCTGTATTTTATACCTCTGGATATTGATTTATACCTCTGACAATGAATGAATGAGAAATGTAGAGAAGAATATACAGGCTAGCACTGCTCATCTGTGGACTGGGAAAGACTTCAGACTTTTCTGGGGACAGAAGGGGACTCAAAATAAAGTAAGCTTTTCCATCAGAAACAATGAGTTTGATTTGTACATCAGTCCCCAAAGAAAACAGTAACATAGGTTTGGCTGGGATAGAGGGGACGTGATCAAAGACATCAATGTGTGATGAATGTAGACTGTAGCAATGACAATCTCATTTTTAATAAGGGTACTGAAGCTGCTGTTGTTGAAGGTCTAAATTCAGTCATTGTCTCAGCAGCCCTAAGGGATGATAGAAGCATGCAACACTGTGAATGTAGTTAAGAAAAATAAAGGAGCTATTACATCCCAGAATCACAGCTACATTTCTGCATTGAGGCAATTTGGCAATTTAGTGACCAAAAGCTGACAAAGCAGGAGAGGCAACTGACACACACTGACACAGAGAACCATTGGCAGTACAACTGCTCCTGGCAGGGAACGTGTATCCAGATCCAGACCTGCTGCAGTGTAATTGCAACTCCATGGAAATCAAACATTTTAACTGTGCAAATTTGGTCTGAATTAAATCTTTCAGGTTTCATACCAATTTTAAATGAGCCTCCTCAATTTTTTTTCCCAGGATAACAATATTTGGTCTAAGTGCTACCAACAGCATGGAAAGATGACAGTAACAGCAGCTTCAGGATTCTTTGTGGTTCTTCGGTGCTGCTGAAGGAAGTGCTGAATTAATATAATTTTAGAATGTTTTGGTTTGGAAGGCACATTAAAGATCATCTAGGTCTAGCCCCACTTGTGGGGTCCGTTAAACCAGGCAGCTCAGGGCCCCCTCCAACCTAGCCTTGAACACTTTCAGGAATGGGGCATCCACAGCTCCTTTAGGAAAGCTGTTCTAGTGCCTCACCACTCTCATAGTGAAAAATTTCTTCCTCATATCTACCCTAAATCTCTCCTCTATCAGTCTGAAGCCATTACCCCATATGCTGTCCCTTTATGCCCCTGTACAAAGTCCAACCCCAGCTTTCTTGTAGGCTCCTTTAGGTACTGGAAGGTGCTCTAGGGTCTCCTTGGAGCCTTCTCCAGGGTGAACAACCCCAGCTCTCCCAGCTTGTGTTTAAAGGATAGGAGTTCCAGCCCCCAGATGACCAACTGGTGACTCAGCTGGTATCGCCATTACATTTTTTCCTGGCTAAAATGAAAATTTCTAGGGATTCAGCTTCCACAGCAATCTACAAGGAGCTCCATAAAATGAATATGTTGTGGGTTAATTTTTCACATGGAATATTTCATACAGCTTTTTACCTAGAGAAAGAATCTTCAAAGGAAAAGCAAACTAATGACTGAAGCTGTTGGCTGACAAGGGCAAGTTTGTAAAAACAAACTGGTTTTGATTGAAAAGATTTTTATTAACCACTTAGTTAACACTGACTCAAAATAAAATAGACAGTTGTCCCCCTCTTTGGATCTAGTCATGCCTTTTTCCCTGCAAACATGTCTATGAAATTCTAGTGTTCAAGAATTTTAGCAAAGTCAGAGGCCAGAGAGCAATTAAAATTAATAACGAGCCACTTTCTGTGAAGAAGGTTATATAGAAATATGCTTGCTGTCAAAAGTGTTAATTTATCACTTACATGACATCTAGGGAACACAAGTATGCTGAAGCACGAAAACACTGCTCTGGAACTAAAAAAATTTTTTTCTTCCTTTTCTCACTCCTTCAACTAAAATATATGATGTTGCTACTGAAAGCCTATTCATATTTGGAATCAGATCAGGTCTGAAACACATTTAATATATTATATCTGAGGAAAACAAATAACTAAATAAGAAAAGTAATTTATTTACTAAACCCCTGCAGCCATGGTATAACTTAACCCAGTGCAAAATGTTATGAAATAAGAATTGCGACATTCCACACAGGTGTAAATGAATAATTACACACAGAACATAGTGTACAACAGACTGACAGGATGCAAAAAATGTTCCCATTTTTACTCAGACTAATATTTACTGTCACTAAATCCACCTAAGTACAATTTCCATTTTTTTCCATCTCCTTGGGTTTAGATTTGTGTCTGTGTGTGTATGAAAGTATCTCACATGAACTCACTGCCCTATACATATCAAATAAAAGAGGGCATCTTACACAGGTGCATCAAGAGTCCTCCAGGAAGGTTTGTGGAAAACTATCTTTAAGAAAACCCAGATTTTTATTTTTAACATGTTTTCTAGTGTTGTCCAGTACATATTCCTGGCCAGGAACAATTCCCTGCCATTTTTGTAGGACCTGGGCTCATTCACAGCAAGATGAGCCCATTCTACTGCAGACTCCAGTCATTTCTTATCACAGCTACTTCACTGTAATTCATGTCTTGTCTTTTCAAGTGATTTAGGTGTTTTCTACTTCGATTTCAACTGATATATTACTTAGTTTCACTCATTATTTCTTACAACATGTTTCACACTTGTAAGCTCTATATTCCTGGGAAATGCCTGTATTAAGAATTTCATAGTACCAAGTTAAGACTGAAATATTCCAAGAATGTGTTAAGGAATCTTCATCTTACTACTGTCAAAAGGCAGTGCAACTGAAAGCATGTGTTTTCCTTAATCTTCCTAAAACATATGTAACATACAGAAATGTTTAAAAACTATGGGAACCATTTTTCTAACTATAACCATTGCTTACTATTCCAATACAATATAGTGATCAAAAAACACCAAAGATGATGCATTATCCAAAATATTTATTATCTAAACAATACAATAGATTAAGAAACAAGTACTGAGCAAGTCTGTGAATATCAGAGTCCATTAAGCCTTCTTTCTATTAGAGTTCCACATTATGACAGACTGGTTTTGATACTCAATAATATTAATGATATACCAAAGTTCACTTTTTATTGGACACCAAGGAATACACACAGGAGAAAAAAATTTCAAGGCTGCACCTGTGGGAAAACCCACAAAATCAAACTTTGCTTATGGAGAGTCCACAGAGGAGAGAAACAGACTAAGAATACAATCTCTGTAATACCTAATACATCAAGTCCCTCAGTTCTCTGCAGGGATTTTCTATNAAAAACAAACTGGTTTTGATTGAAAAGATTTTTATTAACCACTTAGTTAACACTGACTCAAAATAAAATAGACAGTTGTCCCCCTCTTTGGATCTAGTCATGCCTTTTTCCCTGCAAACATGTCTATGAAATTCTAGTGTTCAAGAATTTTAGCAAAGTCAGAGGCCAGAGAGCAATTAAAATTAATAACGAGCCACTTTCTGTGAAGAAGGTTATATAGAAATATGCTTGCTGTCAAAAGTGTTAATTTATCACTTACATGACATCTAGGGAACACAAGTATGCTGAAGCACGAAAACACTGCTCTGGAACTAAAAAAATTTTTTTCTTCCTTTTCTCACTCCTTCAACTAAAATATATGATGTTGCTACTGAAAGCCTATTCATATTTGGAATCAGATCAGGTCTGAAACACATTTAATATATTATATCTGAGGAAAACAAATAACTAAATCAGAAAAGTAATTTATTTACTAAACCCCTACAGCCATGGTATAACTTAACCCAGTGCAAAATGTTATGAAATAAGAATTGCGACATTCCACACAGGTGTAAATGAATAATTACACACAGAACATAGTGTACAACAGACTGACAGGATGCAAAAAATGTTCCCATTTTTACTCAGACTAATATTTACTGTCACTAAATCCACCTAAGTACAATTTCCATTTTTTTCCATCTCCTTGGGTTTAGATTTGTGTCTGTGTGTGTATGAAAGTATCTCACATGAACTCACTGCCCTATACATATCAAATAAAAGAGGGCATCTTACACAGGTGCATCAAGAGTCCTCCAGGAAGGTTTGTGGAAAACTATCTTTAAGAAAACCCAGATTTTTATTTTTAACATGTTTTCTAGTGTTGTCCAGTACATATTCCTGGCCAGGAACAATTCCCTGCCATTTTTGTAGGACCTGGGCTCATTCACAGCAAGATGAGCCCATTCTACTGCAGACTCCAGTCATTTCTTATCACAGCTACTTCACTGTAATTCATGTCTTGTCTTTTCAAGTGATTTAGGTGTTTTCTACTTCGATTTCAACTGATATATTACTTAGTTTCACTCATTATTTCTTACAACATGTTTCACACTTGTAAGCTCTATATTCCTGGGAAATGCCTGTATTAAGAATTTCATAGTACCAAGTTAAGACTGAAATATTCCAAGAATGTGTTAAGGAATCTTCATCTTACTACTGTCAAAAGGCAGTGCAACTGAAAGCATGTGTTTTCCTTAATCTTCCTAAAACATATGTAACATACAGAAATGTTTAAAAACTATGGGAACCATTTTTCTAACTATAACCATTGCTTACTATTCCAATACAATATAGTGATCAAAAAACACCAAAGATGATGCATTATCCAAAATATTTATTATCTAAACAATACAATAGATTAAGAAACAAGTACTGAGCAAGTCTGTGAATATCAGAGTCCATTAAGCCTTCTTTCTATTAGAGTTCCACATTATGACAGACTGGTTTTGATACTCAATAATATTAATGATATACCAAAGTTCACTTTTTATTGGACACCAAGGAATACACACAGGAGAAAAAAATTTCAAGGCTGCACCTGTGGGAAAACCCACAAAATCAAACTTTGCTTATGGAGAGTCCACAGAGGAGAGAAACAGACTAAGAATACAATCTCTGTAATACCTAATACATCAAGTCCCTCAGTTCTCTGCAGGGATTTTCTATGGCCTAGTAAAAATAAGATCAAACTGCATTCTTTCTTTTCAGATGAATACAAAATAAATTTCTTTTTTTTCTGTGTGGCCATCTTCTTTGATAAAACTTAAAGACACTTTAAATTCTTTACTCCTCTTCCAAGTTTTGCCAAAAGCTTAAGATGCATTTGTACAGTATAATCACAGACATTTTGTTTCCTCAAGAAACCAGTCCTAAAACGAGATGACAGAAGAGCTAACAAAGAGCACTTGGTTTAATACAGCAAGAGGTGACAAGACTGGATAAGCAGGCACTTAAATGGAAGGAGCTGGAATGAATGGACAAATGAGGCAGTGAGGTGGGTGGCCAACCTAACATACGAGAACTTAAAAATANAAAAATAGCTTTTTGGGGAGTAAAGATTGACACTACTTAACAACTAGACCCTCTGGAAGATATAATGTCAAATTATTTGCAAGAACATTCATTCATCTTCACACAAATTATGTAAGGGAAAAAAGGAGGGCATCTCAGAGGACATGTTATCCACTCAGTCCTTCCACTTCTCTGAGGAAACAGCATCTGCTCAGCACTTCCAAGGCAAGGAAGTGAAAACTAGCTTTATATAATAGCTGCAGATGTAGACTGCCAGGAAGTCAAAGTAGTTCATTGCTCCTTCAAGAGTCGAAAAATTCACAGCTCCTGGGATCCACTGGAAGCTTGTTGGGGTCTGTACCAAACAGTTTGAAGAACTCTCCTGTGGAGAATATCAGTTGTGGGAGCACAGAGGAATGATGCAAGCAATGGAACCTACAAAAGGAAAAAAATCTATATATTTCAGGTGACATAAGAGATGGCAGTGATCAGAGGCTCTGGATGTCATTGATATTCTCCAAGATGGAGCAGAGAAGGCAAAAAGAAAGAATGTTGCAAACTGAAACTGCAAGAATGGGAAGCTGTTCAGAATAGATATTTGAACAATGCTGGAAAATAATCTTCAATTAAAGGAGGCTCATGCCCCAGAATTGCTCTGGGAAAGAGGTCATGGTGAGGGAAGTTATGGAGCTCTGTGATAGTTAATGAGTAACTAATAATCTGTAAATGTATGTAGTCACTGACACCGTAACTGGTTTGGAAATGTTATAAAAATGGGAATAATTATAAAGATTACAATTAACCTGATCTGAGGATGAAAAGGTTTTATTTAGCAATGTATTGTGAGTTTAATGCCAATTTAAAACCTAAAAATGCAACTGAATTATTTTAATCTTTTCCTGACATTAGTTTAATGAGGACCAGAACATCTCATCAGCTCTTGTACTCTCCTTTCAATTAAGAGCATTGTGGTGGGTAGTGCTGAACACGATGTAAAAGCAATACTCTCCATAACTGCCATGCCCACCACACTCTTCACAACCACGTCACTGGTACAAGTCCCACCCCGCATAACTGTGGAAAGGCAGACATCCAGAGAGGAGGACAAGGGCTGCAGCTCTATTTGCATTACCTACCCCTACAGAGCTGAGATCTCTCCATTTCTCTATTGCACCTTTTCCAGAAAAAAATGCCATAGTTTGACCTTCCCTATAACAGCAACTATTGAATGGTTTTGTCTTTTGGTGGCAGGAAAAGTACATGATATGGAGGGAAGAGGTAAGGTTGGCATCTCATTTTCAGCTCTTGCAAAGAAATGAAATCTTTCCTTCAAAAGAAAATGTAAATTTTATTTCCAGAGAACAGTCCCACAAGGAGCCTGAGCAATCAAGTCTGAGGCTTGATTGTGCTTCATGGAAATTGGGAGGGAGGGTATTAGTAGTGCCCCTCTGCCTTAAAATTAGATGTGTTTCACAACAACCCTTTTTTCTCCTAATTTTTAAAACTGATTATTTTCCAACAAACTCTGAATTGACAGTACCTGTTTTTAAAATAACCTTGGCTAGATTAAATAGCCATGCAAAAGACAGCCCAGAAGACACAGGTTATTCTGTATTTCCAACTGGTGGTCTCAATAAGCCTTAACAATGTGCACTGATTAATGGTTCCAAGGACCCTGAAACATAAATGGGAGCAATTCTCATTCTACAGATGAGGGAACTCAAACACAGAATGGTTCTGCGACTCTGGGGTCAGACTGTAGCAATGCTATCTATCTCATCTGTCAATCTCTTCTGCCCTTTCCCACAGTATATGATCTTCTCTCACAAATTAATAACCAATATTACAATAGGCCACAATTCTAAAGTCACTCTTTCCTTTCCCCAGACAGGGTTTACCTGACTTATTTTCTCTTCTCTCTCCATTCTGACCTTTTCTGCTTTCCTCTTTTCTTCATTGATGCTTTAAGCTGAGTACATTGTGGGGCTAGCAGAGCTAAAATAACAGGTTATACTTTACCCTGAAGGCTTTGAGTGTTGTGATCATTCCTCTCTGTTTCTGCAAGGGCCTCAGAAGTTTCCTATGTCTTCTGCTGTTATGAGACTTATCCTTGAGTTTAGGAGAAACACTGTTCATAATGTAAAGCAGATGGCAGGAGAGAACATTGTCTGAAAATAAGCTGTTCCAGGTAGTGACTAGAAAACAAAGCTTTTAAATTGAATAATGATATTCTGAAACTGACCCAAATTCTGTGGAGGCCAGCCTACAGAGAGAAGCAAACCTCTTAGATTCCAGGCAGCAGGATAACTATTAGTGAACAGGAACACCCAAAGACAGAATAGAAATCTCCCCTTTCTAATGCTTGGCAGAAAAGAGCTATTTATTTTTAAGTTGGAAGTTCTGTTTCATGAGGAAATGTTTCTAACTTGAGCACAGTTCTGAATAAAATACAAGTATGCTTCTTCAGATATGATCCTGGCAATCTCTCAGCTCCTTTGCCAGGTGCTGAAGCATTCTGTAGCAAAGGTGGACAGGCATTCACCCCAAATCAGAAGTAGGAATTTTGTACATTTCAAGGGAGTGCCTTTTCCCAGAAATCTGTCAACTTCTTTGAAAGATATTAAGTCCTGTGATGGCTGCGTGGTTACTGCCCCCTAAGGAAAGTTGACCTATTCTGGTAAATATGCTCAGGTCTCCCTACAGTACAGTCCTTCCACATTCACTGCAAGTTCTCCCAATCTTTTCTCATTTTTGTTTATTTTTACAGGGGGCAGAACCAGAGATTATCAATTGCCAGCCCTGAGCCTCAGGCACAAAAGCACTTCCTATTCTACTGGATATTGCTTGTATGAACGGTGCTTTTTGATAGCTCAGAACGACCCCATCAATAGCATAGTAACTGCTAAGAAATAATGCAAAGAAAAGAAGCTGTGTTGCACTTTTAATACTCTTTTTCCATTTACATGTTTACTTGTTGGGTAGAATTCTGTGAAAGTTGTGAATGTGAAGACCAACTTGACTGCTTCCTTGGTACAAGAAAGCAATGAAAAATAATATATAATTAAAAAGAGGGTTTTTTTGCTTCAGGATTTCTTCATTGAAAGAGATATCAAACAAGCGTTTTAGCCAGGTCTATATTAGCACCATAATACTTCAATGTGAAGATTGAGAAATATAAGTAAATAGAAAAACATCTCTTCTTTTCTGGAGACTTAAAATGCACATTGCAAAATTATTAAATGAATATGCTGATACTTCTGATTAACTGAACCATTTTATCCTTGATTTGATGCTGAGATAGTAAAGTACCACACCAATACATCAATAACTATATACTGGATATTAGGAGATATATGGAAAACATTGATGGCAGTTACTAGCTTTTCTCAAAACAACCTGGCCATCTGTTTATATGTTGGTATTTAGACACTTCACTTTAACCTGTGTTCCAGTTCAACACTAAATTAGATTAATTTGATCGACCAAGATATTTTCTCTTAAAATTTCCACCAGTAGGATTAATACAGTCTGCTAGGAAGAACATTACTATTTAAAATCATGATCAGCCTGACAGCAAAGGCCAGAAGTTCATTCTCACACATAGCTGAAAGAGAGACAAAAATAAGCAGACCGCAGGAATAATGATCTCCATTTAGCTAATTAATTAAAACAACGTAAGGTAACTTAGGAATAAGAATACCCCTGAGAATTTTTTTTGTGGCTTTCAAGATCATGGATACAGTACAAAGTAAAGTCATCTTTTGATGTTAGATGAGTGGAAGCAGCTTCACTGGCATATTTTTTTTGCTGTTTTGAAGTTAGCACCATGTTCTTATTTGTTCTGCCGTAGCATAGTCCTCTCTATTTTTATTTAACCCAAAAGCACTCATAAAACTACAGTATGTTAATATTCACACTAAATATTAGTGAAAACATAAGTGGTAGTAAATGATAACTGTTAGAAATTCCAGTATGAATAGGCAATACTATAGTTAGTCTGATCCAAGTAGAGCTGGCATGAATTAAGTTTGCATTTCCTACACTTTCTCACCAGTGTTGCACAGAGCACAGGAGCATCATTTCAGCTCAACTCCAGTTGGAGACATTAAAAGACTTTAAACTTAGGCTTTAACTGACACCTTCATTGTGCTAATTATATCTTAAACTTCCACCTCAAGTTCCTGTCCCACAGTGCCATCTTCATGAATAGCATATTCTGTGATACACAAGTGCAGTCATACAAGTCTCCTACCTGAAGAGATGGAGTAGGTTAATTTACATATTTATCAAACATTGTAAGTAAAAGCACAAACTGCAGTACCACACTGCATTGTGAAGGAGTGAAGGAGGGCTCCAGTAGCAGTTGGGATTACTGCACTGGAAAACACACAGCAGTCAGTCTGCTGACATACATGTGAATAAAGGTAGGGAAATTACACAATGGCTATTTAAGATTAAAAAAAATAAAGGTGAGAAATACCTTCATTCAGCAGTGTAGCTGTGCTCCATAGGGACACGGAGATCATCCTTGGTCTTTCATTGTCTGCTGGGAGTGCAGGACAAACAGCACAGTGGCTGGGCAGGAAGGACTCTCATCCATCAGCTGCTACCCAGCCAGATGAGCAGTAGTGAAGGACTCCAGAGAGTGCCTGGTTCAGTTCTCACTCGGAGAGGCTGCTGCTCCAAATAAAAAGGAACAAAAGCTCAAAGAAGAGTTTGTTGTTGAAACCATGGGACAAGACTAAAATCAGCCTGGTCTCACAACTGCTAATCATAACTTCTTTCCTGTACAAAGATTTCTGGCTGGTGATACTAAATGAGCTACTCGGAGATAGTCATATCTTGACATCACACAGACGGGGTGATAAAAATGACTAACATTCAAGCACCTCAATTCTAAGCTTGCACCACTTCACCAATCAAATACTTCAGAGAAACATTTCAACGTGCTGAATGACAAACAGAAGGCCTCCACTTGCCCCGAGGATCCAATCCTTTCTTATTCTCGAGTTTTGCCAGTGTATTTCCAGGGCCTGACTTTCCATCTTAGATGGCCTTAGCTGGAATCATTTGAGACCTCACCACTCAGGCTCTCCACTTGTATGTGACTGCTCCAGCACAGGAGGTAGCAAATCAAATACATAGGAGCTCTTTAGCTGGGGCTGCCCTCCCCTCTCAGCCCTCACCACCACTGTGGGTAGAGATCCATTCTCCCACTGCAACTGGAAACACTGGACACAAGTCCCACTATGGGAACAAGTCCCACTGACCAGGGCACAAAATAAACCGCTGGGAGTTGCAACACCTGTTATTGTAGAGGATGCCCAGCACGCTCGAGTCAGGGCTGTGGAAGACCAGCCCTGCCCAGTTATTTGCAGGGGTGATTTATCATGACAGGGCCCTGACTCAACTTTCTGGTTCCTTTGTGGGAGATCAGGGCTCCTGTACATGAAGGGAGTGCACAAATGCAGATAGTTTTTTATTCCTAGTCAAAAAGCAAGATGCCACGAAGCTACTCCATAGGAGTCTTTGGTAATCCTGATCTTCATAAGCTAAAAAAGGTATTGCTTTTCTTTATTGCAAAACAGCATCAGTCAAGCTGGTCTTTACACAGTGCAGACATGATAATGAGAAATATGTGCAGGCCTTACCCTATAATTAGGGTGCTTTCAGAAGTGTCCCTGGCTTTCCAGGCAGGCAAATGTAAAGCACTGTGACTCATCACTAAAAGGTGTGATGACTCTCAGGAAATTTGTAAGATTTTCTTGAAATGCTGATAGGTTCCTTCTTCAATAGGATGTCATAATTTGAAGAGCCTGATGGGGACTGAATCGTCAAAATGCTGATAAGCCAGATAAAGCTATTTGTGCCAATTGTCACCAGCTCTAAAGGCTATGAGGGAAATCTTTTACCCACCTAACCCCAGGGAAATAAATAGGTTAGTTAGACTGAGGCAGTAAGGAGCTGTCCAGGATCCTTTTTCTTAATAACACACTCAGGATGGGCCAATTTAGTCATGTACTTTTTAATTATTACTTTTCTATAAAAACATCCATCAGCTTATGAATAATGTCTGCCTCATGTGTATGCTTCTTTCTGACACCAACTTGGTCAGGTGAATTTGACTTTATAATTATCTTGCCTTCCCTTGGCTGGCATGAATGAGGATATCAGCTCCATTACCACCAGCCTATTCATTTTGTGCTTTCACTCAAACTTTGTTCTTTTGGAGCCAGAGCTTTTATGGTGCCAAAGGTTTCCAATCTAAGCAGTCTGCAGATAGCACCAAGACATATGCTTGTGTGTAGACTTCCACATAATTCAATCTGAGATAGTTTAGGGGTGGAATGTCTCTATTTGTAACAGGGAAATGTAATTTTTACTAGACCTTCAACATTATTCATTATTACAGCTTTCATAGCAGATTATCACACACACCAAGAATGACAACACTATTTTACTACACCCTGTGAGCAGAAAAGGGGCAGATTTCGCACTGAAAGTTTTCTAGAAACGCTGGTATGCCAGGGTTGTATCTGTAGAGCCACACTCTCCCTAACTCATGATTTACACGCTATACTGCTGAATATACACCACAAAATAATTTTATGGAATTTATGAAGTTACTTATAGACCTATTGTTCTCACACTTTGGTACAGGTAAAAGTCTGCCAGTATTTTACTCTACTGTAGTCAAATATTCAAGACACTGCACTAAAAATTAAATGCATTAAAGTAACTGTAACTACACATATCTATACATCAAAGAGAAATTCACAATTAAAATTTCAAGGGAAAAAAATCCTCTTGCTTACAGATTAAATAATGCTTATTTATTGAGGGAAATATCCTTACGAAAGTCAAATTACTTTTGTCCAGTAGCCAAGAACAATTCCACCTGAATTTTCTCTAATTTTTCTTGTTTTTCCTAAAGCTTTCCAAGTAAAATGAAAAATATAGCAATTAAAAGCTGGTGAATACAAGCTGCTTTCAACAAAAAATAAAGTATGGATTCTTTTAAAGCACTGATACTCACGTGGCATGCACAGCACTGAATTCATATGAATGACTACAGGAACTCCAAAGGGGCCACTGTGTTTTCTCCTTGCATCAACAATCCACACACAAGGAAAGAATTTACACAACAGAACACAAGAACTCCATGGGAACACTGTAATACAACCATATCCACATGATTTTGTGCTTTGAAAACATGCATTTATCCATTATGTTTTTAAGCACTTAATGCTAATCTGCCCATTACAAACCAGTAGCAAACTGACCATTTAGTCTTCCAGTGTGTAAAATACAACTGTCAAATACAATGCATGGCGAACAGTAAGACTTACTGTCTACTTCTTAGGATTATGATGAAGATTGATTAATATCTGTAGTGCTGTAGTGCATACTAAGTATTTTTCTATGGATTTAGATACAGCAGTACTCAATGTTACAAAGAATCGTCGCTAAACAGCTAACTCCTGTGTTAAAAAACGTTGGCAAAATTCTCCTCCTGATTCTATTCAAGCACGTAAGGATTCAGAGAAGGAAAGATATCCTGAAAAGTCCTGTAAGAATCCCAAGTTCCAGGCCTCATGTCAGGCCTGTCTCAAGATTATTGCTGAGTTACAGCAGCCTCCAAAAAGTCATTTTTCAAACAAGAACAATTGAAGCACTGCAGTATTCTGGCTCTTGCCTTCATCTCTTCCACCCAATCCCCTTCCATCCTTCCTCCACCATATTCCCATGCCAGACTTTGTAAGGTGGAAACACAAATCCAACAGAGGGGCCAAACACCAGCTGACAAAGGGACATGGAGGTGGTTTCCTAAGGGCTGGTTCCTGGCTACTGCCACATTCACTTTATTTCTCAAAAAATTTACCTGCTCTGTTGTTGCAAATTCTGGAGAACACAAATGAAACATTGTAGGAACATTGTTCTTTAGGGGCTTATTTTTCCTTCATAAACCCCAAAGAATCCACAGCATCACAATAATCCCATTTCTGATGAAGGCACAACAGGATGAACTGCAGCTACTGCAGGCTTCCTGTACTCCCTTCTGTAAGTCACTACATCTCTTCTTGGCCCAAGATTTTTGCGTAATCTTCTTTCCTAGAACTCTCTGTTAAAACTGTTAATTATCTTGGGACAAGACACACTGAATATTTGAAAAAGAGCTACCTTACAAGGAGCACTAGTTGCTACTGTGACATTACCTACAAATAAAAACACAATCTAAATTTTACCCCATCCACTTTAAAAGAAAAAAAAAAGTTAATTTCCTGGTTCTGCAGCTTGTGCCGAATTGTGCATCTATCTGCAGCACTGTAGGGTGCTGTAGTAGGGCTCCAACAAGGGCTTTAACACAACCTGGAATGGGAATGCACTTAGGACAGAGGGATGCATTGCTAGGTGATGAATTTACTGTCAGGAAACTATGACTTTGTAATAAAAAAGACAAAGTATGCAACTGTAAACATTAAGTAGTATTTTCAGCTAAGCTGCTCTTAATAATGAAAAATGTATACTGGCTTTATTTTACCATCTGTACACCCTTAAAATGATCGGGCCCAGTAGATCAAAATGCTTTTCACCTAGTTTTGGTGTCATTGTTTGCTATCTAAGAACTTCATGTCAGATGGAGGAGACTCAACTGGGAATTCCTAAACGCAGAAAAATATATGCAGATGTCTGTGCAGTCCAAGGCAGCAGTTCAACCTCTGCGTGCTAACAGAAACTTCATATCTGTGCTCTGACAGAACAGGGAGGTTAACAGACCCAAAAAGACACTGGGCTTCTGAAAAAAAATCTACCATTCTACCACCTTTGCAAACAGGGCTTCTAAAAAAAAAACCCAAAGAACACAAAAGCAACAAAACATAAACAACAAGGGCAATTGATTGGGAAGAAAATGTAGGCCTTACCCTGAGTGCCCAGGACTTCTGTAAGAAGGCTCTGCAATGCCAGCTGCACTTCCACAGTTTGAGTACACAATAAACTGACAGAGAAAACACATTCATGATGGGTACATCAGTTAAAATTACATTGAAGTCAAATTATGAGGAATATGAAAAGTCGCAGAGATGCAGATTTGTAACAACAGCTACTAAAATTGGCATTTCTCCCTCTCCTTCAAACTGTACCTTTCAGCACTGCCTTCTTACTGTGGATGACAACATAACAAACATACCCAAGAAAAGTACCACCTTATAAGAACAAAGTGTCATCCTTTGAGACCTGATGGCAAATTAATGAATATTCAATCAAATAAATATCTGTTATGTCCACACACTGCTGTAGTAAATTCATTTTAATATAGTAAAAAATGCTGAGAAAAAATAAAATCTAGAATAGTTTTTTCAATTAGTCTCCATTAAATGCGCTTTCTTAACTTTCACTTTGTAGCCTGAAAGCCACAAAAGCCACACATGTAGTAGCTGATGTGATGTGCAACTCTTGGCCAATCTACTTACTCTCATTCCGTAGATGTACCTTCTTCTACTACTTCTTTGGGATGACTGCAAATTTTCACCTGAAATAATTTTAAAGACTTAATCCTGACTTTCAAAGTTCCAGCAAGCTTCATCGTGAGCTTCCTCAACAGAATGGGAGGAGGGGAGGGGGAAAGGCTCTCGGTGCTGACTGATAGATTTTTGATATTGCTGTGCTTCCCTTTTACTAATTATGCCCAGATTGCTCATCATGCCAGATACTGTTTATGCTAGGAATTTTCTACAGCATACCTCAGGGCCAAATTGCCTGTAGCGGTGAGCTGGGAATTCTCTATAGCCTACTTTAACAAACAAACCTCCAGTATTCCTCCATACCATATCATATCATTCAACTTTCCTGCCAAATCCTCAGCATACTTTTCAACTGAGCTAACTTCAACTAACCCCAGAGAAGGGTATTCCTTGTCACACCAATTGTTTATTCCCTCTAGAGCATGGTATATGCTCTCTGACCCTTTGAACTTGCACAAGCTAAGAAAACAGTAGTTTTAAGTCATTAGGCTGTTGATAATAAAAGCTATCTAGGCAAAAGCCCTCGTGCTGGACAGCAACTGTCAGTCTTGAGATTTCATGTAAATTTCACAAACACTTATAGTAATTGTTGATTTCTTCTCTGCAGAAGCCAGTTATCCACCACCTCAGCCTCGTCTACTTTCCACAGATAGACACGATCTTTTATAAAGAAACTGGATTTTAATGCCAGTGTGATCAGGCTCTGGAACATTTACATTCTCTAAACTGGTGAATTGCTTTGGGCAGAGTGCATGAGCAGCTGTTCCGGTGCACACCAGCACCGTGCATTTGGGATGGGCCAGCAAATAAACTACATCTCCATACTCTACCACCTTTCTGTGGCACCACCACTGCTATGAATGATCCCCTTTCCTCTTTAAAGCATTTGCGATTTGGTGTGCGGAACAACTAACTGGTCTTCATGCTGAATACTCCTGTTCAGGGTGGTGAGGCTGCAGGGTGGCCGATGTTCCTCCAGCCCCCAGGCGTGACAAAGTGCCAAGGGCAGGCATTTGTGGTGGCGGGGTAAGAAACCACCCAGGGTCCCATACCTGCGCGTCCCCGCCCCGACACGGGCCCAAGGCACGAACCGAGCCGTGTGAGGTGTGAGGCTGGCGAGGCCGAAGGCTGCAGAGACCGCACGACCCCCCGGGCATCGCGGTTGCCGGGCACCGGGCCGGCGAGTCCCGCGGCGGGCGGGAGGCCGGAGCCCCTGGGGAGCCGGGCTCAGCTGCCGTCGGGGGGGCGACCCCCCCCCCCACCCCGTCCCCGGGCCGCCGCTTTGTCCTTGCCCGGCCCGGAGCACGCGCGTCCCCGGTGCGGCGGGAGCGCGCCTGCGCGCACCCCGGCGGCCGGCAGGCGGGAGCGAGCGCCCCCTCTCCCCTCCCCCGCTCGCCGGGAGCT